>CAFUXE010001022.1:312618-331940 GCA_903364295.1 Serranus cabrilla | reverse complement strand
TCTCTGCACAAATACGAGCCGAGGATACACATCGTGAAGGTTGGAGGCATCCAGAAGATGATCAGCAGCCAGTCTTTCCCCGAAACACAGTTCATCGCAGTCACTGCTTACCAGAATGAAGAGGTCAGTTGTTCGTGGAGTAACGTTCTACATTAAATCTTATTACACTCTTTTTTATTTTGGACTGAAATGCTCACAGCCGTCATGTTCTCTTTACAGATTACTGCTCTGAAGATAAAGCACAACCCCTTTGCTAAAGCCTTCCTGGACGCCAAAGAGAGGTAAAAACTTTCACCTCACATCATCCTCAAATGATCAAGCAAATGTAAAGACAGTATGGCAGCTAATGTTGTTTTTGATTACAGGAGTGACCATAAAGACGTCCCCGACCACAGTGCAGACAGCCAACAGTCTGGCTACTCTCAGCGTGAGTTTTTTATTAATGCGATGATGAAATGGCATAATGGTAAATAAAATACAATGCCGTGCTTTGTTATTTATTGTCATTAATTGTTCTCTTAATTCCACAGTTGGAGGTTGGTTCCTCCCGGGCCAGAGTCCCATCTGCCCCAGCAGCAGCCCTCCTCAGTTCAGTGGTACAGCGGGCCACTCCTCGGGCTCCTACTGCGAGCGCTACTCCAGCCTGAGGAGCCACAGAGCGGCCCCGTACCCCAGCCACTACCCCCACCGCTCCTCCAGCACGAGTAAGGCCCCACTCATATATTCCACTCATCGTACTCTGAATCAAAATAAACGATAGAATCTGTATTCATTTGTGGTTTGTACCTTATTTTCAGACAACTACATGGACAACACTTCAGGGACTCTGGCTCCTCACGACAGCTGGTCTGCTCTTCAGATCCCAAACTCCACAGGCATGGGCACTCTGTCCCACTCCACCAACTCCACATCTAACTCCAGGTAAGCCTCAGAACCAGTTTCACCAGCGCATTTGCAAAAAAGAAGCAGAATGGCTGCAGAGATAATTGATCTAGGTTTGATTTAAGTTCATCATAAAATCCTAGATTGTGATTCTGTGTACACAACATGGGCCATCACCATCTTTGAATCCTCAGTTTCTGAGTAGATGTTAAATGGCACCACAATGATAACTTCCTCTTGTCCCTGTCGTCCACAGTCAGTACCCCAGCCTATGGTCAGTAGCCGGCACCACCCTCACCCCTTCAGGCTCGGCCTCAGGCTCCATACCTGGAGGTTTGACCTCCCAGTTCCTGAGGGGCTCCTCCTACACGGGCCTGACCTCCTCGCTGCCTGTCTCCTCGCCGTCCTCCATGTATGACCCCAGCCTGAGCGAGGTCGGGGTCGGGGAGGCCCAGTTCGAGAGCTCCATCGCCAGGCTGACTGCGTCCTGGGCGCCTGTTGCTCAGAGCTACTGAGCTGAAAGGAGCAGGACTAAAGACACAGATATAAAGATCGTGGAGAAGATGAAATGTCACAAGGATTTCCTCTGGCTCCTGGTTGTGAAAAAGTGTATTATTCATTCCAGAGCCGCTAATTTATAAGAAGGTGTAAAGTTAAGCTAAACAGCTGATGTGCAAAGACAATCATCTCCTTCCATGTTGGACAACTAGAATAAAACCTTAGAATAGCTGCAAGGTCACAGCTCTGCTCTTAGTAATTCCCAACATGCTTTTACACATTTATAACATGTTTATCACACCTCAACCAAACTCAACTGAACAATCCTTGATACTATGTTGTTTTTATTCTTAAATATATAAGATGAAATTGGATCTGCTAACATAAAAGTGTATATGTGTGTAAATAGAATAAATTAACGTCCAGTGTTTTCCATATAAATGTGCCTTTTCTGATTGCAATAAATGTTCCAAGATTGGACTGAGAGACACAAGTGCCTTCCGCATCCTGAACCCCCACCCCCGCACAAACAAGTGTACATAACTATCTATTTGTATTTGAGCTCACTGTGAGTTTTATTTATGTCATTTAATAATAAATTAAATTGTTTGTTTTCTCAAACATGGTTTCCTTGTGTCTGTTTGGTGCATAAGTTATATAAGTTTGTTTCTGTACTTTATATTAAGTTGTTTTCTGCACACAAAGCTTTTTATATACAGAAGAAAAAGCACAAAACACCAAACACGTTAACACTAAAGTCCCATAATCTGTAAGGTCAAAGGGCAAACACGGGCCACTGTGGTTTAATCAACGAGACAAATAACATTTCTCATATTCTCATATTTGAAGCGCTGGGTCTAGAGTTGAATTGGTGTAATTTGCCCTCATACATCAAACCTCAACCATCAAACTTTTGGCCCCTCATTATGAGCTTTCTTTAAATAACAGCGTCCACACGGCTACGCTAAGTGAATGTGGTTTCTCTGACATGTAATTGAAATGACGAGGTGATGGAGAAGTGTCCAGTTTAAGAAATCTATCGGGGTATTTTTCCATCACTGGCACCCCTTTGTTACAATCTGCGTTATGGTGCGACATACGGCTAACACATTGAGATCTGCATGTGAGGAGAGTCAAAGGTGCTGAATACAGGCCCAAAAATGCCTGAACACCTGGGACTGAATGTAATAAACTGAGATATAGTAATATTATGATTCATAATTGGTAGGCACAGTGGAAACCAGCCAAACTCAGTTCAGTTTACCAACCTTTTTATTTACACAAAAATATTTAAAACGCCTTTTTATATATTTCAACCCCACTCCCAAAGAAGTTCAAGTTGCTGTGTAAAACAAATAAAAACAAGTCAAAGAAAAATGATCTTTCAGGAAAAAAGTCTTATATGTTATTTTTTTAATAATTCATAACATAATAAGTGGGTATTTACATTTTAATCGTCACTGACCGGAGGTCATAGTTTACACAGCTTTCTTAGTTACACTGTTTATTTTTTATTAACAGACACATCTACAATATTTTTCAAAATTTACAATAACATACATGTTAAAGTAAAAGTGCAACTACACAAAAAAAATCTAAGTAACATTGAATTATTTCAGGGATAATTTCAAATCACCATGTCATAAATAAATGTATTTGCCATTACAGAAGAAGAAAAAATCCTTCAAGAAACATACAATTAAATACAATTAAAATCTGCATTTTTGCAGCACTAAACACAACTGACAGGAGAAAAAAACATGGAAAATAATCAGTAAAAGTATGTTATGGTTGGTTCAGCTCATACCTGAGGCCAGTGTCTGGGCCGTGCACTCATGATGTCAGTGGTGTGATGTGTGTGTCAGGCCCACAGAGGTCCGGCCCCTGAGCAGTGATGGAGTGGTCCTCACCGAGGTGCAAATGAAGGCTGGAGGGTCACGGGGCCACGGGCAAACAGTAATGAAGCAGCAATGTGACCTGCAGCTGGCAGCGGAGCAAAGGTCCCCTCATGAAACGCACACACCTCTGGAAACTGCCACTTTACTGCCTCTCCAAATTTAGGAATTCATCTCCGTTAGCTGGAACTAAATACAGTAGCTGTCTTTGTTTAAAGAGGAGATGTGGACTTCTTTAATTCAACACTTCTGCGATTATGGATATTCATTTAGAAGAGCAAATTAACACTGACTGAATTTTTTTTCCACATGAAAAAAGATTTTTTAGCAGTGGTATCTTTTATTTTCATTATAATTAAATCTAACTGAAATAAAGGTACAGAAAAAAGTATTAAAGTGTCAAACCTACAAGTACTAATTAAAACAATGTCATATTATTATTTTACATTGTTAATACTATTACAGCTTAATTGATGTTTAAGCAGCATTTTAATGTCGTAGTTGGTTGATGTGGAGATCATTCTACGTACTTGGTTTATCAAATATGTAAAAAAGAATAATATTTTCATCATATGTTGTAATATATATCCGATATTCGAGATGACAAACTGCTGGCTAAGTAACTTAACTTTTCCTCTGGTTTGTAATGAATTAGCAGTGTAAAGTCGCATGAAACTGAAATAAGTAATGTGCAAGTGCCTAAAAATACCAAAGAAACCAAAGAAGAAGAAGAGTATGAGACATAAGCTTACCATACTTACTCAAGGTCTCTCAAATGAACAGTAGCTCTTCAGACAAAAAGACAACATCTGTGGTTCTGCTGCATCAATTTTGAATCTTATTGCCCATCAAGTGTCTGACAATATCATAAAAGTCGTAGGCGCGATGTCAAATCAGTGGAGTACCCTTGCAGAGTAGCCTTGTACCCTTGTTTTTGGTATTTCCTGTAACTGATGCGTTAAACCTGAGCTTCTGCTTTTGAGTTCATCATAAAAGGCATCCTGTTGCACAAAGGTAATAGTCTTATTCTTTAAGTTGTGCGATCCACCAATTATTAACAAAATTACGTAAAGAGAGAGGAAAGGCTATTACATGTACAGTAATATGCATGTACAGTGTGTACACAGTATATATCCTGAGTCCAGATGTTTTGTATTTAACATGTCTCCCTCACATATACTTAATATTCTTTATATTTATTATTTGAATCACTGGACCAATAAACAAGGGGCATTATTTTGATATTAGCAAGCATTTGTGAATCATACTGGGCCAGCACTAGTATGTAACACTGCTGTGTCTTCAATCACTACCAGATATAGTACAGTGAGTATAGCCTAGTTACCATTCATTACTCATAGAATCAAAGTTGGGAAGTAGAATGGTTTTTATTACATTCAGTAAACAACAAAATCTAAAAATAAAAGAGCTACTGAGCCCTTGTGTTTCATCTCCATGTGTGTGTGTGACTACCTGTTTATGAGCAGTTGTCCAGACTTAGTGGGGAGGATGTTTGCTGATGGTCTTTGCTCAGTCTGGAGCGATAAACAGGTCCTGCTGGGCCCAGAGCCATCTCTGCCCTCTCATTTACAGCGTGTGTGCATGTGTGTGCTGATCCAATGACCCTGAGCTCACTGAAGTCTTTGTTCCCCAAGATGGCTGATCTGCTCTGTACACCCCAGCCTGCAGCCTGTGTTGGCCTTCACTAATTGACAATTGGAGTTTGACTTTGCACACCAGCCTCCTCTCCTCCCCTGGAAGTGTGTGTTCCAAATACGCTTTACAGAGTGTGCCCAGCACCCAGGTGTGGAGGACGGAGGACTCTAAACAACAGATGCAGATGTTGGGCTGGGTCACTGTTGACTTATTGTGACTGCAGTTATTCGTTTTAGTTTCAGCAGAGGGGTAGTGTGAGGTAAACCACACCAAATTTACATTTTCCATCAGCTTTAGTGACAGAGTTGGAGTTTATTAATTACATAAAGAGAGAAAGACTGGAGACACTGACAGGGACTGAAGACAGATATGTGTTTTCAACCACAATGAAAATCTAAATGTGACAGATGAGGAAGATGCCAGTCTCCTGTCTCATCACTGTCCTGGAGTCCCCTCACGTATCCCTCCTCCACTTCCAGGAATAAGCCACCGAGCAGCCGTATGGAAGAAGACACAAGGGCGAAGCGGCCTCCGCAAACTCCACGATTATGACGGTGAGTCACATTGTGCAAGGCCTTGTGGGTGATTTACGAGGGGCCGCTGCCAAAAAACAAGTTGTCAAGTCTGGAACAGCGAGTCAGCGCAGCAGCGGGGAGGGGTGTTTGCAGACCGCCCCCTCGTCCGTCCCAAAAACCCCAACCCTGTCCCTCTGATGTCTGTGTGTCTTCGTTAATGAAGAAATTCTGGTACCTTGGTGAGACATTGCTCTCAGCTGAGCAGACTCTGCCTCTTCGGTGCCCTCAACCCCTGCACAGTCATACAGGCGCCCCACCCATCTGCAATCCCATCAGGCCTCTGGCTTCACCCGTTGCATCAAATGGAGCCACTGAAAGTTGGGATGTTTCAGTGATCTCCCATCTTTTGCCACCAAAAAAGTCAGTTGACATTAAAGGGATAGTTCTGGACTGTGGACATTAATATGTTTGAAATTCTTGCCAGTAGTGCAATGAATGCATAACTATTCACAAGGTTTTACTCCACAGAAAAACACTAAAAGGTCACCCATTCCACCACAAAACAATGGTCCACGTGCATATCAGAAACCAACTTCACTTGACACTATTTTATGTCTTGTGTTGTGTAGTAATATTATTATGCACTGCAGCCAGTGTGTAGTTATATTACTTCTTCATTGTATTACAATGACACATAGTTTTGTTGAGTAAAATCTCATAGCTTCGTGACCCTGCCAGCTTGCCGGTAGTATCAGCAAGAAGTATCAGAAGTAAGCTAATAGCTTTGCATCCACTACACTACTACTTCATACAACTTCATATCCCAAATCCTGAACTATTCCTTTAAATTCAATGGTATTGAATAGTTCCTACGGCTATAGTACTTAACTCCAGCCTCGAGACCACTTTTGGAAGTCGTCCACTTGTCTCGGTTTCAAAATCATGGTGGAATTAGCAAACTAACTAACGAGCCAGCTGCTAAATGAGTAAAATGTAACAAGTCAATGCTTCATCAACACACTCTTGTAGCAGTGTAGGAAAGCACATTACTTTGTTTCTCACATTTTCTGTAAATAGTGTAACATGAAACCATAGCATAGTTTGCTGATTCCAACATGCTTTCATGCAACACCGGTTACAGAAAATAATCCCAATAGCAGCAATCCTGGTAATGGAAGGTGGACAAGTAAGGTACCTTCCTAAATGGGAGATGACTGCCATGACTGCATTGCTTCATCTTTTCTTCTTATATATTTTTTTTTAATTTAGTGTTCTCTTGTGTGTAAATAAGAGTTAAATGCAGAGGTTGAATTTCCCCATTGTGGGATTAATAAAGTAATTAATCTTAATACTGGAAAACTGGATTATTTTACCTCTGCAGTCTCAGGAAAATTACTATTTTGTTGAATTGCTCACATAAATGTAAATTTGGGCCATAACCTGTAATATGGAGTCTTGGCTCTTATATATCCAATATCTTTTAAATCTAGCTTGAGCCTACTGTGCTAGAGTAACATCTGCCCTACATGTCGATATACCTTGGACTAAAAATCAAAGTTCAAATACAGTGACCTGCATTCTGTTATCAGCACGTCAGCCTTTACAAACACAATATTGTCCCAATGAGACAGATGTCCGAGGAGTGTTTTTGAACCTCATGAGCAATTTCACACATTAGGAGGACTTGCTAGCCAGCATAAGCTAATGTATGTTTCCTCCGGTCACCTCAGTGATGGTGACAGCCTCTCACCAGCCTGACAGGCCAGTCCAGTTAGCTGTGGACAGTCACACAAGCTGAAAAGGCTTGTAAGCAAACTGGTCCTCACTGAAGTAACATTTAGCAGAGGTGCATGATATCCAGTGTGGTCTGAGTGAGAAAGCGTGTCTTTCACTCATTGGTAGCAGCATGCTGATTATCTCAGGGTTCAGACGACATGTCAATCACTGCATTGATACATTCGAACAGAGGGAATACTGTGTTGAAATGTCTGATCTGAAATGAACTACATCTGATTTATTTATGGGTAGTCTGTCAGTTTTGATGAAAGATAATAGGAAACATTTCACTTCACAAATTCAAAGGGGAAAATCCAGAAATGTTATATATAAAGTCCATATACAAGTGTTGGGGTCTACTTAATATGTGGAAAGAATTGTACAGCCTTCTGTGTCACCAGAGGGAGTGTTAAGTCTGGTAAGTTGCATCACATTACGCCATAGCATCAAAAGTTTAAGACTATAAGTCTGAAAATGAAAAATTCTCTGTAGCTCCTGATCTCTGCTTGAGGCTAGCAGCTCAAGACTTAAGCATAAAACAAAGTTGCATTCTGGGTAAAACAGGTGGCAGGTTTTGACAAGCATGAAAAACATGCTCAAAACCTCAAACTTTGTTGTGTTACATCTGCTACTGGATTTTAATTCTAAGTCAGTGAAGAAAACAAAAACTATTCTGTAAAATACTGTATCAACTTAATGTGATCAAAAGTTATAGTCCATAACTTTTGTATTCAATAAAATCTATTTTTTTAGATATTCATGGTCAACATTTTTTTTTAACAATAATTAAATATATTTACATTAAGTACCGGTAATTACCTCTCGTGATTTTCATCCACCATTCACACACTGGATTCATTCTGCTTACCTTCACACAGTGGACTCACAGGACATGATGTGACTATGTGATCACTTGCTCATATTCCTATACTTTACTGAGCTGCAAGCAGAAGACATTGAATAAATTCTTATTTTTGATTACATTTTTTTTACTCCTAAATTAACTTAAAGCCAAGATACTGGATAAATACAAAAAAGATTTACACTCTCAGTGTGGGAACTCATTGCACATCAACCTTGCAGATGCACTGTTTGTAAGGAAAACACTGCTCTCTTGTGGTTCAAAATCAGAAACCTAACACCTAAACCTAACATAGTATCCGTACACAGATCATGTAAGTTAACTGCAAATATTTTCCTACCTAAATGTTCACAAATCTGTGCCATCCACTTTAGGGCATCCAATATGTTAGAGCTGACCTGCATTATGACACCTTTAGAAAAACATGTTCTCATTGCAGGCCAGTCCCCTTTGGACGTGATCCAAACTCAACACATGGCTGAGTTCAGTGACTCTCGGGGCTGGTAAAATCACTAGTGTTGGCCTTGAACTTTTCCAGGTTGTGAACTTCCAAATTCATAGCCAGTAAAAATACAAAGTGAGCAGGATAAAGAGTTTTTATTGTACTGCTTGCAATCATTTTTCATTACACTCTGCTGCTTTAAAAGGCACTGGTGTGCAACTACTACACTGTGCCGACAGTGCAGTAAAATACAACCATTAATGCGTCACTATGATTTTAAATTCATTTATTTAAAAAAATCCAGACACATCTTTACATATTGAGAATACATGCAAAGAGAGAACGTGGGCATTACAGTCATCAACATTATCATGACAACAAAAGCATGAACCTAAGGACTTAAGACATGTTAGTCAACAAAACCATGTCCGGTATGGAGAGCACAAATGAACAGTGATTGGTTGGTGTCTGACGTTGGCTCCGATATGATGCACATGAAGCGTGATGTGGATTCTACAGCAATTCTCAGCTGAATTTGGCTTTAGAGAAATCCATCTCTGGGTGCTGAGCCATGAACCTGCAGAGAATATGATGAGAAGAGTCAGAAACCACAAAACAAGATGCAGACCGACACATTTCCAACAGATTTAGAGGTGAAGTAGATTTATTATATTTGACCTTTAGCACCTCCATGTGGCCAAGGAGGGAATTTCTTCAAATGCATGAACAGAAAAAAGGATCCATGATCCGACTTACATGACACCATCAGACAACACATTTGATTGGAAAGACACAATGTGAACTTTAAGGCAATAAAACAAATCTGAGAGCAGCGATCCTGACTGCAGTCATCACAGTGGTATTGTTTAACCCATATAAAACTATACAACAGCTTTAGAAGCAACTTTAACAAGCTGAAAGAGGAAGTGAAGGTCAACACAACAGCAGACATGTCTTCTGTTGTCTGAAGTGAGGGCAACAGGAGGAAGAGGTCATTCACTGGCAACAGTGATAAGAGAGTGTCCTTCAGCTCTGACAGTGGCCCACATCTGGTCTCATCTGAGTTAACTACTGCTGCGTAATGTTTGACATACGTCATGGATGCTCCACTGACTCAGTGGAGGCAGCAGGCTGTTGTTCCTAAAATTACTGATAGTGTCATGTTCTGCACCATCATATTCTGAATGTTCATGAGGTGAAAGCCTATGTATATACAATATGGGCTTCTTCCAAATTCTATGCAACATTGGAGCAACAAAAAACTGAAAGTTGTGAAATGTTCCAAATGAGTCTTTTTGTGTTCTGCAATGCTGTTTTTCTTCTTTCAGAGGCTGTAGCTAACTTGGTCCTAAGGTTAGTGAAGATCTTATAAAAGTTTGTTCAGCTTGGGGCAGAAACAAATCCAGTACACATTTATTAGTTCCAATTATTGTATTTGAATATTTCTGCATACTGGGGTGCCTACACAGTCTTGGAATTGCATAAATTGGTTATAACTTGACCTCACTGAAGAAATGACCTCCTGTGACCTCCAGGTTAATCACAGCCTCATGAAACTTTACAACCAAACTAGAGATCTAGAGCATTCAGAGGACGTATGACTATTCTTAGTATATCGACAATAAGTGGTTTTCTCGGCATCCAATCACAGAAAAATACAATTCCTACCAAAATCTCAAATGTTTTGAATAGCATTATGGTGCTCCTTAAAGTTTTTTTTGCGTTAATGTTGTATTTTGAAAGGATTTTTGACCATTTTTATCTATTCTGAGTTGGTCAAATGAAAAACAACAAATTGTGAAATTGTATCAACAGAAAAACTGCTGCAACAACTGATAAGCCATAATTAAGCACAAGAACGGACCTTATATATCAATCTTACAATGTTCTAAGCCTTTGTTAAGAAAATAAATGCATTACTTGATTAATTCATATATTTAAAATACATTATATGCACCAAAACCAAACTGAATCATATGGAGGAGCTGTAGGTATTGAACATGAGTAACTGACTTATTTCATTCTCTTCTCAGTAACCTCGCCACTGCTGTCCAAACAGTGACACCCTTTGTTTGTTAAAAGTGTGATTTTGAAGTCTGAAGATCAGTAGAGGTATAATTGCCGCCACATACCTGGCTGCACACTAGTCAAGGCCAATGGTTTTAATGAGAGACTCTCATGTTGTAGGAGTAACTGGAGCTACCTTATCTGTGTATGTCCTCAAACTGGGTGTCTCCTCTACCATCATTAAATAATCTTTTACTTCTCTGTTCTGGGAGCTCCTCTCCCACAAACTCTTGGGGTTGTGTGAGATTTTGTGCACTGTTATAAGAATAAAGAAATGCATTTTGTCTTCAAGATCCTCGTCTTTGGGAGTGATTTTTTCACCCACAATCTCCCCCCTTACGGGAAATTTCACTGCTTAATTTTGCTGTGAGACAGCAAACACAAACAAGTGTTTGAGTGAAGGATTACAGCCAATTTCTGGTCGGATCAATATGTCTCTTTGAACCAGGTCCCATCTGTGCCTGGCGGAGGCGGGATCAAACACCACGCTACCTTTTATTACCTGCAGTTACAGCAGGTGAGTCTGGCCTTGAGCACAAAGAGGGAACACTGAAAGGTAGCTGTCAAATTCACTCTTCTTATAAAATCTTTATATATCATAAAGTTTCTGCTAACCTGACCCTGAACACGGGGTCAGCTCTGGAGAGTTAGCCAGTAAAAACACTGAAGACGTCCGCTGCCAGGATCAAAAGATCTCCATGATAAGAACTGAGCTAGCCTGAAGTTGCAATGTCTGGCAGTGAGAACTTACTTTTTAAGAATGTCTTGTTTCTTCTGCTCTTCAGATGTAGGAAGGCCCATTGATTTCTGCCTCTGGTCATACATCATCTTCTCCACCATACCACGCGTCTCTCCGTCCAGGTCTGACAGCTGAAAAACACAGTTAGGATGTGGACAGGAAGTTGTTACCGCGGGTGAACAGCAGGTAGAAAACACCTCAAGACCTGAGTTTGACATTCTTTACCTTTGAGTTCTCTGGACAGACTTTCTTGGTGTTAATTTCTGGATCCGTGGTCACAATCCTGCTCCACCACTCCATTTTATTAATCTGAAATTAAAGAATATGACTAGGCTCAACAACTCAGCAGTACTTTTACTCATTTTGCATATTCTAAAGAGATACAGACCAAAACTTTTAACCTACAGTGATCCACACAACCTCCGTTTTTACCTTTTCC
This sequence comes from Serranus cabrilla, assembly GCA_903364295.1. Lineage (NCBI taxonomy): Eukaryota > Metazoa > Chordata > Actinopteri > Perciformes > Serranidae > Serranus > Serranus cabrilla. Next base: position 320,169 of record CAFUXE010001022.1, on the reverse strand, counting down.
AAGTGGACTGTAACAATCTTCCCATCGTCGAGGAGCCAGGAGCTTTCTTCTACCTTCACCTCGCTGTGAAGCTGGCCTTCAATTACAGGTGGGTGTCCCTTCAGGCCCACCTTGATGGTGCGCCGCTGGATATCCACAACTACATCTCTCCCCTTAATGCGGAACTTCACGTCAAAAGGCACGACCAGCTGTAGGAGAATGATGAAATTTATATTTTTGGTTGGATCCTTTTTTTTCCTTTTCTCTTTTTACACAGCTATAAAAACTGTAATACCAAGCAAAAGAGAACACTGGACACAAGCATATACTGAGGGAGGATTACAAAGGCATGTGTGATGCCTTTTAATATGTGCAAATACAAAGCAGTAACAATCAGTGCGTTCACTTGGGCGAGCTTTATACGATCTCAACCGCATCAAAAACGTATCGAATTCCTGTGTACAGGACAAGAAACATGTAGGGATCTGATTTCTGAATCCGATTGCAACCCCTGGCTTGAGCCGCTGTTTATCTGATTCGTGCAACCTTGTGAACGAGATCGAATCGTGTTCGCGTCCTGCGCATGCAGGCTACTTTGCCTGGCCATCTTGACAAATACTGGCTGGTGGTGCAGAAGCACTCCACAAATTGAAAAATCAAAAGGCACCCACGTCAACTTCAGCCAGGGATTGTGTCCACTTGTAGTTTGGCAGGTCAGCTCCGTTTCCGGCATTGGGCTTCAGTTTATCTTTGTCCTTCTCATCCTCCTCTCCTTCTGAGTCAGACTGGAGAAATGTAAAAAATGATGATTTGTCAGCAGGAAAAAGATTTTACCGCTCATTAACACAGAAGTCTTTACCAAACATTTCAATCCAGAAGAGTCCACTCACCCCCTTCTCTTTTTTTACTATGTCGGATGATTTGTCTTCATTTATTGTTGCTTTCTCCTTTTTCTCCTCTTCTTTCTTTTTCTGAAATATATAGGACAGAAATAATTAAACATATTGTAATAGACAACTGCTGTGATTCACATGTGACAGAGCATGGAGGCTTCCATATTTTTACCTTGTCAAGTTCAGACTGAAGTTTCTCTGCTTCTTCATCCGTCAGCTCCTGAATTTTGGGACCATCTGCATTTTTCTTTTTCTTCTCCTCCTCCTCTGCAAGCTTGGCGGCTCTTTCAGCTTTCTCTTTTTTTTCCTTCTCCTGCTTCTTCTGCTTTTCTTTGTGGGACTTAAGTGCAAGCTGATTGTGGTGGGCAAAGAGCTCTTTGATTAGCTGGAAGAAAGAGACGGCCAGAAATGAGACATAGTACAGGACGTACCTCAAATGACACAGGAGGTGCAGATACAGTAACAATGCTCACCTGCTCTGCAGCACCTGAATCTCCACCGGTGTAAAAGTCAGTTTTGCGCCGGAGGAAACTGAAAAATGTGTTTACTAACTGTTGAGAGAAAAGTAAGTCACAAATTCTGTCCCAAAGATTAATTTATACTTGAACAATGGCATGACAGGATTGAATCATGATCCCTCTATATTTATCAGCCTCATGGCTAGTTTGCATATCAACATTTCATTCTCAATGTATTCTTACAATGATGCGTAATATCCTGTATTTATCATTTGATATTGCATTAAATGTGAATTAGCAAACTACTGCAAGACGTGATTTTTATCCTTTCATTTACTGAACTGTCTCTGCCCTCAACTGATTACATTTCCGTTATGATTGGAAAACGGTGTGGAAGAAAATCGGATTCTTCTAGAAATGCACACCCAGGGTCCAGCATCTCAGTCTTACAAACATGTTTTATTGTATTGCTGATACCCACAATACCTTCAAGGAAATCACAATCAAGAAAATTATGATTTTACTGACATTTCGTGCTGCTTTGTTAGTCACGTGTGCCGAATTCAATAGAACACCCCAATAATTTAAGACATATCGTAATGGACTGTCAAGCAAGAGAGATTATATAATAAAAACAGCATAAACTTAAATCAAGAGAATGTTTAACAACGTGCTTTAACCAAATGTGAATGCTTACTGGCGATGTGTGTCTACTAGCTTACGGGCTAACTATATTAGCTTCTACCTTAGCACGATAGCTTTAACGTGTTAGAGACACACAGTTACCTCTTTTATCCCTCCGTGTTGTTGCGCCATACCAAGCAACATGCCATCATACTTTTCTTCATCATCACCCATATTGTTGGATTAAATTATATTAGCTTTACGAATGACAAGCAAAAAGTTGAATTTGCGACAATGTGAGGCCCGTCGCCACGCTACTAACTTCCTGGAAACAAACCCCTCCCACGCCTGATCTGACCAATTGGAAGAATAGATTTTAAATGACAGTCGAACTCACCAATACAGTTAGAGCATTGGTAGAGGTGCGAGCAGGGCGCCCAGAAACCACTGGAATATTCTACAGAAAAAATATGTTTATATTGTGAATATAGTTTAAACCTATATTTTATCATAAACAAACATAATAAATAAATCATATAATCGCTTCCCAGTAAGTGTAGCTAGTCAGAGACCCTCCTCTTTCTAGAGCTGGAATTTTTTGCTACAATTTTGATGCTGATAAATAGTTTAATTGGTTTAATATGGCAAAAATAAATAAATAATAACAATAATAATAAGGGATTCGCTGCTTTCCTTTCCTTTTATATCTTTTTGAAATATCTTTGTATAAAGAAATAATAATAAAAAAGCAGAATAATCCACATAAATCTGTATGGAACTTCTATAAAACTATTATTATGAAAACATTCATATTTGTATTATTATTATTATTGATGTTTAAATGATTAGTCAAACTGACTATATTTAATAGTCTAATAATCATCAGTATGTTTGTATCAGATGAGTTCCATATATAATTAAATTATGTATTATTATTATTATTTGTTAAATTAGGGCAACAGAAACCCCAGATTGTTGAGTGACTGAAGTTATATATCCAGCAAGATTAAGAAAGAATATTACTTTCAAAACTTCAACAAATAGTGACCTCAATTCCTTAACACTTTCTGAGTGTTGTACAAAGAAAAGGTGATGTAACACATTGGTAAACATGCACCTGTCCCAACCATTTGGAAATTTACAATAAGGAATTATGTTTACCAATTGAACATAAAATATCTTTATATAGTTTTAGATTAAATATGTCAAAAGGTATTCACATAAAAAACTAAATGTATCTATGTTTGAGAGTGTATTCCATTTTTCTTTTAATCATGCTCATATGCTTGGAGCTAATTAGTTGCCTGCATGTACAAGATGCTCATAATTCTACGGTGGCCCTGAAGGTCAATTTCAAAAATATTTTCACAACATCCAAATATTTCATGAAACACTAAAATATTTAATTAAACACAAAAATATTTTATAAAAAAAAAACAATTAATGAAAGACAAAAACATTTCACCAATCCCAAAAAAATGTCATGAATATTTTTTTATTTTGTGAAAGGTCAACCCTCTTGACCTATAAAAAAAAATCAGTGTGTCCTTTCATGCAGTTCCAAGGTGTAACTGGGGCACAGGTCATGTGGCTGACTGTGCGTTGACCCCGTCAGTCCTTGATGGACTGGTACAGGCTGAGTTAATGACTGAGGCAAACATGATAAATGTCATTCACCCCACCAGCTTCTGCATTTCCCTTCCCTGTGCAGCTGCTGACTTTAACTAACCTTATCGCCGCCACGTAGAGGGAACCTAGATCCGTTTGCATGGGAAGTCCAGGGTTACTCCCCCCCCCCTCTCAAATCTTAAAAAAAGGAGGATCAAGGCTGGGTTGGTCGTGACCAGGTGACATCCCTGATAAATACAGTAAGGCTTGAACTGAACAGGAATTCACTGTAGTAGTAGTAGTAGTAGTAGTGGACTTCTGGGGCTGGTTTTCCTTTGCTGGAGCATTCTGCGGATACTTTTTCTTTCACAATGTTTCCTCTGGAAGAGATTACAAACCGCTACCGGGACCAGCACCCTCATACTATCCTTTATAACATCTTAAGCGGGAGGCAGAGCGGTTACATCAACAACAAACTGAAATGTAACGTTGGAGCTCACAACTGCCACTGTGAGCAGAGGAGGACGGTTTGCCTAAAGGACCCAAAGGTCACCTGTAAAGTGGCCTCAAGTGTGCTGGTCAAAACCATCTGCTTTGTGAGAAGTTTACCATCCTTCAGCCAACTTTCATCACAAGATCAGTCATCATTGTTAACACGCTGCTGGGTTCCTTTATTTGTTCTGGGGCTTGCCCAAGAAAAGATTATGTTTGAAGTGACTGATGCACCAAATTCAAGTATCCTCAGACAGATTCTGCTCGGACCAGGACTCACTGACACTGATCAGCCGACTCTTGCTGGAGTCCACAAATTAAGAGCTTGCTTGCATGAGCTGTGGAATCTGGATCTCAGCCCAAAGGAATATGCTTACCTGAAGGGCGCTTTGTTGTTTAACCCAGGTAAAACTCTTTTTATAATGTTTCAATAACCAAGCCAATTACTTAGATGCAATATGAGCTTGAACAGAAACGTATCTTTGTCTTCTTCAGCTGTTCAGGGATTGAGCGCCTTGTCGTGCATTGAAGGCCTCCAACAGGAAGCTTGGAAAGCGCTCCAAGAAGTCATCCACATCCTGCATCCGGAGGACACCCCTCGCTTCAGCCGCGTCCTCCTCACAGCTTCAACCATTAACACTGTCAGCCACAGCCTAGTCACAGAGCTCTTCTTCAAGCCAGTTATTGGCAATGCAAATATGTTACATTTATTAACAGAGATGTTGTTCATGCAATGACGAAACCTTGTATGAGTAAGTGTTGTGAAACTGAATTTTATACAGTAAACCTTGGTTTATAGGCACATGAAATAAAACTTGTATATAAGCTTGATGAAGTTGTGGTTTTGAGTGACTTGACTTTAAAAAAGGATGCTTACTTTGACTCCCTCATGTGGCCACATGTGGAAAACAACAGGCAAGCCATTTCTTTTTGTTCCACTTAATTTATTTAATGGTCTTTACAATGACACATCAGTTAAAAGATGGGTTAAAGTCAACATAAGAATCTCCCAACACATCTCTGCTGAAAAAAACATTACCTTGGTGAGATGCCCAAGTATTAAACATTCTTATTTTGGAATTTAGGGAAGCCTTTTGAGAAAATACATTGTGCGAATGAAAAAAAAATGGCAAGATTTAGCAGGAAATTCAACCAGTTTAGTGACAGGAAAAGTAGAATATTAGGATAATTACGGTTATATGACACAGACATTAATCACTTCAACAATAGTCTGCTTCTTAGTCAAACCAGATAAACCTGTTTGATCCATTTCATTATAACCACCCTGATGCTGCAGCCAAATCTCTGACACACTAAAACTATACTGTGGTGTTATTTATATTATCTCCGTCCATATTACCCCAAGTCCCAAAAGTACTTAATTCTTTATATTTAGAACTGAAATGGGGGATAGAAGAGGAGACAACAACCTGGACAGTTAAACCGTGTACCTTTAGAACATGTGCATTAGCTGCCCTTGTGTGTTAACTGAAAGGTACAATAGGGACCATAAGCTAATGCTGATAAGAAGGACACAGAGCTGCATAAATTCCACTGAGTCAGCTGGCCAAATTCCCATCAGCACCCAGGAGCAAACACAGCAAGCATGCTGGGGTAAGAAAACAGACATTCACTTCATGAGTCAGCTCGGGATAATGTCACTAATAACTTATTGTACATGATACAACCTAAAGTCTAGCTGCAGTTCACACCAGATTTCATAACATGTTTTAATTTAAGACAGACAGGACGGCCACAAACAGCACCCAGAATGCATCAAACATCTGGTTGACTGCAAAGCTTAAAGCTGTGTTCACACCAAACGCACGGTGAATTTTCACCTCGCAGTATCAATTGTCTGGTCTCTGGCTTGACTGAACGCGCTTCATTTGCACCCTGTGCAATTTCTCTGCTTCGCATTGATTTTGTATGTAACTGCGTGCATGAAAAATTCCCTTTGTGTTTGGTGTGAACACCCCAAATGAACTCTTTGCTTCATATGAGCTACATTTTATTACTGTACACAAACAAGAATCTGCTTTAAAAATAATCACACTGTACAATATATTAACATCATAAATGTCACAAAAAAAACTTAACTCAAGGTTCACTTACTAACTGTTTACGTAGCTTTCAATTCGACTTTCCTCAAGGGGGAAAAACATATTATTTACTTATTTGCCAAGAGAATACCACTCAGCATAAAGAGTGAATCTGTGGGAAACAGCTAGCTTGGCTCCGCCCACAGGTAACAAAATACTCCTATCAGCACCGCTAAAGCTCTAAACAAGTTCTGTATGATTTCTAAAAAGCACTGAAGCAAAAACTTAAAAAATCAACAAATTATGATCAGGAATAGATCAGTGCATAATTTCCTGAAAAATCACACCTCAGTATCTATGTTGCAAACCCCGGATCACAGATGCTTAAAGTATGATTTCAACTTTAGACATCAGTTGCTATGCAGATTTTTGAAACTTATAACAAAACCCTACTAGCCTTTTCCGCTTGTTTCCACTCTTTATGCTAAGGTAGCATGTTACTTTCCACAAGAAAGCAAATAAGCAAATGTCCCCAAAATGTCAAACTGTTGCTTTGACAGAAACCATTCATATTTTTAGTGTACTACTAGGCACACATAAAAAAAAAATTTAATGACAGGATTACATCCACTACTGTACATGAAACTGCCTTTGTCTTCCTGCAAAATATTTTTTACTTCATCCTTACACACTGTGGCCACAGTTCCTCTGGCACTGATATGAAATATGGCAAATTATGAAGACTATCATAACAGAATTTGCAATCATTCATCTTGAATTGCTGTCTGCAAATGTGATACAGACCCACTCAATTGAAAGCAAAAAATACAGTTTAAAATCACATAAATTAGTGTAAAATCTATCAAGATGATGAAATGTGCCACAATAACTACAACTTACAGAACTAAATCTAAATATCCTTTGCATAACAACACAATAATTATCTAACCAGCCAAAACGCGTCAGGTTTCATGAGCATAACTCGGCTACCTTCAAGGACGAGGGGACGGTTAATAAGAGCTGCTGGTGATATCTGCCTGCAGGGCAAGCTCGCAATCAAGCAATCCTTCGAATAAACACATCATATTTATTAAGCATAAATATCTACACACAGAGCCCTGAGTTCACTGAAGTCCTTCAGACAATGTGAATGTTCACATTTTCTTCTTCCACAGCAAAGCCGTGGTCTCTACAACGAGCTCGGCTCAGCCAGAGACTCCTGTGCAAGTAGTGTCACCTTTCCACGTCCCATACGTGACCTTGTGGACGCAGCATGACAAATAATTCAAGCATAAATCGCCGGCGTGCAGCAGGAATCATGTTCTCACGGAGGTGCGAATGAGTGGGACACCTGAAGAATTAGTCTCTGTGTGAGAGGGCGAGTAGGCTGTTGGAGAACGAGAAGTATGTCCTATAAAAAAAAAAAAAGAGAGAAAGAACAAGGTCATTCCTCAG
>CAFUXE010001022.1:270949-305935 GCA_903364295.1 Serranus cabrilla | reverse complement strand
TTTTTAGCCAAGGTACAGTAATGTTTACAAGTGAAACCTTTCATAGTCAGGTTAAGAATCTTTGCTCAGGTAATTGAGGTGCCACTGTTTTGCAGTGTGTCTTTTTATACACTAGATGGCACCAAGCCTACAGCAATATAAACACATGCTTTGTTCTTGACCAAAACCAGTTGAGGAGAACTCACAAGATTTAAGAATTAAGACATTTTATTTCAAAACATTAAGAATCATTCATTCCAGGACACTTACTGCACCTGCAAGAAGAACAGACATTAGAAGCCAGATGTCATCAGAACTTAAGAAAAAAATATATATAAAGACTCACCTGTGGCAGTTTCATATTTGGCCTGACCCTCTGCCATTTGCTCTCAGGTTGAATTCTGATAAACTCAGACTTAGGATGTGCAGACTGCTTTTGGGGAGCCACGTAGGTCTGCTGGACCGCCGGCCTCTGGGGAGCCACGTAGGTCTGCTGGACCGCCGGCCTCTGGGGCTTCCTGACACCCACTCCTTTCTGGTCAGAGTCTTTCAGCCTCCTGATGGGTGAGCCACCGAAGCGTTCTGGGATATTATGAGTTCTGGTTGGGGCGAAGCGCTGACCTGAGGGACCTACTCTGCTGGGGCTCTGCTCAGAGGAAGTGTAGCTGGGTTTGTTGCTCATCTTCTGACTGCGTGGCTGGAAGCCTGCAGGAGAACTGTATTTGTTGGACACTGGATGAGACTGGCTATAACTTCTGTGGCTTGAGGCCAAGTTGGATGTGGAAGTAGGCTTGTAACTTCCCTGGACATTTCCTCCAGTCACAGCAAACTGTTTGCTCTGGCTGGGGTTATACCTAGCCCTCTCCTTTTGGAGAGATGAAAAACTGGAGGGTTTAGAAGCTGCAGAGTTTTGACGTGAAGACACTCTTCTAGCAGGGGCACTGGCTGAGGTTTTCGTCCGTACGGGGCTTCTGTTTGGCCCCAAAACTCCTGCATCAAACAGGCTGGAAGACTTCATAGGAGAGTAGCTTTTTTGTCCACTGTAGGCTGGAGCTTGCTGTGCACCGGACTGAAAGGAGGCTGGTTTGGAGTAGCTTTCCCTAGAAGGACTATGAAGAGATGCAGAATTGCTGGACTGATACTTGCTAGCACTTGATGGTCCTTGCCAAATTGGCTCAGTCCTCTCGCTGTTCTTATTTTTGTCATACTTGCTCACAGAACTTCCACTAGCAATAGAAGAAGAAGGGCTAAAGTGCTGCTTTCTTGGCACATTTACCTTGGATGGCTGCCAGTTAAGATTTGAAGCAGAGTTGCTCTGCACAAACCTGACTGAATTGGATCCACTTTTAGCTGGGTGTGAAACAGTTTGTGTGTAGCCTCTACTGGATAGTCCCCGGCTAGAACCACTGCTAACTGCAGTCTGTGCATTGAGGCTACTGCTCTGGGCTGAGCCCCGAGAAACTGAGGCCTGTCTGAGTTGATTCTGGGGATAGCTGCCACCAAATCCACTATCCTGTTGCAAGAAGCCAACATATGATTTGCTGTGTTGCCCCTGAGCTGCAAGAAAAAGAAAAGGGTGTTAATTCACAGCCATGAAGTCACAGCATTAAATGAGAGTGACACATTAGTGTTCAGCTCACCTGGTGTGGCCCACAAACAGCGTACATGCTCTGCTTGAATGAGGCAAATTAGCAGGACGCTGCACAGAAAGCAAAACATCAAGGTCAGAAGAAATGGGACATCTAACAGCTACTCACATACTTAGAATAGCTGCAAAAAAACTGTACCCCAAATGAACTCCACAAGCCATTTCTGTCTCTCTGCAGCCTGGTCAAAGCAACAGTAGTCCAACTGGCTTGAAGCTACTTGCTCTGCATGTGTGTGCAGCAGAGAGGGAGCATTTATTGCAGCCTGCATCCAATCACTGCTTAATGAAGTGATTGTCTGCAGGTGCCTGCTGCTGTGCTTTCAGTAGAAAAGAATGCTGTTGATTGTCTTCTTCACTGCCACTTATGTGTTCTTAAATCCGGTGTTTATATGCAAAGCATATCATAAAGTTTGGGGGAAAAGCTTTTTTTAAAAAAATTAGAAATAGTACTTGTTGTCACACATAAACACAGGGCAGTCAAAGTCATTTCAGTTCATGGGTCACATGCAGCCTAGTTTGATCTCTTGTGGGCTGGACCTGTAAAACCATAACATTTGAACCCTTTTTCAATGTAAATAATTACATTTTAAACAATGACAGTGAATCACAAAGGCAAAGAAAATTCTGTCAAATTACTTTATTTTGGCTCAAAATTCTTTCACATTTTTTTCACATTCCAAACTTTAAAAAGGTAAAAAATAAATCACCCACATGGTCTACAGAACAGATTTTTCTCAAAACCTACACAGAATTGTGACAATACTCAACTGAGGAATATTTAATATACTGTATATAATAATATATTAAGTTTGATTTCTAGATGAAGTTTTCATATAGAAGTATTAAAATTGTCCATACATTTCCGCTTCTCTGGAGTAAGTATGGAAGCTACTGAGGAAGCAGGTTCAGTTGCCTTAGAAGTCTGATACAGATTATTTGTACTTTAGTGGCTGGTCGACAATATTTTGCGCCATGTTCATTAACTTTAAACATAACTGTATTCTGGTCAGGGCCCAAAGCACTGAGACAGCATTTTACTTTTTCTTCTTTGAAAACCTGACATAGCGTGTCCACTTTTCTCCTTCTTGGCACAGATGTTTTCTACCTGCAGCTACAGTATGTACACTACTTTTCTAAAGGCTCATTTCAGCTCAACGTTAGATACGTATATGGAAACAGATGGATCTTTGTGTCTGTACTGTCTGAGTTTATTACATACATCCTGGATGAAACAAAGTACCACCGCTAGTCGTTTGGCCAGTGTAGTTCAAATGAGATAAGACCATATGATCCAATGAAGAAATAAAAAAAAAAAAAATTTCTGTCCACATGTTGTGATGTATACATTAGCCTCACAGAAAAACCCTATATATTGCCTAACATAAATGCGAACGCTGTGGGGTCAATCAATGTGATGCAAGGTGTGTTTTCCCTCTCTTTTTGAACTCGGCCGATTCTGGTCCACAGGCCAAATGTTTGACACCCTTGAGCTCCCGCCAGCCTTGTAACATTGAGCGTTCTCCTCTCTGCTTCGAGCTCGACCTTGAGAAACATCACGTTAGTCTTGATGGCCTTGTTAACATTATTAATGATGACTCCTGTACCCCCTGACGCTGAACAGAGCCAGGCGGCACAATGCAGTAATGATGCAGTGGACCCTAACTGTGACAAACAGCACATCAAGATGTTTCCACCTTCTGCTTGCGGAATATAAATCACATACTGAAACACCACAATCATACATTCCAGCTCCATTTGTTTCTCACATGAAACTGTGTGTCATACTGGCATGTGTGTGTGATACCATCAGCTTCCTGTGTCTGTTTGACTGATCTGTGACCATGTGGGACGCTCCACATGAAAATGACCCCGGTGTAGGTGACACACACACTGAGGAGGCTCTCTGGTAGCCTGGCAGGTGTGAATCGTCATCACAGACTGTGCTTGGTCAATAGTGTTCATTAGTGACACTCCCCTGCTGCCAGAAGAAGCATGATGCAAGTGCACGACAAATTAATCTGTCACCGTGTCCTACTTTCCTATATGCTGTATAGACTTCTTGAACCTAGATTTATTAAAAATCTGCAATCTTATTTTTCATCTTTTAGGCGCCCGAGTGCTCGACATTCACATGGGCGTCCTGTAAGAGCCACGGCGTCCTTTAACAAATTTCCCCCTCCTCGCCGTAGGAAGGAGTGACACCTCGCATGCGATGACCAGATGAGTGTGGTGGCTTAGATCAAAGACACAATTTCCTGTCAGAGGAAATAGCGGAGAGTGTTTTTTTCTGGAACAGTTTCCTCTTTTCTGAATTCTTTCCATTACGCTTATCAACATTCATATGAGCGAGGAGTAAAAGCAAGTGGAAGTCCTCCACTTGGAATCACTGAAAGCATTCCTGATAACAGAAGCATTAAGAAAACGCACACAAAACAGAGAAGGGGAACATAAATCAAACAGCAAATGAGATCTATTCATCAAAAGAGGCGACTCTTTTCTCCTTGCGGACGATCTCTCTCATTTGAATTCAAAATCTGACTGCAACACGTCTCACAAGTGCATATTTTGTGCATTAGAGTGCTGCTCCGACAAAAGGACGTTCACTGATGTTCGATCGGCGCAGACCCCTGACCTGTGGACAAGTGGAAGACACGCTCATTTGAGGAGGCTCTCTGCTGTAAAGGTTACGCTGTGTCAGGTTCCACTCTGCCTCCGCGGTGAGATGGAGGAGAGGGCGAGCGCAGCATCGTCATCTAATTTATGTGCAGAGCTCTGCAGGACGAGGAGACTTTGTGAACTTTGTGTACATGTCTAATAAGCCACCTGAGTCTGGAAACACATCTCTTTCTCTCCATTTTAGCTGCTTTTATGTCCAAAGCAAACTTTTAGTTCTTTACTTTGCTCTCATTTGGAAATGACTTATCTGTGATGCAATATTCCAAACATAAGGTTTTCTTTAGGGCTGTCATGACATCAGATTTTTACCATATGATAATAATGGAAGAAGAAAACAGAAAAAGAATTCATGATAACAATGTTATCACAATTTAGATCAATCCATTACCCTTAACCACTTAGAGGTTGGAGCCAATCCTAGCTGACCCTGGACGGGCAGTCCATCACAGGGCTGACACATAGAGACAGACAACTATTCACGCTCTCATTCACTCCAACGCCAATTTATAGTCACACAGGCCGGATTCAAACCCGTGACCCATGTAGCGCACAATTTATATATAGAAAAATTTCAAACAAACTCACAAAATAATAATAGTATCAATAGTATCAATATGCTGGCTACACTACAAGTAAAAGTCTTGCATTCAAAACTTACTTTAGTAAAAGTACAAAAGTACCAACATCAAAATGTACAAGAGTAAAAGTAAAAAGTACATTCATAGTAAAAGTTCTCGTTATGCAGAATCGCTCCACTCAGATTGTTTTATATATTCCAAATATATGACTGGATTATCATCATTGATGCATTAATGTAAGCAGTTTAAATTTTCTCAAGGTAGGCCTCATTTTAACAACTTAATATGCTGTCATGAGGTTTAATTTCAAGAAAATGTCTAATCGTTTTAAATTGATCATGTTTTTATGTTAAATCTCGAACTTAAAAGTAACTAAAGCTGGCAGCCAAAGGTAGTGGAGTAAAAATTACAACATTTGCCTCAAACTGTAGTGGAGTTGAAGTATAAAGTAACATAAAATGGAAATACTCAAGTAATTACCAGTACCTCAAAACTGAATTTAATTAGAGTTCTTGAGTAAATGAGTTACCGAGTTACATTCCACCACTGATTCCTATCCATGTCATTTTCATCCCCAAACCTGACCTTTTCCTGTTGTGGCAGGTAGTGTACAATGTGTTTATCAGAGAAAACATGTGCCTGCTGTGTCTTTAAACAACACTGATGAGAGCGGTGACAGTAAACCACATGATAAAGCTGTGGGATGGAAAAAAACAAACAAATAAGATGCTGAAACGCTTGTTAGAGCTGAGGGGAACTGTGGTGTCAGGTGGTCAGTATATGTAGGTTCATAACTAAGACGTTTCAAAGACATGCAGTTTAGGTTGAATGGATGACTTTAAATTTCTCAATGGAGACCTGTCCAAGTGTACCCCCTTGGCTCCAGCCCCCCACAACCCAAGTTTAGTTAAGAATGATGGATGGATGGATGGTTTGATCCATTGCTGATATAAAAATATTGATGATAGCACCTTTAACTGCATGATCAGAAGATCACCAGTGAGTCTTTTTTTAAATCTAGGATTCTTATAAAACTTTGTTCCTGGAAAACCTGAACTGCTCCTAAACTATTTTTAAGGACCAGCCATAGATTTCATAAATACAAAAAAATGACATTTCCTGGACTGGATTATATCACTATGATGTGAGATACCTACATTATATCTGACGCTACATTCAGAGATTTAATATGTTGTCATGCAAGCTGTAACAAGCAGTGCCGGTGGAGTTTTATAACAGTCAGAGAGTGACCTCCTCCAAAATAAGCAGCATCATCTCCTCAAAGTCCTAATGTACCAAGATGCTGTAAAATGAGAGAGAGACAGTCAGCAGATGGTGTCTCCTCTCCGGAAGAATCTACCCTTTGGCCTCCGAACCGTTCTTCTCCCTCTGACCAATCAGGTGCCTCAGATCCCTGTTGGGTGCGCTGGGCCCCCTCCTGCTCCGGCATCTGGTCCAGCATTGGAAATAATGAAGGTAATAATAATGAGCTTAAGTCTCCGCCCTCCAGGAAGGCGAGAGGTCAAACTACCTATGGAGAGTTCACACCCAACACATTCCAGGAACAGCTCGAGGATCCATCATCAGAGAGGCTGCACTCTTTGCACTTCAGTTTATGACGAACATTGCCCTGAAGATAAAGTTAAAGGTTAATATAACGACCTAATGATGTAGTTTCGGCCATAATTTCAATTGGTTATATTGGATAATAGTTAGCAAAACTAGCGCTAATTGCTAAAATGTAACAGTTAAGCCATCTAAACCACTTTATCTCCAGGTAAACCTTAAAATGAGTACACCTTAAAGGGATAGTTTGGATTTTTTGAAGTGGGATTGTATGAGGTACTAGTCAGTGTATTACCTACTGCAGATGGTGGTCGGCATGCCCCCAGTTTAAAGAAGCAGGCAGGAGTACCCGCACAGAAGCTAACTACTGTACTGCTGTGGATGAAGGAAACAGCTAAAGGTATTTTAGCCACCTAAATATCATTTCAGTCCAAGTTGCATTTATAATTAATAATACATTTTTCACCTATTTACTTTGCTTATAAATGCCATCATCGATCATTATTAAAACTTTTAGTTCTAAAACTGAGCAACTGACCATAATGTGTCAGTTAACTCTGACAACATGAAAACAAGGCTAACGGTTAAAAAAAGAAAACAGAGTGCACTATGCTAGCAACCTGTAAATCATACGGTAGCCCCACCTTAGTCCAAAACTAACTCTCATTATAACTCTGTTTTGGTCTCCACCAAATCCTGCAAGAAACTTCAGGCTCTTTAGCTGCTCCATATATTTAAAACTAATCACCAACTGACTATCTGCCATTTGTTGCTGAAAAGGCTGGAAGGTGTAATTGGTTGGTAGTTCTGTGGGTTCCTGACTACAATCACCTTCAAATTACATAATTCCCTCCATTGTTCATATAGAAATATTGATTACTGCAGCTTTAATATTCTCATGAAATACCTACTACTATAACTCAATTTAAAAGTTGAAGACAACCATAGACAGCAATAAATTAAACCATTGTATATGAAGCACTGAGGGTCTAGTGAAGGGGGATTTGATCCTTCAAATGACTCCTGTTCCCAGCAGGACTATTGTATTTGCTCAACTCTGCTAAATTCCAAACCAACCCATTGATGCATGAAGCAGATGATGAAGTGGTGCAGGACTTGTGAGTATCTTGTCCTTCTATAAAATAGGTCAAGGCCATTTATAATCAAGCAGCAGCACAGGCCTTTCTTCTTTTCTCTGAGAGGACCAGAGGTGTGACTCTTTAATGAATCATGGAGGGGCTTATTCCTCTGGAAAGCCTGATCAATGGAAGGGCTTGATTACGTTTGGTTGCCATTGGAACAATTCACCTTTATACTTTGCTGTTCTTTTTCTCTGCTGAGAAACCCTTTTTTTTTTTTTTTTTATCTTTCAGCTCATAAAGTACACTCTGCTTTAGTTGCTGATCACAGTATGAGAGAATGAGGGAGGATGGGTCGCTGGGAAATATGGCTCTCTAACTGAAAACTCCCTAACCTCATCCTCCTACAAACAACCACAGCAACAACAAAACAAAACTTCTGACAAGCCACATGGATCGAGGGACTGATTCGTGGCCAGCTGGAGGACAGCAGAGCCCACAACAAGGTTTCAGGACACAGTGAGGCCCAGAGGAGGGGAAGTCACGGGGGTGTTGGTGGGGGGCGATATAGCCCCGCAGATCCGTGCTGTTGCTCCGTTTACAGTTGTAGTCAATTCTGAAATCAATGGAGGCCCAGTCCTGAAGACTTCAGAGGGAAGCTGCATTGTTGCGGTGGAGTGTTTTACATGAGCCTTTCTTTCATACGAGACAGGACTTTGTTGAGAGCATTTGTTTCTCATTTTCCGCTGGTCTGGGGATCCATTGCGGTTAAGCACCAAGAGGTTTTTGTTTAAATTTCAAGAGCATGAAGAATCTCGTTTTGACATGTGAACACATACATGTTGTACAAACTGTGTGCTAAATACCCAAGTGGGACTGATATATTATGCAATTAAATGCAAATCAAATCCATTTGCACTGTGAGTTTTAATAAAGTCAAGTTGAAATTTGATTATTCCTTACTTTTTTTATTAGGACATTTAAACTCTGGCTATTGTGCACTTTTTTTGTCTGTTTTTGAAAAGAGGATAAAACGTTATTTGGACATGTGGAAACAGCCTTCGTGGTGGACATTTCCCACGGCGGTGGATGACATTTGAGGGCGGGTGTAGAAGAGGCTCGATGGTGATTCAAACTGTGTCACTCAGTTTAGATAAAATAATCAGTTACTGACTAGTTCATTCAGCTTTTTTTCAAAGATAAGTGCATCAGCATTCATATATTTTGATATTTATATTCATAATGCTATGACGTTTGGTGATGATTCTTCCAGTTCAGTTCACTTTTTTTGGCTTTCATTGTTTTTTTGGTACTGTTAACAAGGAATTAATATGGCTGAGCTTTAGTGTGCATCTTAATACTTTAATATATTAATATGTTTTGATTTCAAAACTTTTGCTACATTTGAGAGACTTATGTAAGACTTTTGTAAACAATGACACAGACCTGCGATTCCCTGATTGGCTATTATTAGTCATAATGTCTCCTTCCTGTATTCATCACGCCCCTAACACTTAATAATAGCTAAACTTAATATTTTATTAATATTATTGGATCAAATGAATTAAATTCTAAGGTTTTAAAAATAAAATGATTTTGCCAAGGAGCTGATTTCTTCTTTTGACTTTCATAGAGATAGCGACTCTGAATCCACTTTGAACAGATACCATGATTCAGGTATGTGATTCATGCTGTGTGCTTGTAGCTCCCGCCTGTATGAAAGTGATAAATGGGGGGCCAGTCGGCTTTAATGGGTAGTTGAGCCAGCTGTAGCAACTCTTCCTTGCTTGATTCCTCTGGCAAACACAATTAGTCACATTGATCAAGTGAGCAGCAGAACAATGGGTAATACCCCGCTGGAACCACTTCTGTGGGTTAGTCCCCACCTTCACCCACCAGACTGGTTGGACATGATGGATAGGCAACATCCAGGAAGCTGGGTGGATGAATTCATTGATCTCACATCACAAATAAGTTCATTGTTACAAGAAGCAAAGGAAAGATGAGGGAGACTTTGTTTCACACTCCTGTGCATGGTTTGGTTTTCAAAAGTTGGAAACCAAATGTGAAGCAGAATGTATCAGATGTCTGTGTAGCGTTCAGTCAAATGTAAATGATGACATGTGTCCTGAGTTGGGAGAGAGACAGCTGTATTTGTCATACCATGCCAGTGGAGGGGGGTAGATGCCACTTTGTCTCTGTCGTCATGCTGCTGACTGTTGTGGTCTCTTTTTAACATGTTCAATTCCTCACAGATGTGGTGTTCACTTTTAAGGCATATTCCCTATCATGGCCATTAAACCCATGTAATGGCGCCAAGATGTTCCCGGAGACAGGAGGCGTATGACATAAAAAGCCTGCTGTGCTCCAGAAGAGCATTCTCAACAGTGAAAAAAAACTTTGAATATGTATTTTGTCTTGTGCAATAGCAGAAACCACATGATGCACATACAGCATCATAAAGCTGTTAAAGTTTTTAAAAGTGCCTCCTCCAAACAAAACCTCAGTGTAACAAATGGCTTGTGGGAATACAAGGAATAGCAAGCAAAGTTGAAATAAAGGCGTGATCTTTTAATCAGATATGTGCAACATACAGTCTGACAGAACACTGTAATTGGAGTCATTTTTCTGTTTTTAACAAGCTACTCTTTTGCACTGGGAGTAATGGAGAACGTCTGGGTGTATTAGTAGGGTTCCTCTGTTTTCATTGCATTCCTGCTGAGACAATCTTGCAGAGTCTACAGCAAACGGACCATATATTTTTCAAACAGCCAGACTCATAAAATGACGGATAAAGGCACGGGTCCTAATCCACCCTTTAATGAGTGAAAACGGAAATAATGACATGCGGGGAATAATCTTTCTTCTCTCTGCTCCGCCAATTGACACCAATGACCCATGGCCGGCCTAATGACCCGCTTGTGACATGTGGTGTAATAGGAAAGGAAAACTTCTCCAGGGATTTTCTTCCACAGGAAATTATTAAGAATGATGACACTTTAACAATAGCTGGATCAGAGCGCTGAACTTTGTCATCATGAGTGAATCCTATTATGTGGCAGGATAATGGCCGTCTGTGAAAACAGAGAGAGGATGAGTATCACAAGGCATCTTTTTTGCGCTGGAAAACAAAGCTTATTTGAGGCGTCTCGCCATCCGAGCCGCCCTTTGTGTCAGCGTACGAGCCTCAATTGTTTTCTCCTCAGCAAGTAAATGCCCGTCTTAATGTGGTTCTGCTGCTCAGAAATGATATCTACACCAAATATTATCAATACTTTCATTTATGCTGATTACATCTGTGCCAAATGAGTATACAGACATCACGACTTTCTCAAGCTTTATTTTGTCATCACACATGCAGTAAAATGTCCCCATGTTATAAACATTTCTGGGTTGCTATCAGATAAGTTTAAAGAACATCTTGATAGGATGAAGATGCTACTTTGGCTTTGAACAATAGGAGGCTGTTTCAGTTAAGTCCAGGCCTCTTTCCCCCCCCGGTTCCAAATACCCACTGTATATAGCTAGCAATTTAGGCAATAAACACTTTGAAGAATGGCAGCTTGCCATCCCCTGTCTTCCTCCGTTTTTGTCTCACTTTGTAGCATCATAAGGCCACCGAGAATTGGTCTTGTTATGGAGCCATTCAGAAAAACAGGGATGACACATGTGACATTTGGGAGAAGAAGATTTCATCAGGTTATGTTTGGGATTCATGCAGGTAATAACTTGAGTCATTTGAAACATGCATGTAAAATGTAAGGCTTGAGAGATAAATACAGGCTGTTCTCATGAATGGTTCGTAGGTTTTCCTAAGAAAAGTAATGCACTGAATTTTTTGTTGCTAACCTACAAAATAAATGCACTGAATTTTTTTTTTAATCAATCCTACATAAAAAATGCACTGAATTTTGTAGCTATCCCATGATATAAATGACCTGAATTTAGTAGCAATCCCACAAAAAAATGCATTAGATTTTGTAGCTATCCCATGAAAAAATTGCACTGAATTTTGTAGGGATCCCACGAAAAAAAATCACTAAATTTTGTAGCAATCCCACAACAAAAATGAACTTAATTTTTTTTAGCTATCACATAAAATAGATACATTTAATTTCGAAGCAATCCCAGAAAATAATCCCACTGGTATTTGTAGCTATCCCAAATATAAATGCACTGAATTTTGAAGCAATCCCACAAGAAATTTCACTGAATTTCGGAGCTATCCCACGAAATTGTGTCATATTGCATACAGAATTTGGACACTTTAAGGGCAGGGACATGGATGGCACAATCAGGGCTTTGACCCAGGAGGCAGGTGTTGTCCCACTTGAAATCTCGTTACTAGGTCACTAATGTAGCAGTCATTCAGTGATTTTAAGCCTAACTGGGTTTATTATACTAACCTTTCTGTTGCCTTATCTTAAGAGGTTCTCTATCACAACATTCCCACGTTTAAAGCTGAAATCATACAAAATAAACCATATGAATCAGTTCATAAGAATACATTGCTCCTAGAAAACGACTTCCACTCAAAACATATCTTAGCAGAACCCCAAATATAGAAGCACAACATTTAGACTATTCAAGAACATAGTCTTCTTTCTTTTCATGAGGCTCACTCCAAAACTGGTCAGAGCAAACTGCTGAATGAAACAATGTCGCTGGTGTTTCAGAATCATCTGTATCTTATCATTGAAGGAAAAAAAATCCCCTAAACAGAAAAACGTGGAGAGCCAGACTTTTCTTTCAAAGAGCCTCCAGAGTGGCTGTTGTCTTTAAGGCGGGAGGGGAGATTGCTTTCAGCGGCCTCAGCCCAGGACTGGTTCTCATCATTTTGACAATAAAACTCAAGGAGTTGAAACAAAGTAACAGTTCATGAAGAAAGAGAGAGAGAGGGGGGAAAAAATGAGGGGGCTAGGAGATTTCCGCTGGTCTGCACTGAATTGTCCCCCCTTCAAATCCAACAGCCAAAGAGGAGCAGAGTGGTGACTTTAGGAAAGCTTTGGAAAAGCTTTGGAGGCTTAATTCCTCAGTGGCACCCTGGGGCAGAAGGACGCAGGGACCAAAGGGCTTGAAATGGTTCAAAGAAGAATGAGTGATTGTGCTTTAAATCCCCAGAGGTTTGTTTTTGTAGTGTCAGGATTTTATTGCAGCATTTTGTTGCTTTTTTTTACAAGCTAAAGACAAGAGGTGACGTGGAGTAATGACTTCTCACTCCGTTGATAAGGAGATATTATTGTTTGATATTGGCCTCTCCATGTCAGTATCTTTATACAGAACATATAATGCTCTTTATTTTAGTGTTCATTGTTAGAATTGGTTGATAAACCGTGTAATCATCTTGCACTACTTGCAAAAATGACATTAAAAAGTTTTCATTACATCTCAGAGATGGAAATCAGTGGATTTTTCTTCTCTAAAATCGGCCTCAAAAATCACGCATCGGTCGGGTTCTATCAGGAAATAATACCTAGCTGACTTTAGGCACTTGCTGTTGCGTTTGTGTGGACTTATGGAGCAGGCATAATATAAGAAACATTCATGTCCATTTGACAAAAAGTTAGTTGTGTAATGAGGAACGATGGGCAGTGCATGCTTTAAACAACAAGGCTGAAAGAGTATTAACACAATTGTATGTATATATTTACAGAGAAATCTGTACACTTTTTACATTTTGCTACTGATAAATGCAATAGAAAAGAGTCAGTCATAAGAAAACACACCAGAGGTGCTTGTCCTCTCACACGTCAGCGCTCGTGGAGACCTGCGATAACCTTGGGTCGGAGTCGATCTCGAAGCGGTAGTGGTAACCCTCCCACACCTCCCTGCAGGCGTCCCGCATGTCGTAGATGCGCTTCTTGATGCCCTTGCGGTTGAGATAAAGGACAAAAAGGAAGATGAGCCCCACGAAGCCCAGGACTATCCCCAAGAAGACGTAAGAGGTCTGCAGAGCGAGGTCAGCCCCTGCACCCCTGTGGTGGCACCCCAGAGTCAACGTGCCCACGGCAAGCATGGATGTGTTCCTCATGCTGGCTGGGAAGGCGCACACAAGCCCCCCAGCATCGCCGACGCGTCCCTGTGATCTGTTGAGCCACAGAGCAAAAGGTTCGATTCCACATGAGCATGTAAATGGGTTCTCCCCGAGCAGAAGATCAGCCCTGGGCAGGGAGTCCAGCTCCTGCAGGCCCTCCTCCTGCACCGTCTTCAGGGCGTTGAGGGTCAGGTCGAGTTCTTCCAGGTTATCCAAACCCGAGAAGGAAGAGTTGTGGATGGCTACTAGGGAGTTGTTGGAAAGTTGGAGGCGCTGCAGGCTGGTCAGGTGGGAGAAGATACGTGAGGGTAAATAGATGAGGCCGTTGTGAGAGAGGTCCAGACCCTTCAGGTTCGCAAGGGAGCTCCAGCGGAGAGAGGTGGCCAGGTCCATTACTGACGTGTGGTTGTAGAGGGCTCGGCTCAGGTTGAGCTCGCGCAGGGACTGGTTCTGCACGGTGAAGGCCTCCGGGTGAATGACTGCCAGCTGGTTGTTGCTCAGATCCAGGGAGCGAAGGCTGCGGAGTCCCGCGAAGGTGTGGGATTCCACCACGGATAGTCTGGATTAAAGGAGATCCACGAGACATCAGTCACACTTTCAAATCACTTACAAAAGCAAGAGTGGGGAAAGGGATCTACACATTAAAACACAGCTGATTTACTTTAGATTTAAATATAAAATGTAATATGGTTGTTATTTGAAAATCTCTTGTAAAGTGTCATCTAACCAAAAGTATTGAATCTGCTTGACTGCTTTATTTCAGAAGCAAGTGAAGACCTATAATAGTCATAAGCCAAAAAAGATAATACTTTGCTACTGAGATTAACTGTGGATTACCCAGGATACATTTGCTTTGCGTGACAGTAATGACAGAAGGTCTTACCTGTTATTGCTCAGAGACAGGTTGGTCACATTATCCAGCCCTTTAAAAGACTCCGGACCGATCCGACCGATCTGGTTCCCAGTTATGAACAGATTCCTGGTGTATCCGGGGATACCAGCCGGGATACTCCGCAGGTCTCTGGAGACGCACTTCACGGTGTGAGCCGCCTCTGAACACTCGCAGCGCGGGGGACACGACGCGTAAACGGAGCCGAGCAGAGCGCAGAAAACAATGCGCTGCAGCAAATCCAGCATGTTGGAGAGGGGGAAAAAGTGTGCGGTCCGAAAACGAGAAACTCACAAGAAAAATGGGTAAATGAAACGATCAACTCCTCCAAGACATCATCATCATGTGTTGTCCCGGCTGGGAATGCGCTTCAACTTTGCATCTGAGCAGAAAGTGTGGCCGGGAGGCAGGGTCTGATTTCCATGAGAACAGGGCTGGGGGTCGTGCTGATCAGAGGGGGTGTTTGATCCTTTGCCGTGGCAAAGCGGGGCGTCGCTTCTTCTCCAACAATGAAGTTAAAAGGACCATCGCCTGGTGCGATGATATGCGGGGAGGGGCTTCTCCTCCTGCATGCACTCTGGTCGGATCCACGAGATCTTCCTCTCAGTCTGGAGTAGAAACTACTGGCAAGAGAGAGGAGGAGGAAGTGTGCTCAGCTCTCTTTCTCTCCAGAGTTACCAATGCGCGGTGCAGCCACATACCATCATGTGGCGTCAAAGGCGTTGGCCAATACTGGAGGGCTTTGGGTTTGGGAATGATGATCGGACAATAACAAGCAAAATATTGAAAAAAAATGTTTTTGTGAAATAGAAGCTCCACCTTCTTAATTTATTAGTGTTATTTGGTTGTGTGGGTTTTTTATGACAGTTGCTAATACATTAAATGATGCCTTGGTGTTTTTTTCTACTTTACTGTATGTATTTTAATTTCATTTAGGCTTTATTCTGGAATATAAAAATACGTTTTATTTTAGGTATTTGCGTTAGGAAGTGATCAGTTTCATCACCTTTTTTTCACTCATCCTGTCACATTTTTTGTGTATTTTTATTGTGCATAACAAAAGAAGATAAACATTTAAAAAGGCTTTTTATGTCTTTATTGTAAAAAAAAAAAAAAAACTTGGTTCATTTATCCTGCAATATATTATGTATATTTCTGTTTAACCAAAGGAAGTCAGAGAAGAAAAAAGAAAAATCTCCCCACAGAACATATATTTATATTAAGTTAACTGAATGTATATTTACATTAGAAGTTGTCTGTTTTGTCACATATTTCATCTATCTTGCCACATATATACCCCTTTACTACTTTATGCGTACAACCAACAAAACATTTTTTTATTTTTTGTGAATTTCATGTCGCTGGTCCTTCCTTCTACCCAGGTGGCATGGTGAAAGTGGAGGAGGGGTGTTTGGGAGCCAGAGTCAAAGCCTTTGATCCCCCTTTATTTGAATACCATGACGCTCTGCAGGATAACGGCCAGAGTGGGACTTTAGCCACTTAATAGTAAAGTATCAAAGCTGTGATGGTTTTCCTTCCTTAATGTTGATTCTGACAGATTGTAATGATTATTACAGGAATCACTTGGGAGTGTATTTATAGAAACTTCGGAAGGAGGAGGGGACTTTGACTTTCATGGCTGAGAGCGCCTTGAAATCCTAACATCATCCCTCCTGCTGACAGCCTTGATGAAACACAGTTGTCATAATTCAATGATGGAAATCAAAGTTTAAAAAAAAAAAAAAAACGCAGGCAATTTTCTACAATAATAGACATCTTTATTGGTATTATAGCTGTAAGTCATAAACACATTCAGAGTTCACACAGTCACTTGCAGAAGTTTTAAAATTCCTCTCGGCTATATGATCTGCAGCATAAAAGATAATTTGGGGATTAGAGAAACAAAGGAGGGTTTTGAAATTGCAGACTGGTATAAGTATATATGGATAGTGGCACTAATAATGGCATCCAAACTGCCTTTTGTCAGCGCACTGAATCGCGAGGACCACAGGTCTCCACATTCCTGGACCTGGCTCTTGGATACAACAAGGCACCACAGCAGGCAGAAACCATTCAAGCCATCTCCTCTGAATATGGCATTCTTACACATGCACTCCAATAAAGGATTGGTGTACTATTTATCCTCACAACTTCCATCTCTCCTCCTATAAATATACACATATATATATAAATATATGCAGCAATAATGACAATGTTGGAGTTTTCATGAGCTGATCTCAAAGGGCCAGTCATTCATTCATTAGCTTTCAGAGCTCTAAATGCAATGAATGAGCTGTTTCACTAAAGAAAACAAGTTACATATTCAAGGACAGTTTGTCTCCCATTTCCTGACATTTAGCAAAATTACAGGAAACCAAAGGGCTTTTCACATTTCTGTTTGGTTCTATAGGTGTGTTCCACTGCCACATTCTCCACACAAGTGTGGATAGAGACGTAAAATGCCACTGCAGTTTAGGCATAATGAGCACATTTCCAGATTTCCTTTTTTAAACACATGCTACTTTTAGTAGCTGAATTCAGGGTCAACCAGTCTGCTTGCTTGCAAAGCCCTAATTCTTCAATAATTAAAATATATATTGTAAAGTTGTATTTACAGTAAAAGGTGGCTTCACACTAGTGACATGGCTTTAGAAAACAGTCATGAAGTGTCACAGTTTAAAGGTTTAAAATATTCCCCAGACGTGTATTTTATACAGAGAATCTCCATTTCTTTCATCGTTTTAATGCTTTGAGAAAATGACTGTGTAGCTCTAATCTACAGAACCTGCAGCTACACACGAACAGTACAGGCTATTGCATCTAATCAACATTAACTTAAGCAGGCCTGTTATAGTCTAATTTATTATTTATTCTTGCTAATGTTTGCCAGCAAATCGCATAAAACTTGAACAAGATTAAGAGAAAGACATGGAGTCAGAAATATCGAAATCAATCACAAGGCAGTTGGCTGCAATGAAATGCAGCTGATTATTAATCAAGAAGCCACAGTATGTGTCAAACATGAACTTCTCACTCAAACACTCTTGCATGCATGCAACACACACACATGCTGGCATGCAATCACATGCTCTCTCTGATCGCCGTGTGCATGACGTGCGCACACACACGCGATCACGCACTCATTCAGGCACGATTCTGCTTCGCCGCCGAGCAGAGATGATATGCAGAAGTGGGGTAAAGAAGAAAAAACACACGTAAATTATTTAAAGGAGAAATCTGTAGAGTGAGCGATCAAGTATGCAAAGTATATAAAGAGCACCTGGTGTACAGTATAATGTGTAATCAAATATTTACAGGCAACATGGGTGAAATACACACAAGAGGCCACAGAATATCTGCTTTCAACAGAAGCCCGATGAGAGCAAAGTCTAAAAACTGGCACTGTGTTACCCTAATGTTAAATACAGAAAATAAAACGGACTTTAATTTACATAAGGTCACACTTAAATGACATCTACTTTGGATTATTGCAGGATGTTGGCCGGTGGATATATCAAAGCTTTGTGAAACAGCGCTGACATTTCACAATGACCTTCGACTCTGATCTGCAGAGGTGGAAAACAGCAGGAGCGACGCTGGTCAGGCGCAGGGGGGGACTGGGGATATTCAGCAGGGGTTGGCGAGTGTGAAAAACCTGAGGATCCTGGCTACCTGCTGCTTCTGGCGGCACCGCGGACAAAGAGAGGGCTCAACACTTTTTTCTGTTTGATTGCAAACAATAAGGGGATTTGAATCTACTCACGACAGCCATGGCAACGGATTTCAAGTGCCAACCATCATGTGGAATTAACTTCTTTTTTTTTTTTAAGACGTGTCAAAAATAACTACAAAAATGAAAATAAATAAGGGATCTGTAAGAGAGGTCATTTTTAGGCACTGACTTTTGCTTCTTCCTGTCAAGTCAAAATGTATATTGGAATGAAAACAAAAACACCTCTCAGGTTAGACAAAAAGATCCGAAAAGGTTTTAAAACTCTGACATCAACAGGCTTTCCATTCAATAACTTTGGAGTCACCAATGAGCTGTTCAACTGAAGAACAAGTGAGAAATTCAAGGGCACAGTTTGAGTTGGTCTTCCATTCTCCTACATTTGGCACAAGTATAGAAAACCAAAGGAAGCTTAACTATTCTGTTGCTTTCTGTATGTTATTTTTTTTCCACAGCCACATTCATTGAGGTTGCTACAATCGTTGCATTGATGATCTGCAGTTACAGGTATGAAAATATCGTAAACCTATCTAAGTATGAGGTGACCCGTGTAATGCATGTACAACATATCTCTGAGAAAATATTTCTTTGTAGAAGATGCAGACGTTTTGATATCCTACGGAGTTAAGTAAGAAAACACACAAAAATACAAACTGCTCTGGCATGTTTAGAAGAGCTACATTAGATCAAGCATGAAATGCAATAAATTCCCTAGAAAGGCATCTAATTGATTTAACATGTTTGTGCTTCCCAGTAGAAAAATGGCATTCTGGAAGCACTGAATCATGGGATTACACTCCCAATCCATTACAAAGTAAGATCATCAAAATCAGAAAGCAAGGCATGAATGTGTTCCCTCTGGTAATTCAACAACGTATGTTCCTCTGTTCAACTACCAATGCAACTACACAACATCTACACTTTGCAGGTGGCGATGGCTTTACCTGCCGTTAGGCTTTCAATAATCAGAATCCATTAGGTGTGTTTGAGTGGTGGTGGGGTGTTCAGTCACTTGACTGAATATAAATCAATTTCCATCACTAGGGCATTCCAGCGTCACCACCGGAGTAATGCCATCAACAGGCTGCCTGCTTCTCGCAAACCAAACGTGTGTTGGCATACATGTGTTGGACGTTCCTGTTCAACAACCTTCTCTCGGAGGTAAGCAGTCTTTATCTCCTCGGTTACTTCTGCTCGACACCGTGTGATGCCCCCTTTGTTGTCTAAAAGGTCAACCCCACATTCGACCTGCGGAGGTTCCACTGTGTCCTGAACCTGCCTCCCAGGTCACCGCAGGTTGAGGGTCAGGGCCACTGTGAGGATGATGCCCATCAGCATCAGGAAAGGCAGCCAGGTCTTCAGGAATCCCGCACAGCTGGATTAGGGAACGGGAATACACACAGAGAGGAGGAGAGAGGGAGATAAATGAAGGGGAGTAGAAGTGCATGGAGGTGGTGATATGAAAAAAAGAAACGTAACACATTTTTTTGTGATATGTCCCCACTCAGTCCTGATAATGCCAAAGACAAACCTCAAACACAGACTATGTCACATTGTTAAGAAGTTTATGAGAAAACAACAATACTTCTCCCTTGATTTATTACCTCAGGAAATATTCTTCTAATAAGTGCTAGTTTCAGGTCTTCTTCACTGCAGCATAATGTTCATTTTGTAAATTAAGTTCCTATTTAGAGTAAAATTGACGATAACACAAGGTATGCCTAAGGCCTGGCTAACTTGTGATTGACAAGCGACAGTGACCCTTTTCTGCATGTGTTTTCAGTCAATTAAAGTTGGAACATCTTGATCAGCTAAAATTACCTGTTCAGCAAGAAACTGGGGGAATTGGCCCACATCTAATTAATATCACAGTTAAAGATTGATGCACATTGCTAACAAGCTATTTAGTTAGCACTAACATTATGAGGGTGGAAACCACCCTTAAAAAATCAAGATGGTGATGGCCAAAAATGCAGTTCTTGAGGCTTCAAAACGTCAGTTCACAATCAATTGGTGATGTCACAGTGTCCTCTTTTATTCAGTCAATGTGTAAAAAAACCCTTCAATAACTCTGCACTTCATGTCAGCACAACATCAACGTTTCAAAAAGGACAATATGCACTTATTTAAGTTTTCATGCTGAGATAAGCAGCTGGTATGAACGGGGGGAATTATGATAAAAGAAGGAAAGCAAAAGTCACTGAGAGTCGCCACTGAACACCAATGTAACTGCCGAAGGGAAGTGACTGTACTGACTTCAACACTCTTGTCTCATCAACTTCTCATTTCTTACCAACAATCACCACAGAGCCACTTGAATCCAAAGGCCTTCTGAGGGAATGTCCTACATACACTCTTACCCAAAAATCAGGCCTCTCTCTCTTGTGTCCTGAGACACCACAGGTTCAAGGCATACCAGTAAAATCCTGCCCGAGCCCCTGGGATCACAGTGAAAAACCTTATTCACAAGCTTCAGCCCTACTTCTTATGGAGGCTTTGAGGAGAGCAGCTTTAGATTACAGGGTCGGCTTTAGTTTGGGCCTTTAAGGCAAAGAAAATGCTGAGATTTTTGGACAGAAGATGCAAACTGCTAATTTTCTGTGCCAATGCCAAACTTTTATAAACCATTGGAAAAATTGCATGTTGTACTGGATAACTATACTGCTACTAGTATTTATTTATTGCACTTGCCTGAAGGCAATGGAAGTCTTGCTTATCTAATCTTAACACTGCTGTAACTGCATCGGCTAATCCCTGTGTTAGCTAAATAATAACATTATCATAACAATTACGTATATTCAACATACTTATATTTGTTTTGCTTTACCATGCTGTCAGTCTGTTCAATACAGCAGGGAACTGAAGCCGTTATGTATGCTCTCTTCTTACCCACCAGACTTCATTGACAAAACAGCAATGTTACCTCACAAAACACTGGAACTGCTGGTACTCCAGGCAGTGAAAGATAAGCGACTCCCTTGCTCTGTGAGGTTAAATTACTGTTATTGTCAAAGGAGTCCTTAAACTTGCTGACAAAACATTTAAGCTAACTGGCCAATGTATTACTGAGGTACAATACATCTTACCTCTAACAGCATGTACAATTTGGTCAAATGAATCTTGAAACTACTCAGGAGAATAAAGGGGTCATCATCATTGTTTAGGACTGTTGTAGTGTATAGGATACTGCTGGCTCTCCTCCAGCACAATGAATGCAACAAAGACAAGAAGTGCACACTTAGCATTAATTTGATGTTTTTTTTGTGTCTGAGAGTCTATAACACAGAGACATGAGCAGGAACTTTCCTGGTGATGCTCTGCTTGTTCTGTACAGCAGCCATCTTCTCTTTGTGCTCGGTTCAGGAGCTTCAGCAGGTGGAACACCTGTTCAGTTGGACTGATATCAGGTGACCGATATGGGCAGTCAAGAACATTTCCTGCTGTCGTGTCCAAAAATTGGACGACTATTCCTAAACTGTCTGCCTACAATGGAAACATATTTACTTTCATAGTTATTGTCATCATTTCCTTTAAAATCTAATAGATTAGAGCTTTGACAACGAAAGCCATAACAGTGTCTTAAGACTGCTCAGCGTCTCAAGTCCAGCCTTGAAACTCATAAATTTGTAGAGAACAAGAAGCAGAAAAAAGCTAGCATCAATCATGTTTTTAAATTAATGTTTAAATTGGCTTGTGGTGTCATGCCTGTTTTGGTTGACAACCCCAAAATGAGTCCATTAAAAACAGAGCAGATGTGATTGAAAACCATATTCATATTTTCACACACTGGTATGAACAGTGTAACTCCCTTAGTAGTAGTTTACCTGCAGCAGTATTTCCAAAGGCCGGACATGTCACATGCTCTTACCTGACATGTTTTCCATGGATCAGGGCAAGGAGGCAGAGGTTGACCATGTTCCACGAGGTGCTGTTTTCATATCGCATCAGATTCAGAGCCATAGCGACATGTGAGTGACAGTTGTCACAGCAGAGGTTGTGCTTTGGAGAAAACAATAGTGCAAATCATTACCGGTGTTTTCACTTTCACAAATAAAACTACATAAAGATATGTCCACAAGACTGTTTACTGACCATCCTGTGCTTATACTCCTCTGAAGCATCGTGTACTGCTGTGTCCCATGCATTGGAGCCACTCGCATAGACTTTGCTTACGTCAAGCATCCAGTACCTGCAGTAAAAGAAAGAAACTAGCTTTTATACTACTACTATACTAGCTGAAATATTTCCAGTTGACTTAGTTAAATAAAGCAAATTCAACATAGTTCAAGCTCAGTTACATTTAGTAAACTCACTTTATGGAATGCCCCAGGTTTCGTTCACACTATTTCTCTGTGCAAATAGGTTCACTGAAGTATCAAAGTCTCACCAAAATATTTTCAGTTACTTACTTTGTTGGTCTTCCAAAAGCCATGTTGTCTTCCTGCAAAGAAGATCATTTTTATTGCCATTTATTGTTTTAATACAGATGAAGTGATCATTTGTGTACTCCTGTTACTTGATTCAGCTCAGATTATTCTGTTCTTTTTTTGTACTATACTAATAAATATTTGTTAGTAAAAATGTAAACCGTAATACGTTCTTACTCAAAAACATAATGATGTGGTGAACCATCACGAGTGTACAGACACACTTTAAGGCTCTTTGGGAAGTGGATTGTGACATTTAGATGGTGTAATGTTACAGATTTACGAAATGTGCCTCACATACGTTTGTCCGTCTTTACCAACAACTTTGTTTGTGTGCAACAGCTTAATGGGTCTAAAAACTGTTAAGCTGTGGTCAGAAGGACAACAGCACTACATGGAAAAGTGAAGCCCTCTCATTCAGGTCAGCAGGATCACTGCTTTCATATGGCGAGTGTCAATAAGGGGGTCTTCGGCAAAAAAAAGCAATCACAACATCATTCAGCAGCATGTTGTGTTAGCCAATCAAACACATTCACACCTTCCTGATAGATGAGTTAGTAACATGAAGACAGTAGAGAAAATCCACTACAAAATCCTTTTACATGGACTGATGCTCAGTGTTTTGCAGTCTGTAAAGCTATTAAGTGCATGGATCAGTTACTCAAACTGGACTTCCTGGATCATATTTAATTATCTCACTGATATCTGCAGGAAAACGCCCCCATCCATGCTACCATTTGCAACTTACTAAAATGCATGGCTGTTTGGTCTGAAGGTGAAGTTATTTGATCAAATAATGTTTTCTTTCTGCTTAGAGAATCTTGAAAGCAAGGTTACTGACTCTCTACTAACACATGCTGTACAGTGAATGTATCCAATAGACTGATTTATTGAAGGCCTGCCACAATATCAACATTGAACACCACATATTGATTTTCTATTTCCTTAATATTTAAGTGGGTAAAATATTATTTCATTGTTGAGCTGCGAGCTATGCATTGATTCGCTTCTTCCTGCCCCTCTCTTGCTCTCACAACAGCCCCGTCTGTGAATAACCCCTCCTCAGTGTTGGAAATTAGCACTAGCCAATGGCCAAATGTGGGTGGATTTGATCAACCCACCAGCCTTGGTGGTGGGTAAACAAAAGGGGCATTTAACAAATGATTGAATCGCTCTGTCTGAAAGCTGCTTGAAAGCAGCTCTGGTTTGTTTTTTCCTCTTCCTGGTGATTGGCACATCTGGGGGATGCTGTTGAATGAGCATGTTGGATGTGTTTCCATTCACAAAAACTACAACAATAGAGCCAGCATTCCTCATCTTATTCACTAGTCATTCTAGGCTGCTGTTGATTATGACAACGAACCTGCAGGCAGGTCTTTCAGCTCCCGTGTTTAATTTGTGCTCTCTATTGTGTGCCTTACATGCATGCCAATAACTTGTGCTAATGTCAGCATGTTGCTAACAGCGTTAAGAGTTTGTAGAAGTTTGATGTTAAAATTCTAACTTTAAATGTGCATTTGAACAGTGTGTGTGTGCCTTAAATGGACATTGAATAAATACTTCATGGTAAATTAATACTCAAAACCTAAAGTCAACACTTCAAACTCATTGTCACTGTTTTACCTGACACCCACAGTGTTAATGACTGTGCACATTCAGGCCATGCTATTCTACAGCACTACAGTCATTACTCACTGAGACAAAGTAAGGTCCAGCAAAGTCCCGGATGACACCAGTGGAAGTACAGATTCCCATGTGGCCAATGAACGGAAACAGCCATCTGGACAAAAGCACAAACAAACATGCAATATGAATATTATAACTAAAAATAGTGTATTGGACATTTGTACCACCTTTGTATGGAGAGGTCAAGACAAGAAAGGCAAGACCAGCGTTAGATGCTTAAATTTTAAATATACAGCACTCTTTACACTTGTTGTAGTTGGAAGTAATTCATATTAATCCTCAAATATTCATGCTATGACATCAAATACACAGACTCTAAGTCCAAACAGGCAAGACACAAATTAGTGCTGAGTTACACAACTGCTAGCACTTTATAAATTCAATAGATATGGGAAAATGGAAACAATAATAAATCTTCTTCACAGTAGACAAGTCATAATAGGAAAAGCATAGCTGTATCATTAGTAACATGATAATACCTGCATCCCACTTAGTGGAAGCTCTGGTATTGTGCCTGCTGGCTAAATGGAATAGCTAACTTAGACACTTTATGGAACTGAGCTATCAAATGTTGTCAATTTCACCTGTGCTTTTCCTACTATGACAAGTCAAAATGTCTGTTGTGATAAAGGTCCATATCCTATATCCTCCTCCACCAACATATACATACACATTTATACGCTTATGGAGAACCACTGTTGTTGGAATATTACTAAAAGTAAGAATTTCGATACATAGCAAGTTTAAAAAAAATAGTTTTTCAAAAAAATCAATTGTGTTACTTATATATAATATTGTGCATAACTATAATACCACTGTAACTTTTGACAACAATAATTGTGCACTTACAGATGGTTGACTTTTAGATTAGTAAGCTTTGGTTTACTTGTCGTTGATTGACTTTTCTGATTTATGCTTACTTGCATACGCACCGAAATCAATTCTAATTTTCGATAAAATTACACTGTACTCTTAACAACTAAACATTCTGAGTTCATATTCGTGACTCCTCTGTTATTAACTGTGAGGCCACACTAATATAACACTTATACAACACATTTTTGAAAGGAAACCAGCAACAGGATAGTATTGTACGTCTGCTAGCTAGCTAAGCTAATAAAGCTGTCACTTGGTCTCATGTCCCGAGCTTTTGTTTTAAAGCCGACTGGCACAATGGACGGAGATAACTCACGACAGCACGGGGATGGGTGTCCACACAATACAGTAAGGATAGCGACTGGTCTCTGGGTTTATTTTCTGAGACGCTATGTGGTAATTCTTCATGGTGTCTTTTTCCACAACATCCGCCATCACCAGCTGTGGAAAATGAACTTCATTTGTCCCACTTACAGCTGCGTCGAGACACCCAAATACACGGAACAAGACCGGATATTCTATTTTTTAAACTTCAAAATAAATTACATATGTATTCGTTTTGGCAATTAATACGACTAAGTAAAGAGGTATACGCCGTCATAAACAATTCTAATTAAATATTTGGTATTATTGTAACATATATGTGAATTGTAGTTGACAAGCAGTGACTGACGTTCTATATGTAGCTATACAATATATATGGAAGGTCATCGTGGTTTTATTTTGAAAGGTACAGCAAAGAGATCTTTCTCTTATTCCATGTAGCTTGCTATTGTTGTTTGTCTTGGCTGCCGAAGCAGCTTCCGGGATCTCTGAGAATCATCAAGAGCCATACATCAGTCTGGTAAAACTTGGCCAAAGAAATTATTTTGTTTAACACTCAGGCCTTACAGTAAAAAAAAACATATATCAGTCTTCAAATTGGACCGTTTACGCCCATAATTATTTACAGCCATTATCTTTCTCCAAAGTAACTAAGATATTTAGTTTGATACTGTAGTCAAAAACATTTATGTTTGATGTGACAGCTATTTTATTTTCATACAAATTCTGAAGGTGTTAAATTATGATAATCCAACAAGTAATCCGAATTGATATGGGTTTACAGCCACGTTATTTTATATGATTATACAATTGATGAGATTTTGTTGAGATTGTATGAGATTATACAATATTCTAAGCAAAAACACAGTTCTCATAGTTCCCAGTTTCTTCAAATCCAGAGGATTTTCTGCTTTTCTCATTTTTATATCAATGTGAATTGAATGTGTTTTGGTACTTTTGCACTTGTAACGGACAAAACAATAGGGAGATTTCACCATGTGCTTTAGGAAACCGTGATGGGCACTTATAACTACATTTGTGTAGGCCTGACTTAAATAAATAATCAGCAAATCAATTAATTATGAAAATAATCATGAGTTGCAGGACAAACAAATAACCTTTGTGACTTCATCTGTGTCCAGGTCAACACCTAGAATGAGCATTGCTAGAAAGCATTATAGAGGTCAGTGGTTCACAACCTACAATTCAAATAAATCTGAGCGGTCACAAGATGAAGAGAAGGAATAAGTCAATAATATTTGTTTCACAAAAGAAGGCATATGTTTCTGACTTAACATAAAAGTAAATGGAACCTCTTAACAGAAACAACTGGGTTGATGCATAGATAACTATTAAACAATCCCACTACATTTAAACAGAACAGACAATGACTATACTTTACCACCCAACACTAACAATTTACAGCAACTTTCTGCAGTCACCAGGCCACAACCTTTCATGTCGTTTGCAGACAGAAACACTTATTTGTAAGGGCATAGTTGCATGTATTGATCTGCTAGTGCTACTGTACATATGGCATGGCCATTAAGCTACGTTGGGGAACACTCAAATGATAAGTCCCAGTTTCAAGTTTGAACTGTATTGCTCAGGTCCATTGTTATTATCCAAATTCAATTTTACCACAAGCACTTTAATGGGACTTCTGTCTGGTTTATTGCAAACTGCCTCTATTTGATTTCATGCCAGCACAAAGAGAGCTCTCCAGTATGGAGGATATAGAGAGGGCTGCAGCTATCGGAGGAGTTATCTATGGCAATGGTGGAAATGGAAACAAAGATGAACCCAAGGGATCTGCTGGGGCCCTGTGTACTCCATACTGGGTCCCATTAGATGTGACAGGTGATATATCGTGCGAAGGGCAAAAACAAACTACTCAGCAAAAGCAGGCAGACGTTGATAAACGAAGGCACACTGGGCTCATCATTGGGGAGCTGAGGGAATTCTCCGGCAAAATGCCACCTCAATATCTGGCTGAGCCATCCAACCCAATTAGGCCAGAAGATGTGCTGCTTTAGGGACAGTAACTCGGTGACATGTTATCCTTTTCAGTCAAAGGTTTGAAAAGTAAAATGTCAAGTGTTCGCTAGTTTGCAGTTCCGCTCCCCAGACTGTGATCAGCCAGCTAAGACATAAAATGAGGGTCTCTACACTTTTAGAAACACATTTAAGAGTTGAATTTATCAGAAAGCTTGTGTAAAAGAGTAAAGAAGGTAAAACGTTGTGATTTTTACTGGTTAAAAAGGCCCTGATTAAAGACAGAGAAAATGACTCTCCAAGCAGTCATTTTAAAGCTACACAGCACTTTCCTACCAAAAACCATGTCACTTAAAAAGCTCCCGAGAGGTGAAGTGCTTTCCATTAAAGGCTAATGAAACCTCTTAAAATGTCGTGTAGCTAAAAAGCCCACACAAACACACCTCATATAATTAATCAATTCATTGATTCATAGTAATTTGTTGAAATTGTAATATGGATTTTCTGTTCAAGTGTACATGGAGCTTCAGATCTGGAATCTCTGAGGATCCATCCCAACTGGATGGATAGGGAAACTTTCGTGGGGCTCTAGACCTTCAGAGGACACAAACAGGCCCTGTTTCGCTTGTGCTCATTTCACTGATTGAAACTTTGTCAGGGAATAATTTGCACCCAGACACAAAAAAAAAACACAGTAAAACACAGACTGACAGAACATAAACAAAATTATTCAAAAAAATTACCCCTAAACAAAACATGCTGTGACAAATCCTGCTTGTGAAAATTTAGTTTTCAACCCATTATCTTAATTCATATTGTAAAAGTAAGGAAGGAAGTAAAAAGTGACATTAGAGTACTTTTCACAGATAAAATGTAAAAGTGCTTTACAAAAGAAAATGGGAACATAATTCATATTTTAAAACATAATAATAAAAACACACTATACAGTCTTGTATAAGTCTTGTATAAAAAGGTAGGTATATCGAATTATCCACAGAAACAGCAGACCTTAAGGGTGGAACAGAGAATTCCATAGTTTATGTGCTACAGACTCAGATGATCGATCACCACAGTGCCTAAGCTGGTGTGTGGAACAGACAGTAGAGCTGAAGAATATGGGGTGAAGTAGCTCAGCTACATATGCAGGTGCTTTACCGGCAATGCTCTATACGTAAGAGTAAGAGTTTAAAACTGAATCCTGTTTGCAACAGAGAGCCAGTGAAGAGAAGTCAGCAGGGGTAATGTAAGACCGTCTGTTTGAACCAAATGTTGCAGATTCCTAAGTCAATTTAATAAACACAATTTGATGTATACATGCCATAACACAGCAGAGACAGTGGTTGGTTTCAGGGTCTCTCTGCAAAATACAATGGAGGTGTCAGTAACAGTTATGTGGGTGCAGTGGGGCCCACATCTACGTTTTGCCCCATGCACTTTGCTGCTTTGTGAAAAATTGATGTTGAGATGAATGAATGAGCAAACGAATGAATGAGTGAATGAATGAATTGCTGAACAAATGGGAGAATGAATGAACAAATACATGAAAGAATGACTTAACCAATGAACTAACTAATGATTGTAATAAATGCATATCACCTTTATTTATATAGCACACTAATGCAACAAATTTACAATTGAACAGGATATGGCTAAAAGCAAACACAAGTTTAAATCCATACACACTTACAAGACTGAATAAAATGTGCAGAATAGAATAACACATAAATGTGCCATTTGTTTGATACAAACGTTTTTGAAAGTTTCCTCTTCAGGGTATCCACAAAGCATAAATTATCCCATTTAATTGTATCTGAATTAAGTACTTTCTGCTATGAACAGCATTACAAAAGGAAACACTGCCCCTCTGTGGAAAGAAGCTGGAAGCTCCTGGACTTATCATAGGAGTCCTGCTCTGTCTTTACATTGAGACACACAAGTCAGCCGCTAGAAAACAGGTTCAACAAGAGATCAATGTACACCTTACAAAGGGAAAACACGGCACCTGTACTGGCCTGACTTACTGCATGTAAAAACTGCTGCTTGACTGCAAACCCCCATGTTGGGAGTAAATATTATGTCAGCACCTTGGGCTGTAGTTCATTTCCAAATACTACAAATAAATATGACATAATTAGCCCCTGGACACAGACATGCAAAAGGGCCACCACCTGTATTAAATAAGAGCATGACACACAGACGTTATAGTTTTTAAGCTTCTTTTTCTGGTTGCTTTGTGTCTCTTTGTAGGTTTTTTTGTGTGTTAATTTGTAATTATTTTGGTCTTTTGGTAATTATTTTTCTCTTTGGTTGTTTGTGGTCATTTTGACTCTCTTCCTGGTTGGTATGAGAGTGACACCTTGGGTCCCCTGTATTGTGTAGGTACACCGTCACAGCAAACAATACATTACAGTTGCATTATACACCCAGAGACAAAACCAGCATACCTGGCACTAGTTTAGTTAGTGATCATTTGAAGCGTAACTTTCCTTTTTTGTTTTTAATGTTCTATTGCAAATTCTCATCTTCTTCCTGAATTGTGACTATTTTGTCTTAATATACATTAGAGTTAGAGTTAGGCTGTTGTATAGAGTATTTGCTATCTTTTTTTTTTATCATTCATCTCATGTACATAGTATTGTAGTTTTTTGTATGTATTTATTATTGTATTTCTGCTGCTGTAACACTCAGTGGGACCAATTAAGATGATATTATCTTATGTATTAATATGTACCTAAAGACAGTATCAATTAAAATATCACAAAACTATATATTAACACAGGGGCCTTCTACATAAAAGGGCAACAAGACTGATATCAAGGTTTTCAGTCCAAATCACTTGGTTGCTTTTCACACTTGGTTTCTTTTCTTTTCTTCAATTCACTGACAACTACGAATAATTGTATTTTAAACAAGTCAGCAAACTGGTCCAATTTGCACACATGTCTAAACCAGCCAGTGATCTACTGAGTACAACTTCCGATGCACTGATAAAATCAAATTAAAAAAACTAACAAACTGCAGAAAAAACTGTGGATTTAAAACAAATATTGAAAAGTATAAATAAATTAAAAGCCAAAAATTGCAAAAATGAAATGCAATAAGGTAGAAAACTGATGCATCATTGAGAATATAAGGGCAATTATAATAAAATAAGCCCCAAACAGGAAAAGAAATTATTGTGCAAGTGAGTGTGGTAGGAACAGGAAGTGTGTAAATATTTGTAAAAGCGATAAATGGACTGAGGAGGGAGTGACGGTGTAAAAACCCTCACCACACAGCACACATTATAGTGTTCAAAAGATGCCAGATGTCTATATTTAAAACTGTGAAAAGAAAGAGTTACTGGTGATGTGAAAGTAGACATTAAGAGATCCTCCTGTTAGTCTTATTTATAAGTTAAGATGCAAGATGCATAGTAGTTTTAACATTATGCTTTTGCATGCATCAGCAGTTTACACGTTTTAATGGGGTCAGCTTTTCAGGTATGATGTAAATTTAACCCCGTAAGGTTTCTTTGATGAAATCTTGTCTCTGAAGTAAAACTGGTAGAGCCAAATTTAGTCTATATGTCATTGTAAGTGGACCACAGTTTGTGGCGTCTGGTACACTGTGAACTAATTTTCTTCAGGACAGCAAGGAACTCTTGATTATGGCAAACTCTTTCTAACATGATTGAAAGCAAATAGCTGTTTTTAATCCCAGTTCTAAACCTACAGATGAGACTTGCTTTTCCTAATGTTGTTATAGTGAAATGTTTAGCCAGAGTGGGAAGATCTTTCACATCTGTGGTGTTCGCCCCCTCCTCCTCTCGTCAGCCTTATGTATACACTGTCTCACAAATATGCAAACAACTGACTACATTCCTTCTCTCTTAAACAAACTATTTCTAACACTT
This sequence comes from Serranus cabrilla, assembly GCA_903364295.1. Taxonomy (NCBI): domain Eukaryota; kingdom Metazoa; phylum Chordata; class Actinopteri; order Perciformes; family Serranidae; genus Serranus; species Serranus cabrilla. The sequence continues at coordinate 274,553 of CAFUXE010001022.1, read as the reverse complement.
GTCCTCTAACCTAATCAGAACCACCTACATGTCTAAAACGCTTGTCTTGTCTTAACCTTATTCATAATGCTAAAACAAGGTCTCAACATTTTGTTCTAGAGGCAATAGACAGGCCAGAATGTCCTCACCTCTAAAAAATGCCTTCTCTCGAGGAATCCCCTCCCAGCAAAATATCTTAGGGCTTTATTCTGGCACATTTGCAATGAAAATATGGTATGTTGTTTTTGAAAGCCTCAGTGCTGTAATTTAAGTTCAAAACAAAGGAATTTACAGGCACTGTGAGTCTAAACCTGTACTGTCTGAGACTGTCACATGATCTCATTCCTGAAAAGTAAAGGGGAGTTTAAGGAAATATGTAGGCAAACAGGAGGGTTTGCATTCAGCAGAGCTAATAGCTCCAGAGCCTTTTCTGAACCATTTCTGCAGGTTGCTCTGTCTGTCTTGGATCCAAACAACTAAGTCTGGGTTTGATTCAAAACAGTTTCCTGAAATATCAAAAGACATTATACAATACAAAACACCAGACTTGAGGGCATGTACTGGCATAGCCCTTTTGAATTTTTTTTTTACAGTAACTCAATGCACATATCCCTTAAAGCAACAGCTTTGCATTTGATAAGTAGGGCTACCTGCTTAACGAGCTGGTATGAGAATGCGCTGTGCCAAGAGTTCCAGGAAAAGGATGACACCACTTTCACAGCTGTACTGTAGTTAGCTTAGCTTAGCATAAAGACTAGAAACAGGCAGAACCAACTAGACTGGCTCTGTTCCAATAGAGACAAAGTGCACTTAAGCTAGAGGGAGAAACAATCTGCTCTCATTCAATTTTGTATTGAAAGAAGGAGATTTTCTACCAATTCTGTCTGTTAGCAAACAACAAAAATGCCTAAAAAGCTACTGTCAAACTGAACTTTTAAGAGGACAGAAGTGGATACAGTGTTACAATGGGGGAAACTGTATGGTCCCAAACTCTATATTTAAAGTTAACTTACATATGCATTGCAATTTTTCCCTAAGTCATAAATCCAAAGTCATTTTTAAGCTAACTAAATTTCTGTAAGTTAGGCTAAAGCATTAGACGCTATGTTACTTGTGTTGTAGTAGAATGTGTATCATTCAGAAAGCTATACAGCATTTAGTGCCTTAACTTGCAAACATTTAGTTAACATTAGCATGGAAACATATAGCTAATGCTAGCTTGCAAACAGCCTACTTGTCCTGTATGGTAGACATAGAGTGACATAAAATAATTGTATGATGTGATTAAATCTAATGATTTATGGAAACAGGCCTTTTGTTAGCGTTTCAGCCCATGATGTGTAGTGGGGCCCTGAGAGTTTTCCCTCTGGTGGGCGTGGCCTTCAAAGTATGACTGTCTCTATACTACCACCTGAAAATTCAAAGAAAAAAAGTCTGTCTATTTCTTTGTATTGTTAGATATTCCCAGTTCATTGATTGGAAGCCCATAGAAGATAGCTGGAGAGAAGCTGGTCTCAATGCAAGCTTTTTATTCTGGTCACATGTAATCATACAGTACTCACTAATCAAAACAATACTTTACATTTTATCTTCTTGGGCAGGCAGGCCTGCCCCGTACATATGAGGTACTCAGACGCAACTGAGTGTTATTTGGACAAAAGGCAGGTGCAGCTTCTTCGTCAGAGAATGTAACAAATCAAAAGTGTGTTTGTGTGTTCTCCAGGTGGCGTGGGTAAAATATTGAAAGAACAGCTTGAACTGTGTCAAATGTCATATGAACAATATAAAGCATTCAGGGTATGTTGTGGCTTCTCAACAAGGTTAAACAGAACACTGTATGCTGGCATACAAGAGCATATCCAACAAATTAATGGTAAAATCTAAATCCTTAACATGTAGTCTATAGTGGAATATTTCAACACATATCAGACACTAATAATCAAATTGATATAACAGTATGTTAGGACATAGCCAGGCTAGCTGTATCTCTGTTTCCAGTCTTTATTCTACAGTAAACTGAGTGGCTGCTGACTAGCACTACACTGTAATTACAGGACATATATGACAACATACTGTACATGTTAAAGTACTATTTCGACATAAATGCCCCTTTAATGTCTCATGTTTACCCTTTGGGTTCAAGCTTATATGCTGTTGATCAAATCAAGGGAGCTTTATCTACATAGACTTTGCCTCTACATAGACTTTGCCTCTAGTTGTCCTAATTAACTTGCCAAGTCAAGAGTCATTATATTCAGGTGATATCCTTTTATCAAAACTCACACATTTTTCTCAGGGAGCTGTACAATCTGTACAGTATGTGACACCCCCTGGCCTTTCAGATTCAGATAAGGAAATTTTCCCTGATAAAACAGGGACATCAACAGAGGAGGGACCCCAACATATATAGGGTACATTAAGAAAATGTTTCTGGAAGGTTATCAGCTTAAGTTAATTATTCTAGCCACATTCATACATTGGACTATGTAAAGTCCTATAGCTTCTGCTGGTGCCTGTATACATCAGGGGGGAAAAAACACTCCTGTGCAGCTTGTCACTGACAAAGAATGTTCCAGGAGTTCACACCCACACAGTCGGAATACTTTCCTCTGTGTCTCTCTCTCATAGTTTAATGTTCCGATTCAGTTCTGGTGCTATTTAGTTAGGGCTACTTTCTCGCGTTTGCATTCACAGATTAATCAACGGATAAATCCTGGGATGGGAGGACGCTTTTTTTTCGTAGTGTCCTCTCAAATATATAATATCCGTTAGAATATGAACACACCAAAAAAAAACTACTCCATTTGCTATTTAAGCCTGAAGTTATATTTTATGTATGCAAATCTGTCAGGGAGGAAGTTCACACCCGAGGGGTTCTTTCTCATTTTTTCTTTTTAGTCTTTTTTAGAAAAGCACCTTCTTCCTCCCGATGCACCCGGTGTCTAGAAAGTCACAAGCCGAGCAAATTTCCGGTATCATTTTTCAAAATAAAACACTCCACGATTTAGCAATAAACTTCAGTTAAAGCAACGACTAGTCTCTTGTTTGGTCAAATAAGGTTAAATACAGATTATTTACATGTATGATTATAAGCATAAATTCAACACACACATGCCTATAAACATTAGGCCCTTATGTGCAGGGACCAAACTATATACAGTCTATGATACAGACCAAATCTCAATGAATGGTAATGCAACAATGTAGCAACAATTCCAATCGGCGTGTGTTTATCCACACTATACTAATTCTTATTTTTCATATATAACTACTGTTTTAATTGCTGTTAACTTGCAGACTATAAAAAATAACTTTATACAGGCTAGTGTATTTTCAGCACGTGCTTAATATGTTGTATACACTAATTTCTTTCATTTCTTAAATTTTATTGAATCGGTCTGCTATTGTTAAAAGGATGATCTGATTTTTCATTGCAGACTGATCAAGAGATTTGTTTTTCTGTTAAGCCCAAGAATTATGCTTTTATTTTTTTTGGCAAAAACACTACACTTCCGGCTGTATTTTAGGGGACTTTAAGTAGCTTGACGCTGCTTTCTCACTTCAGAACAAGATTCAATCTGTTGAATATTTGTCTTCTGCGGGCGGAGGAGGAGGAGGAAGAGGT
>CAFUXE010001022.1:255426-270884 GCA_903364295.1 Serranus cabrilla | reverse complement strand
GGGACGGATCGGTTCAGTGAACCCAGATGAAGTCCATTTGATGATTCTAAACACGGCAGAATGCCCTCGACAGGGGCGGGTTCAGAAAAAATGGGGCATAAGGAGGGGGTCTCTGGCTGTCAAGCAACACTTAAAATTTCACCCACTCCTCTTTTAAAAGTCATACCACCACAATTTGCACTCTCCGGTCACTTAATGAAGGACAGCGTCTTTCTATTGCTCATTGACATGAATCATTGCAGCAGTTCAGTGCATATGCTTAAAAACATGGTGAAGATGATCTGCTCTAGTTCATATCAAGCATCAGAATGGGGATGAAAGGTGATGGAAGTGACTTAGAACAAAGTTGCAACTTCTGGGGCTGAATAGTGAAGTCAGTGCAGAAATTCCAGAAACTGTAATTTATGGACTGGTCTTTTGTCTCACATCTGTAAAAGTCTGTTGCCACTCCTCATTGAGACCCAACATAAAGAAACAGCCAGCTGTTGGTACCAAACAGGCAGAGGGAGTAACGTAATACAAGTGATATCATATATTTTTTTAAAAGTTTAACATTTTGAACAAAGATTAAATTGTCTCTGTACAGTTTTCTGTTGAATATATTCCCAAAAATGAGCACATTCTATTAACATTTTATTAATGCTTTAGACAATGTCCCTATAATCACTATGTATGAGTAGCTGGATTACCATAGTTACATTTTGAATGGGTGGTATCCTTAATACAACCATTTCTAGGACTTACACACGATGATCTGATGAGCAAAATGCCTGAGCAGAGGGGTCAGAGGGGACTGGTCAGACTAGTTTTAGTTGATTGAAAAATAAGAGTACCTTGAATAATCACTTGCTACAATAGAAGTATGCAGAACATCCCTGATGGCACAGCATGTTAATTCTTGAAGCAATTGGGCTACGGCAGCAGAAGGCCACATCATGTGCCCCCCTGTCCGCTAACACCATGAATCTGAGGCAAGTGTCATAAATTCTCCAAGATTAGACCATAAAAGATTTGAAATATATTGCCTATGGTTATCAGTGGTTCAGGCTGGTGGTGTAATGGTGTGGGGGGAATTTCCTTGGCACATTTTGAGCCCCTCAGTACCAACTGAGCATTGTTTAAACACCACAGCCTTCCTGAGTATTGAATTGCCCTCAGCATTTCAGTATTTAAAGAGCCCCTTACAGTAGAACTGTGTGAACGATAGAGTTATTCTTCAGAGATGTTTTGGACCAAATTTGGTGATGATCACTCCAAATTTCTGGTAGGAGTTGTGGAAAAACTGATCTGGTCACTTTTCAAAATCTCAGAAAATCGATCTACTCACAAATGGGTGTGGCTTATTTAGAGAGATTCGTCTGTGCCCACAGAACCCAGGAAAAAGGAAATTTGTTTCTAAAACTGATGGTAAGTAACAGATCAAAACCTGAAATTCATTGTTATAGCTGGCTGGGATCCGCAGCAGTACACGTGTACAGACTGAAAAGATGACCTGATGAAAAGTTCTTGAGATGTGTGTAGGACATACTCACACACACAGATTCCATGCTTTATAGTTATCCTGAATATTGCTATTTATATTTTAACAACAAAAGCAGTTGATCTTGTAGATGTTAACTTTTAAATTCTTCTTTGCAGGAACCACCCAGTGTGCATCCCTCAGCTACTGACAGTTATGGCGACCATTGTGATGGAGAAAATTGGACGAGTGTTCATCAGCCTGCAGCAGATCAGGCAGGTTCCCCGGATGCTGACTGAGGCTGCACCCTCCATGCCCGGCACCCTAAGAGACGCCGAGGTTCCCCACTACTTCAGAGAACGCTTCGTCTGCACCGGCTACCGACCACTCAACCAAAACTGGCGCTACTACTTCCTGTCTTTATTCCAGCGCCACAATGAGACAATCAACGTCTGGACTCACCTGCTGGCATTTTTAGTTATTCTGGTTAAATTCGGGCAACTCATGGAGACTGTGGACTTTGTGAATGATCCTCATTCGTGGCCTCTGTTGATCCTCATCTTGTCCTCTTTGATCTACTCTGCATTCAGTGTAGTAGCTCACCTACTGGGTAGCAAGTCCGAGCTGTATCATCATGTCTTCTTCTTTCTGGACTATGTAGGGGTAGCACAGTATCAGTACGGGAGTGCTATAGTTCACTTTTACTATGCTGTGGATGAGAGCTTGCACAGTCACCTGCATGGGATCTTCATGCCCATTGCCTCTTTCCTCAGCTGTCTGTCTTGCCTGGGATGCTGCTATGGCAAGTACTGCAACCACAGACTGCCAACTTGGGTGCGTAAGGTGGGCCAGGTGGTGCCCTCAGCACTTGCCTATATGTGGGACAGCAGTCCTGTGGCTAAAAGACTCATGTCATGGTCTACAGCCAGCAACGACCCAGCCCTCGTCTATCACTTTGGCCAGGTTGCTTTCTTTCTCAGCTGTGCCTTCTTCTTCACCTGCCCTCTGCTGGAGCGCTGCCTCCCTGGACGGTGTGATTTTGTGGGACAGAGTCATCAGCTTTTCCATGTTTTACTGTCTTGCTGCACCCTGTGTCAGATCCATGCGTCCCACCTGGACTACATGGGCCGTAGGGAGCTGTACTCACGCCTGCATAAGAGCGGTGAGGCTGCTGTTTTTGTGGGGCTGTATGTGGTCACTTTGGTTGGATGTGCACTAATTGTTGTCTTCATGCTGAGGAAAGCTGAAAAAGCGCTTCACTTCAAAGCCAAGTCCAAGTAATATATGATATGTGTTAGGATCTAGTGCTATAAAATAATTTACGTGCCTTTCCTTCCAGACTCACTGCTTTGATAGAAAAGGAACATATTACACTGTATATCCTGCTGACTCATATTTTGTTAAAACTGTTGAAACTCAAGATAATTCCTAACTGTAATTAACAGGTTACAAAAGGGATCCGTAGTGGTATTAGGAGTAAGCATCCTGGTATTGATTTTTTTTTTTAGATTAGTCATAATTTTTCATGTGTCAGCAAATACTGATTATTTTTCTGAAAAGTGAGCATAGTCAAAATTAGATTCTCAAAATGTAAATGTCACTGCCTACACTCTATGGCCAATAATAAGATAAATGCTGGTTCTGATAAGAATATGCAACATTCAGTCAGATTTTTTAAATGATCCGATTGTTGGGATTTTATTTTCTTTTGTCCTACAATACTGGGATAATAAGTGGAATAACATCTACAAAGTGCCAATATTTATTTCATATATGTTTTCAGTCACTGTTGTTTTCTTATTTATGCTTTGGGCATATCACTCCAATGATAATTATGGAAACAATTTAAAGTTGTTGGACCTATAATTGCTCGTGGCAACTTTTTTGTCTTTAGGCAAAAACCTACTTCATAAATGAAGTTCAGACAATTTCAATTTGTCAACCCCCCCTTCTGCCTTCAGAGCCAGTTGTTGCAAATTTTTTTTATAAAAATATGTATGAAATAGGTTTGAAATCCGATGATGCATCATCACCAGTCTGACCTTTTGCTGTTGTTGTTGCTAGCTGCTTTGTTGTTGTTTTATGAACACAAGTGCCATTTTATCACCTTTAGATATATTGATAAACTGCCTTAAAACTGTAGTAAAGAAAGCTGGATTTGTTTTTGAGGGATTTAATATTTAATCAAGTCCTCATTATATGGATATGTTTTACTTTAGCGTTACAGAATAAACAGTACATGTAGACTGTTTTGTATTTTGTATGCTCGGATGTCAGAAATCACTGTGTTGTGTATGATTGGAAATCTTGATTGTGCCTTTTGACTTAATAAGGAGAAAGTGAATGTAGGTGTTCCATGAATGTACTCATGACAGACAAAGGTACTGTGATAATGTGTGTTTTGTGGAGATAATGATGTGTGCTACTGAGCAAGATGTAAAGACAGTGGGGTTGAGTTATACAAACAGCTCTTTGGGGCAGAGCTGGTTTGGAGACTGAAATATTTTTTTCTATAAAAGTACAATTTCTTTTATAACCTCCTTGAGGTTTCTGTGTGCTAAACTGACTAATGTTGTAACGCTTTTCTAGCTACTGTGTCAAATTCTCTTGTCACTTGTATACATATAGATGTGTAGCTTTGGAAAGCATACGCCAGGAGCTTGTTGACCTTTGCACACTGTGAAAGGAACATCAAGTACTTGTTTTTTTTTTTTTTTTTAAATACAGTACAATATACATGTAGTGAATGTTATAAAACTGTTTATTCAGCCCAGTCACCAGAAGAAAATGTTGAGTTTCCTGCAAACCACAGAAATGTATTTTATGGAATTAATTTTGTGTCCCATTCGTGTAAAAAAATTAAACTTGGGTTATGCAATGTACTTATTTTTTAAAGGAATTCTATGGGCATTTTACAGCTTTATTGATAGTGGGAGAGATACATGGTGAAAGGGGGAGACAGAGGGGTAAGCATGCAGGAAAGGACTCCAAGTCAGATTCAAACCCAGGTCGCCCACTTGCAAGGACTGAGCCTCTGTGGTGTGCCACTGGGACGCCCCACAATACAGTTATTTTAACCCAAATGGCAATCTTTTCCTAAACGTCACCACGTTTTTCTTTAAAAAAATAAATGACGTTAATTCATGATTAGAACTCGGACCCGGTGAGTCAAAAAGTGACACCAAGGGGTCCCAACAAAGCAACAGTATGTGATGAATAGGGAATGTGTTGCAGAGGTTCAGAAACTTTGAGATTCAGGGCATCTGTGGTTTGCAGGAACATATTATGCCAACAGTTTCCTTTGCTGGCAATTGGGTTGGTATTTTCAGTGACAAAGCAGTAATTATTAAACCTCACTGCTGCCTGATATGATGTTGTGCTGATTAATGTTTGATTAGCTGAAACTCCACGGGAATTGAGTTCTACCTGATTGTGCCCGTGATATGAAACTGTTTCTTTCTCTTATGAGTTTGTTCATTTTTCTTGTTACTTCCAAATGAAATTCATGTTAACTAATGGCTTCCTGCTTGTGATATCCCCAATCCCTCTGCTGCGTAGATATAGATCTCTTATTATTCCCCCCTTTTACTGCCAGCAAAGCAACAGCAGCTCCCAGTTTCTAATTTGGATATATTGAATTCTGTTTTGGAGCATAAATGTGTGTTTGCAGGTACTGTAATCTTTCTTCATGAAAGAAAGGTTGAGAAAATCTTTGATGCAAAACAGATGGTATGCCAAATCTGATGTCTGTCTCTCGATTGATGTCTCTCAATGGCTAATTGGTCTCCATAGTAACCTGTTAAACAGTGTTCCTCCAAGCAGGGCCTCAGCTGTTATTTACATACTCTAAGGATACCCTTGACACTGCGATGCCGTGCATGTGTGTTGGTAATTTGTAAGCTCAGACAAGCGACTTGCACAAAGTGAATCTCTGCCTTATTGTAATGAGATTAAAAAAAGGACTGTAGAAGAAGAAGAAACTGTTCGCACTATATGCAAGGGGAGCATGTCTTCTGTAGTGGAAGAAAACATTTAAGCAAACTGGATGACAAAATTAACATTTTTCTTTCATGATAAATATCACCAGTTTAAAATGCACCTCAAGTCAAGAATCCATCTCACAGAACCAGTATTGGAAAAAGATGTCATGGTGGCACTTGTAACCTCAGTCAGTGTAGGGCACGTGATGTGGAGGCTACATTCCTGGTTGGTCATCCACTTGGAGTCCTAGCCCGACTCCCCATCTGAATTCATAGTGGTGACCAATTGCGTTCATTTCAGTTATCAGACATTGGATGCCATCAGTGGTTGCCATCAGTGGTTATCTTCCCATAACAACAAGGCAAGTAAGGGCCTGCTCCCCCTCCTGTTGAGAAGGTTTGTACCAGACCATTCAATGGCTGCTGGCTGAAAATGAAGCAGTCACGTTGAAGGTTCAGGCAAAAAGGCGCCTCGGTAAGGCATGATTAAAGATCATATTAATTGTAAAATAAATGTACGTCAATGCCCCAAGCTGAGTTGTTACAAGAATGTTGTGTACAGGAGGTACATATTTGCTTTGGTCGAGACGTTCAAACATTTAGTTGCGTTTCCTCTAAAACTTGTTCTGGTTTGTTTGACCCACTTGCCCTGAGAGTGACTTTTTGTTCTTTAAACTCAATTAATTTGCTTCCCTCTTTGCTTTCACACTCCATGACGTCACTAACACTTTGGCATTGTCTCTAATAACTGAGGCCACTAGAGGGCAACCAATATTTTGCTGGTCGAACGAACGACTTACTTACGTCTGGGACTGGGGGCGGGGTTATCGTGACAAACAAGACCAGCTAAAATGTGTATCATTCATTTGATTTTATTTGTTTAACTGCAATGTGACTGATACAGGCTAGCATAAGCAGGCTAGCATTAGCTTACAACAAAGTGTAACATTAACATCTTGCGTTCAGTGTTAATAAGAATGTAATTGCCGTCCATAGTGATCAAGACAAGCAGCACCACTTGTGTTTGGATGGCAATATAGGCTCACCAAACTATGAGCAACATTTGTAGAGACAATGTAGTCCGCCATTGTTGTTACGATACTTGCTGGGAGAGCAGAGACATATATAGTGACGTAATAATGTGGCTCTCAAGCCTGTGGAAAAGTAAACAGGTTCTGAGACAGTTCACAAGTTGAAACTACTGGGAACCAGCACCAGCCCAGCAAAAAGACTAGGTTTGCATTGGTTAAAAAGGGGTTTCAATGGGCTAATAAGGACCTACTGGCCCTACCAGCAGGCGGAGCAGGCCTCTACTTGCCAATATTTAAAGGATGATAGCCGCTGATAAATGTCCACTTACTTGTCTGATAACATCCAAACCTGTTGCCAATTAAATGTAGCATTTTTGATTATTTGTGATCAAGCAAGTTTTAATGAATTTCTTGCACATTAGTCCTTTCAAAGGGCAGAGATGTAACAGTGTACAACCAGTGAGCACAGCTGCAGTGGCTCTGCTGGGATGTGTTTGGTGAAGCTGTGGTGATGGAAATGGTTATAGTTTGGATTACAGCTGCATTTATGGGGTTTTGTAGAATTTACAGTGGCAAGAAAAAATAAGGGTTCACTTACTTTTTTCCACCAGCACTATGAATGTTTAATGGATGTGTTCAATAAAGACATTAATGTTATAATTATTTTTTTATTAGGTTTTTATAGGTTTAGCCCATTGTGTTTCTTTATACTTGAGACGTAGATGCAGATTAGATCACATTTTATGCAGAAAACTAGGTAATTTCAAAGAGTTCACATACTTTTTCTTACCACTTACTATTCTTTACGGTCTGTTACATAATAACGTATTGCAGGGGAACAAAAAAGTATTGTGAGGTAATGCAAAATGTGTTGTGGCATAATACAAAATAATTTTGTTTCCCAGTGTAACTCTGTAAATACCAGTGCCTTAATATTAATAAATGGAAAATAAAGAATATTATAATGTTGAGTTGAATATATCATGTTTTTGTTTACTGCAAGATTTATGCAAAGGAGTTTAATAAAAGGTAAAAGCAAAGAAAAAACATGGAGTTAACACCATTTACAAAAAATATGACATGTCTGAATGTCTCCTGTGTCTGGATCAGGATTGTGCTTTTCTCATATGTATCTAGCTCAAATGAAAAACAGTACGCCTGCTGCCCCCAAGTGGTCACGGACATAGTTCAATCTGCATTAAACTTAACATTAGCCAAAGGGCAAAGGCTTCAAGGATCTGGTCTAACAGGTTCAACGGCAAGATCCAACGACCAGTTTGTTCATGCAGCCCCATAACTTTGTCCTGCACCAAACAGTCGAGTGTCGAGTGTTACAAGTGTAAACATCCAAACTACTTGTGCGGTAAAGCTTGTTTAGTACTTGTTGCTATGTTATGAAGTAAGTTCAGCCTTCTGTGTTTTGCCTCATCCGTTGACTTCAAGTAAGAACCCTTTTTTTTAACCCTTCTGTTGACAGAATTTTGTATTGATTATGTTGCACTGTGTTGTTGTGTACTTGCACTTCTATAGGAAGATTGTCGCGGGCGTGCACTGGGTTTTTGGGTTGCTGCTGGGGCTGTTGTTACATAAACTTTTTGAGCAGATAGAGTAATTTACATACCTTTATGTTCTCTCCCTCCTCGGTCACTGTGATCGTGTCTTTTGTGTTTATTAACCTCAGGTTTATAATTTGGCTGCCATGACGAGACTAGAAGTAAAGTGTCTTGTGTCATGAAGATGAGTTTCCAACTCTGATCTACAAAATAAATTTAATTTATCAATATATGAAAATAATTAACAATTTATTTGTTACATTTGACAACAAAGGGCTATGCCGTATTTGTAACAAAAAAAGAAAAAAGAAAGCCCCGTCCCATTATTGAATTAAACATTGAAAAACTAAACACAAGTAAGTAAAATTAATTAATTTTAATAAGTATATAAATAATGTTAATGCATATATAGCTTTACTTACTGGACGTTGTCACAAAAGAAATGTGCTTTGTAAGTTTAGGTAAATTTAAAGTTAAAACGTGAATGAAGGATTAACTGTCTCTGCTTTACTGTGCATTTAAATGAATAATTGGTCCAATAAGACCATACTGCCCACAGTTTTTCTGTCATTTAGGAGAGTTTAAATGGCTAAAGGCAGGCAGGAAATAGCTACCCCCCCTGGTTCCCCAATGAAAATTCTTTTTGAGGTTCCTCACATGCCCTTCATAACTGAACCATACTCAGCTACATTCACACCATATACTGTTTTAATCAGTAGAGACTATAGAGTGGAGTATATATAAAAGATGATTAAACTGATTACACGAAATGCTTAAAAGCGAACACTGGATTATTTTAACAGATAATACGTGATGATTGCAACAAATGATATGTGATAATTTTAACAGATAGTACGAAATATTCTAACAAAGACTTTGGTGCTTCGACTCTACAGGGAGATTTGTAATCGAAGGGCATCTGCCCGTTTGAACTTGAGATACTGCTGGTGGTTGAAGAACCTGCAGGTTGGTAGGCTGATGAGGCTGATGAAATGATGAGCTGAAAATGATGTGTGCGTGACAGCAGTATGGCTGCTAAGACAGTAAAGAATCATATAAGGAGCAGCAAGATTATAGGTTAACAAAGTAGGTGTGTGACAGCTCCAGACAATGACAGACACAGAGTGTGAGAGATAAAAAAAAAGAGATCCTGACTGAACTTTACTTTATTTGGAAAATGATCAGTAGGATACTCAACTTTAGTACTTATCTCCATCATTCTGTGTCATTGTGACTCAACTGTACAGTAAATTGCATATGGAAGTTGTTCCGGTAAATAGATAGAGCTAACTAAGAGTAAAAAACACATATGTTTTGGAGCTATCCCAAAATTAAAACCTTTTGGTTGAAAATACAATTATGATTATGATAAAGTAGGAGTGCATAATCATATTTCACATTGCCATTATGACATCCATTTCATATATCATCCTGTTATATTTAAGCCTTTGCAAAACAAATTCACACAATGCTTATCTTTGCCAGGGAGAGCTCTCTGTATTTCACAGTATACTGGAGTTTTGGTGTCCTTGGTGAGCTTAGGCTGTATACAAATAATGGATCTAGTGAAGGTGCATCACTTTTGGTTTATGGACTGTCAGATTAGATTGGGAGCCAGAATGATAAGCTAACTAGCTAGCTTGGTTAGCAAGAGGCAGTTATTACTCCAAGTGAACAGCTGACTCCTTAGATCAGGCTGTTGAATTGATCCATAAAAGGGCCACATCAGACAGGTGTGCTCTGCTTGGTTTGAACTAAAAGCAGCTAAAACATGTCCAGGGAAGGTTTCTGGATTGGATGCTTCAGATAAAAAATATTTGAAAAAAAAAGCACACAAAACACTAGCTACAAGCATCCTAAATATTCACATGATAGACACTGCCATTAAGTATTTTTGTAACACATTGCCCACATGCATTGACCAAATGTGGTCAGCCATGTACTAGTTTTGATTAAATGCCAGATGTAGAATTAAATAGAAAAAGAACTTGCAAAAAAGTTCATTTTTCTAGATGTTATCTCTCAAAATCTTCTTTGCAGGAACCGCCCAGTGTGCATCCCTCAACTACTGACAGTTATGGCGACCATTGTGATGGAGAAAATTGGACGAGTGTTCATCAGCCTGCAGCAGATCAGGCAGGTTCCCCGGATGCTGACTGAGGCTGCACCCTCCATGCCCGGCACCCTAAGAGATGCAGAAGTACCCCACTTCCTCAGAGAACGCTTCGTCTGCACTGGCTACCGACCACTCAACCAAAACTGGCGTTACTACTTCCTGTCTTTATTCCAGCGCCACAATGAGACAATCAACGTCTGGACTCACCTGCTGGCATTTTTACTCTTCCTGGCGAGATTCGGGCAACTCATGGAGACTGTGGACTTTGTGAATGATCCTCATTCGTGGCCTCTGTTGATCCTCATCTTGTCCTCTTTGATCTACTCTGCATTCAGTGTAGTAGCTCACCTACTGGGTTGCAAGTCCGAGCTGTATCATCATGTCTTCTACTTTCTGGACTATGTAGGGGTAGCACAGTATCAGTACGGGAGTGCTATGGTTCACTTTTACTATGCTGTGGATGAGAGCTTGCACAGTCACCTGCATGGGATCTTCATGCCCATTGCCTCTGTCCTCAGCTGTCTGTCTTGCCTGGGATGCTGCTATGGGAAATGCTGCAGCCACAGCTCGCCCCTTTGGGTGCATAAGGTGTACCAGGTGGCGCCCGCGATGCTCGCCTTTAATTGGGACAGCAGTCCTTTGGCTAAAAGACTCATGTCATGGTCTACAGCCAGCAACGACCCAGCCCTCGTCTATCACTTTGGTCAGGTTGCTTTCTTTCTCAGCAGTGCCTTCTTCTTCACCTGCCCTCTGCTGGAGCGCTGCCTCCCTGGACGGTGTGATTTCATGGGACAGAGTCATCAGCTTTTCCATGTTTTACTGTCTTGCTGCACCCTGTGTCAGATCCATGCCTACCACCTCGACTACATGGGCCGTAGGGAGCTGTACTCACGCCTGCATAAGAGCGGTGAGGCTGCTGTCTTTGTAGGGCTGTATGTGGTCACTTTGGTTGGATGCATGGTAATTGTAGCCTTAATGCTTAGGGAAGCTAAAAAACTGCTTGATTTCAAAGCAAAGTCCAAATTTACATAAATGAATCTGGCTTCCTTCAAATTTACCAGTATCAGTACCTTGACATGTTTCAGCAGCACAAGTTGCTGGATCCAAGAAGTTCTGGTATGTTAATCCTTTGTAATAAATATTAAGTTGAAAACTTTATAAATTAAAACTGTTACTGTATTTTACCTCTTAAAACCCATCTAGGAGCTGAGGTAGAGGTAGAGGTACACCAAAATATATGTATATATATAATCACAATTGAAGAAATTACCTTTACCTTTCAAATTAAGCCTCATACACACATTTTTGCTGTATAACAACCCAAACTCTTTGGAATTGGGGGGTTGTACTTGTAAGGCTAGTTGGTTAACTGTTGTCGCTGGTAGGTTAGCTGCTAACCAAGCTGCAACCCCCAGGCTTGAAAAATGAAGCCAATGCTGTAATTGCCAGAGTGACTCACTGGTTGCAAAAATAAGTCACATTGTATAGAAGTCTATGAGAAAATTGTCCTATTTGTGCATTGATTTATTATTATTTAGTATAGTTTTCCTAATATGTTTTCAGTCTCACTCGTTAGTTTCAAGTGTTCGTTAGTACTTTAAGATGTTTATTATGTGATTTATGGTGCCAAAAATAGATGATAAAACTGATTATTCTTGAAGGCCTGGCTACTTTGTGATTGACAGGTCAGTCACTATTCTGGTGCAGTTTTTCTTTTTTTCTCACAATGTGCTCTCAATTCATTTCAACATGTTGATCATCTAAAGAAAAGTCTTGTTGAGCATTTGGTTGTACTAAAAGACACTCCAACACTATCTTTATCTGCCACCTTGGCTCCACCCTCTCTTGCCCGAATATGGTCACTTCTGGTTCCAAAATTAGTTTGTATGTAGTTTGTAGTTTGTATGTCCAGGCCCTAAATATTTCTTGTGTTAATAAATTAGCTTAAGAAGTGCTGGTAGGCACATTTTTAACCCTTAGTGAGAGCTAAGCTAGTTGTTTCCCTTGCTCCAATAGTCTTCATGCTAGGCTAAGCTAACAGCCACTTGAGTCCAGCATCAGACACGAAATAGTGGTGCTGATTCTCTTAAAATGTCAGATGTATATCTATATATAAATATATTTTTTTTAAATGTCAAACTATTCTTTAAAGGATTTATCAGTTTAACTAATGTGCACTTTTATTTCCTTGCCATCAAGTTACCTTTTTTTTTTATATAAATTTGTCTGGTTTCCTTGTCATAGCCCGATAAAGCTTAATTCAACTACTGCCTTCAGTCCCAGTTCACCTGCAGTTCCTGTTTCAAGGAGCTAAAATACATGTAATGAATGCATAAGTCTATGTTTGTCCGTTGTATGTTTACAATAGCACAAAGTAAATTAGGTTTACTACACTGGATGAAACATGTTTTTCTTGTTTCTGTAAAACTAACAGTGAAATGTCAAATCTCCCCTTTTTTTTGTATATCTGACCAATACAGGGACATGTCAGGCTGAAAATGTGTCAGAATCAGTGTCAAAGCTGATTGAACGGCAACTGTACTTGAAACATATATAAAATTTTCCTCACTCCAAAGACTGAAAAAAAAACCCCTTCTGATGAAAACAGGGTTAACTCAGCTTGTACCTAATTTGTTAATTTTGCATTTCATGTGTATGAAAATAATTTGATCTAGTTAGAATTCTGCTTCACTGTTCAAGCATATTTATACAATAATTTGTATCATTTTTGTTTACATTAAAGTTCTCCCTTATCTTCATATTCTTATCTGTATATTTCCTGTCTGGTAATTTCTCCCCATCTCAAGCCTAATTCACAGGTACACAGTTATTATTATTATTTTTTAATGTTGCTTCTTCTTTATCTTTTGGTGTTTTGTCCACAGGCAAACTGTATTTTACACTATCAGAAATAATGTGCTCAGTTTGCGTCTTTAGGGGTACAACAGCTTGTCACTTGTTGTACCCTTAATATTGGCTTGGGAACATATACTGTATGTAGCTTTTTGGCCCTCAAACAGGTACACGTAGTTAGGTGAGGCCCAATAATTATTATCTTTGAGGACAGAGACAGACTCCTGCTGTATCTCTATTTTTGATAGAACTAAATATTGGACATCAAGGTGTGAACCTTTCTGAGGGCCAAAGAATGAACAAACAGTATTATGTTCTCAAGCCAATGTCTAGGATACGCAAGCTGGACCTCGAGGGTGCTGCCCAAGTGACAAGCTGTTGTACCCCTAAAGTTACAAACTGAGCACAATATTTCTGGAACTTTAAGTCACTGAAAATGGACCTTTTGAAAACGCATTCCAGGACAAAGATGTTCAGAAATTCCAGTGTTGTATGGTGTACATCTGATTGGCCAACATCTTCCTTGACTTTGCATGATCGGCCAACATGGCTCTTTGTTCATGGTTCCTAACTATGGTTGCACCTGTTGATGAAATCACCTTGACACTTCCCAGAACAAATTCAATAAAACACTTAAAAGCCTTTAGGATCCATAGCTAAGACCTTGCCTGCTCACAGATAGCTCCACACAAAACTTAACACACCGTTTCCCAAGCATAGATCATTTTACATGTATTTGATGTAAACACATCAGCAGAAAGACCTGGTTTATTTTCTCATGTCATGAGCAGTATTGGTTTTCTACTTCCTCCGGTGCAAACCTCAGGGAGGATATTGTTCACCTCACTCAGATATATTGACCCTCCTGGCCCGCTCAGCAGTCTGGCTCCAGTCTTACTGTGTATTGGTGTGTGTGTGGGTCCATCCTGCACGGCTCAGTTACTCACTTAAAACCCTGAATCAGCTGAATTATGGCACTGTTGGACCCTCTCCCACATTCCTCCCGTCTGACTCACAATAGAAGGGGCCAGCCTGCTTCCCTTGTGATAAATTCCAAAATACATTTCATCACTGCTCATTAGACTTAATGGGGCTTAGAAATTCTTTACAGTAAGCAATGATACAGCTGATTCGTCCGTTCCAGTTTTGTTTTGTCACCCAAAAAATGTGGTAGATAATTATAATTTGGGGAGTCTTGATAATTTCAAAGTGTGTTGAGTGAGATAGTGGTACAGCAAAGTGTAACAGAACTGGACAACAACTGGACAATCCAGATTGAATTCCCTTTGCAGCCATGTGTCTCGCTGAAGTGTCTTCCATTGACACTAAATCGTCTAACTCCATCTATTGTATGTCCATTAATGTAGAGGTCTCTTTGTAAGGAGATGCAGCTCACAAATGTCTTATTCAATGAATATCACAGGGGCTTATGTGAAAGGGGAGACATTATTGTCCTTGAATTACTCCAATCCTTCATTCAAAACTTACTATAGTAAAAGTACAAAATCTGAGCATCCAGATTTACCTAAAGTCTCAAATGCAAAAGTACTTGTAATGCAGAATGGCCCCACTCAGAGTGTTTTCTATATTCCAAATATATGATTGGATTATTATTATTGATGCATTTTGTATTTTGTATTGTATATTTTTGTATGCATCATTTTACTGTACTGGGTTAATTTTAACTACTTAATCTACTTTTAATAATTTTAAATTGATGCTATTTTTTCATGTTGAATCTTAACCTGAAAAGTCACTAAAGCTGTCATTTATGTAGAAATTCTATAAAGTAATATAAAGTACAACTACCTAAAAATTGTAAAAGCAGCCCACTTGAGTAAATACACTCCACCACTGATGATTCACACTGCCTGGACTATGAATCACAATTATTTTGGTCATCCCTTATCCCCTGTCCATCAGTTCTTATAACCTAATAAACATTATACCAGCTTAGCATCGACGTGTTAGTATTGCTATTGTGAGAATGTTCTCCTGACATTAGCATTTAGTTCAAAGCATCACTGTGCCTATAAGCCTCACAGAGCTGTTAAAATAACTGCAGTCTTGTTGTCACACACCTCAGAATGAGACGGAATCAGCAGAAGGCTTTAAAAGAAATAATTAGCAGAATACTTTAAGAGACAGAGTTGGGCCATCAAGACTATTTTTAGAAACATTACATCTCTACACTTTCAGGTGTGGATTGATGAAGACTACTCCTCCACTGTTATGGCCACACACACTGCAACGCTCACTATGTGCTGAGTGATGTGGCTGCTCGCCCAGAACACTAAATCTTAAAGGAGGGTTGAAGACTTTGGCGTCCCAGCGGATTCTTTCTCTAGAGGTGTTTGTGTGCAGACAGCATGCTCGGAGTGGAGTCCAACCATGGTTAGAAAAACCCTGTTAATGGCTGTCATTACTTCAGTCAAGATAAGCCCTTTTTCTGTAAGTAAGTTAGCA
>CAFUXE010001022.1:225369-236763 GCA_903364295.1 Serranus cabrilla | reverse complement strand
GCATTCCAACTGTTTTCGAATTGAGATTGTTCATCAGCTTCTTGATTCCTCTGGTTTATTTTATCCTTTGAGAACTGATTGATGTTTTTTTCCCCCCGTGACAGGTAATGTCCTCCTGTGTTCACCATCATCTTTTTTTTCTAACGTACCTGCTCTTTCTCACAGCCACATCTTTGCCGATCAGTATCACATGAAAGCGATTGAAGTCTTTAATTAGCTTCTCTTCGTTATTTATTGATGCTCCATTGTTCTAACAACTCACATCTTACTCTTAATTTCTACACAACAAAAGCACTTAACCCTCTCAGAAATATTTTCCTCACATATTTATCCGTGCGATCAAATGTGACATGCCTCTGTTGAAGCACCAGCAGGTGGCAGCTCATCACCAGCTGCACACTCTGATTTCCTGCTTAATGAATGATCACCGTTTCTTAACCAATCCCTCTCATGCCCAAATGAAAAAAATAAATCAAGTGTATTTATCTTCTGTAACTTGATCGCCTGAAAAAATGTACTTAATTGACCTCTGTGCAGTAATTGCCTGAAGTGTTTTCTCTTTGTCATTTGCGTGCGCAAATTGGCCTAAGAAGTAGTGCAATGCAGCATCTCATTATTCACACGTTTGTCATAGTGACAGCACCACAGTGTTGCTATGGCCACAGCCCCGTTGCTAGGCGATGCGCTCTCAATTGGTATTTGTATTCTAATCAGATTTGGCCGAGAGATGCACCTTGCAGTTGCCTTTGAAACATTTCAGGTGCGAGTGTAACTCAGCCTGGGACTGTAGTCGGCAACATCATCATGATCACATCTTAGCGACCCCAGAGTCCCAGAATAGTCATGAGATCACTTGTTACTGGTGTAAGGGAGAGCAGTTAGCAAGTTGGTGTTTATTTCAGAATTACATTTCGTTTTAAATGGGATTATCGGGAGACATCAGAGCTGGGAATGAACACATATTCCACATAGTTTCATTCAGCGTTATCTCTTTAAAGATGTTAACAATGCCACATTTTGAACATTGTGAATCTGTGTCTTATTTGATATACATCATATGCATGTGGCGGTGGTAGCGGAGTCTGTAAAGAGTAAGTGGTGGATTTAAGTTTCCCCTCCTTCCTGTTGTCACTCCTGTTGTTTCCTTTCCTTTTGTGGTGGAACAGACCGATGTGTTTATTGAACTAATCACATACCGTCCTCTTCTGAGCGTAGGTGCCCTCACAGCCAACGGCATCAGTGCAGACACCAGCACTGAGATCGGACGAGCAAAGAACTGCCTGAGTCCTGAGGACATTATCGAGAAATACAAAGAGGCCATCTCCTACTACGGAAAGGTACTGACCCACAAACTACACAACTCTATAACCAACCTCATTTTTGTTGGATTAATGATACTAATTGATTATATATAGGGGATTTTAACATAGGAGACTTTTTCTCCCTGGTTTTGAAATGAATGTTCAAACTTCCATAAGACAATAAAACTCTAAAAAAGTGATAAAAAAATGTATATGTACAAAAATGTCATAATTTCTAGTCTCAATATAGGTTTACATGGACAACAGAGTATTGATTAGCCACACAATAACAAACTGCAGCATATCGATCTTATCAAACACTGGCTAGCAGATACTGACTTGCTATAAAAGGGTAGTATCAGTCAAAGATCAGAATTGTACAAATATACATTTCATATTTGAAGGACTGTAAATAATGCTGTTCCTAAGATAAATAAATTATACATTTGTACAGTCAAGTCAATTGATCAAAGCCAGACATCACGAAGTGCCTCAAAGTAAATGACAAATGCACAATGTCCACAATATAAGAACACAAATTCACTTAAAGCAAACGAGAAGGGCACTCAGCAAGCTTTGAGCTCTGCCAAGGCCAAATGCTCTATCGCACAATGTTAACGAAAGTGGAAAATAATTTGTGTATCCTCTCTTTGATTCGGATCCACTCCAAAATGTAATGGGTTCTTCTTTGGCTCATGCTACAGCCACCCACCACGTTTCATGAAAATGGTGCCAGTAGTTTTTCCATAATCCTGCTGACAAACAGACAACCCAAGATGTCCAAAAGTATTAGATCTTCAAAGTTGAGTCCAATATTCAAAATGTTCCTTCTCAAGGAGGCTAAATTTAACAATGAATCAATTCTATCAGTAGATATTTCCTAATTGTATTCCTCTGGGCTATATAGCCCCATTATTGTTCTAAAAGTATTTAAATCAAGTGACTAAAGTTATTAAAAAGTCCTAAAGTTAATATGCAGAGTAAGAAATATTTAGTTGTGCGCCCCAGGCAGTAATATCAGTTAAATGGCTTCTACATTTTTTTGTGGACTTTCAGTCATTACCATCAGAAATGTAGCGCTACTGCTAGCTAAAGTAGCACAGGAAGGTCATCGTCTACTTTCAGGACATTTTTAGCATGTGTCAATTAACTTAAATGAATTCATAATTTTTAATTGATTAATCTATCCATTTATGCCACGTTATCTGGGTCCCATTAGGTAAATCAAAGGCCCCATAATGTAAAGCATGAAATCCCCATGTATTTTTGGATGTCACTACTATGGTGTATATACAGGTAGAAAGTGCTGTTACACTGCTTTAGTCATTTTAGTCAGATGCTGAGAGGGCAGATGTGAAAGAATAAGCAGAATGGGCTTTTTGGGAGTGGAGGCTTAAAGAAACAGACGCTTAAACGTATCGTTTCAGACTACAGGTATAGTCTGACTGACAGTATGAGGAGTTTTTTTTTTTTTTAACACTAACACTAACCCATGTAAACATGTTGTAGAAATCCAAAATACAAGAGTAAACCTGAAAATGATATGCCCCCAATAATATTTTATTAGGATCCATTATTATATCCTGCTGAGCTCTGTAAAAAATGAATAAATGTAATATAATGTTATGAAAAGGGTAATTGTAGGCCAAATCGTGAAAATCATACTCTGTGTGGTATTAAAAAAGGTAATAAAAACGTACATTACTTATAAAATTTACTACTTGCATCTTACATTAAATTTAGTGGACCCTGCAGAAAAGTTGATACTAGAAAACTATTGAGCCTTTAAAAAAATACTGTTAGTTAATATTCAGGACCCGTTTTTAAAGATTTACATCTTCAGGAGGAACAAATGGGCTGAATGCCACAGACAGGGTAGATTAGGTCAGTAGCTCTTTAATCTAGAAAGGTGCGTTTTTCTCCAGATTTTCAGCTGGGATACATAGACACCATCGGGCCTGAGCATCCACAGCTCTAAAAGTGTTTACAACAAGTGGATTCTGACATTGATATGGATGAAGTGTAAAGAAATGAGACCATGGGTAGTTATGCATAGCTCTCTAGTACTTAGATAAATGGACATAGTGTATATTTTAGTTTTCCAAGTCAAATACTTTTTCTTTATTTTTTAGTATGTAGTGCCCTTAGAAAGTATGTACTGTTGCATGCAGTATGCAAATAATTAGGATATACCACATACTACTCCTTGTAGTTTTGGCACACTGCTTGTAACATACTATGCATTGGGACACACTAAATCTTCTCCTTGCATACTGAATATTATGGTAGTATGCTCAGTGTTTGCATTCAGCACTAAGCAGCACTAGTAGGCAGAGCTCCAGCTACATGTCTTGCATGCAATAATCCCCCATGTCACCAGGGGGCAGTGTTTGATTAGGTTTGATGGTGTTAGAAGGCAATAGCGTCTACACCGTGTGTTTGAACAGTTCCAGACCAGTTCATGCTGACAGCAGCTGTTTATTTCTGAATGCCTCGTGGTGACAAGACTGACACGTATGAGAGAATGTGTAATCTCTGGAAATGGAACCAAATTAGTCTTTGAAAAACCGTTTTGTTAAGCACTATTTGAGTCAAAAACCATGTGAATTCTGTATCTGTTCATGGCATAATATATTTGTGCTCTCCTTTGACCACTGTACCTGTACAAAGTCACAAAGAACAGTATTAAAGTATCCCTCATGCTCAGGGAAAGCTGAATAGGCTCATTATGTGACCAAACTATTCAGAAACAACCCTGTGCTTTATCTTCATTATTATAATTGCCTTTTTTTCACTGACCTCCCTCGGCCCTTTTACCTGTAACTAGCTCATTCAGAATTAAATTACATCTCAACACATAGCCATTCAGATATTAATTGAATTTTAATAAGGAGACAATGAGGGTGGAATGCACACACTTGTGCGCGGGCGTGAAGCTCCGTCAGCAGCAGCTCAGGTTTTTTTTTAGTGGAAGCACACAGCGGCAGGAAATCTCTGAAGCAGCAGCAGCAGCAGCAGCAGGGGATCCAAGTTATCACACTTGTCATGTCATCCCGCATCGGCAGTGACTGATGAGGGTGGTCATATGTTAATGAAAAAACATTCCCTCTGATTATGAGGTGGGTTGCAGAAGTCAAGGCGACCCTCATTGACTGTTCATTTTTCATTAAGCGAGTCTCCCCCCCCGCTCGTCCTCTTATCTCCTGCAGTACAAGAACGCAGGCGTGATCGAGCTGGAGGCCTGTGTGAAAGCGGTCAGGGTGCTGGCCATTCAGAAGAGGGCGAGGGAGGCCTCAGAGTTCCTGCAGAACGCTGTTTACATCAACCTTGGACAGGTACGCTATCTGACTGGGAATTGAATGCTTTCCTACACACAAATGACTTAATATGAGCAGTATGGTGAACAGTTGAGGGACACTGCATGATATCTTACTATGAGCGAAAAAGCAGAACTCACGTGTACCATGCAAGTTTTTATTAACCTCTTTCAGTCCACCAAGATTTTTGAGTTGTAAATCTGTAATAATATTCCAAATGTTTACAATTCCAACACTGTTTAGGTGCTCCAAGTATACAGAAAAATTCAAATACACCTTTAGAGAATACGGATGAATCTTACACACTGCATGCAAAAAACTGCATAGGATTCTTATAAGGGGGCATGTCTGTAAAGGGAAGACTTGTGGGTACACACAGAACCCATTTTCATTCAGATATATGAGGTCAGAGGTCAAAGAACCACTTTAGAAACAGCCTCTGAAAGACAGGAAGTCATCACAGGGCACGGACGTCCATGAAGAGTTGAAGAGGTTAATGATAAAGAATAATATATGTTTTCTTTATTCTAAGAGTTTTGTGCTTGAGTCTTGTTTCCTTATGTAGCCAATGACATTTCCTCCAGGCTTGGCCTTTAGGTTCAGTGATTCAGCCTCTTTATCTGTGCTTTTAAATGTGCATACACCTGGAATGACATTATAAGTTTAGAATGATTGCATGAAGGCCTGATGCAGGTGTGTTAACCTACACAACTATAAGCAAAGATCACAACCCAATGTAAGAACAAACAAATATGTTTGGATGGTTGAAGATCCCTCCAGACATGTACGATACCGATATGCTTTGCCTATGGTAATCAATAGTAGTATATAGTATAGTATTCATCTTTTTATTCTATATAAAGTCAAATCTACTTTTTATTCAGTAGGCCTACTTTAGTGTAATATTGTATATTTGACTTATACACATTATTAGGGCTGCAATATTTGATACAAGGTTTTGGAGGTATTGCTCATTTTTGCATCATTGTTCTCATTTTCATTTTACATATATTAAAATGATCACTGTGTGATCATGTGGTGATAATATGATTTTATATATAGATTTTATATTCCTGTGATTTTGCACTAGTCCATATTGTAATATCAGTTAAATTTCAATACATTTTTCACATATTTTTCACATTATAGTAATCTTGCATATTAAACAGACAACCATTTAAGTAAATAACAAAGCTGTGCTTTTTTTATATTCATGTGATAAATATACAGATGTCATATAAATCTGCATGAGAAATAAAGAAAAAGAAAGAAACGATGTGATCACTATAAAAAGTTTCCTCTGAATGTAAAAATGCTTAAAAAAAAAATGAAAACAAGTCTTTTAATAACATCTACTCCTGCTCCTTAATTAAAAAAAATAAGAATCAATGAATATGCAAATATTATTTAACAAGAAAAATCAATTTTAATGTTGTCTCCATAACTGCAGTTATCAGAGGAGGAGAAGATCCAGCGCTACAGCATCCTGTCCGAGCTCTACGAACTGATCGGCTTCCATCGCAAGTCTGCATTTTTCAAGCGCGTGGCAGCCATGCAGTGTGTGGCTCCCACCATCCCAGAGCCCGGCTGGAGGGCCTGCTACAAGCTGCTGCTGGAGACGTTGCCTGGATACAGCCTGTCACTTGATCCCAAAGACTTCAACAAAGGTAAGCTTGGACCCTGAGAGGTAGTAGCCATTTTGGACTATTTTAAAAATGTAGAGACAGCAGGTTATTTGTTTTGTTTTTACACAGAGATATGTTTCATCTTCAAACCTTTCATCTCAAGAGCATGTGCAGAATGCATATGGCGGCCAGGAGGACACTAACTATCTAAGTTAGCAAGGTGCATTCTTCATTTAAAACAGCTGACTCCTTAGAGTGTCTTGCAGTACAACCAAATTCTGAACATTTTTAGGCAGCTAAAATGTTCCAATTAACCTGAAAACAATATGGGGATAAAGTTCTTAGATGACAACACACAGGTTGCTAATCACAAGGTAGCCCCAATTAAAATATACCCTGTTTTATTTTTTATTTTATTTTTGTGTATTTTACTCTAAATGGGACCATACTTTACAATATGAACATAACAATCTTTAAAAAAAAAAGTTAAAACTAATGACTGATACCAGGAACACTCTCAACAGGAATAGCTCGGTTTTTGTTTGAACTCACAGAAAACCAGCATCTGTGTTGTCAACAGTGGCAATAAAGAAGCAGAACACAGTCTAAAGAAACTGTGACTGGATTTATTTATTTATTTCCTGGGTCACAAGTTAAGTAGTGCTGATTTTGTATCAGTGAAAAAGACTAAATCTAACTGAATGACTCTTTTTGCAACACTGTTATCCAGGTTATGTGAGTGGCAGCGGTGTAGAGACATTTCTAATAGATAAGAAATGAAAAGCATCGCCTCATACCACCTTTGCTTTTTTCTTCAAAGTGCTTTTCTTGTGTGTTCTGCATTCAAGCCAACACTCTGCTCACAAAGAAGCATAGTTGAGATGTGACCCAGGCTTTTGTACACTCTTTGGTGAGGTCCTCATGATAAAGCCCCTTGGTTCTACAGACTATTGACCCTTGCGCATTGCAGCCACTCAATGGCAACGATGGCAACACAAAAGACGGAGCTCACAGTGAACAGAAAAGCTCAGGGACATCCATGTTTTTTTTATTTTTTATGATGGTTATTCAAGTGATACTGGTGGAGGATTTTTTTTCTCACATGAGCTCTTAATGCCCAGCCTTTTATAAACTGTAAATAGAAACACCCGCAGAATGTCTGCCAGTGTCTATGTGAATGTTAACACTTGAGCTGTGAAAGGTTATTTTAGATGGTATTCAGGATACTTTACACCAAGAGAATGTAACTATTGATGGCCTGGGCCTTGATATCACACAAGTAAGTATCCTTAATGTGCGCCATCCATGACTTACTTCCTCTTTATAAACTAAAAGTAAGTCGATGTTCAATAAAATAGCCAAATATTGTGTTTTTAAAGGTTCAGTGTGTAGGATTCAGAAATATTCATAACACTGTTTTCATTAGCTTATAATCCCTCTGGAACTAAGAATTGTGTGTTCTTGTAAGCTTAGAAAGGGTGTTTCTATACCTTTAGAGGTATTTCTCCCTCAATCCTTCAGTGTAACATTTCCTTTCTCAATCTCAAAATATAAAACCATCAAATGAACAAAATGGATTTTACTCTTCACTATTTGCCAATTCTTGCACTGAACCTGCAGAAAATGCCCTTTTGGTGACTTGCGTTGGATTTCTCAGTTTGATTGATTCCTCTGCATTTTCATTCAAGCGATTCATTTCAAGACACTTCTGAGAGTTGTTCCTCTAGCAGGCAGAGTGTCACCTTTCAATATACATTTCTCTGCGACACTTCCTCCTCTGTGTTCTGACAAGGAAAAATTCAGTTATCTTTCTGTTATGAATCTCTTTTGATCTAAACTGAAAATTATAGCCTTTAAAAAAAGCACTAAAAAGCATAAAAGAACATTGTACTAGAAACATGGAAACAGATGAATCCTGACATGTTTAACCTTAATCTTCCTGGAAGATCGTACCCAGTGGCAGATAGAATTGAATAGTGAAATCAAGGCTTTAGGGGAACAAATCCAACAGATGATGTCATTATTCTATAGCCTTTACATTGTGCAATTAACATTTACTTCATAATGTCATGTTAAGGCAAAAAAATGTTCAAATGCCACTTTAAATTCCACTGCAATTTAAAAATGGTGGTTTGGTTTCAGGTTGTGTCAGGGGTTGTGTGACAAAGTTCTTTCTGTTTCGTCAGTGGTTTGCATCAACTTCAAGTGGAAGAATATAATAATATAATTTTACACCAAAAATGTTGATGGAAGTCATTATTCCAGTCCTTTGGCTCTTTATTTCTTGTATCTTCATTAACTATAGACTAATATTTACTTAGACACACTAGTGGATGAACAGGGAGGGAACCTATTCCATGAGCTGGAGTAACAGACCTTAGGTGGTGTTATAACATAAAGGATCCATCCATGATATATCAGCTGAAAGATCCAAGTCCTCTGCTGAGACCTGAGTATCCATCAGGTCCCCTCAGCACTGATGGGAAAGCAGAGGATGGCGGTTATGTCGGTCTTTTGGCAGAAGAGATCAGGTGAAAGTTTATGTCGCATTTAGCTGGAGAGGCAAGTTCAAGTGAGAAGGAAAATGGACATCAATGGTGCATTCCAATAAGACTGCTGTTTTCTGAGATATAGTGGAACAAATGGCTTTTTAAGTGGCTCACAGGCCTTTTTTCACTACTCCCCTCTGTTACCAGAAATGGGGACAAGCTTTCTTCCTTTACACAGTCCCCCCTGTTCTCCACTGTTGTCTTGCTGCCACAGAAATTTCGGGAGCTTCTTTTCTTGTAATAATTTACATGTTTATTATCGAGGAGAATAATGGTATCTCATCACCCCGCGCACTTGAAAACTCCCTTATTTTCATCAGAGGCGGCCCAGAGGTGCAGCGCCTTTTGAGTCCGGTTTTGCATGACAGTGCGGCTGCCTGGCCGCGCCGCCACCACGCTCATTATCCCGACAGTGTGTTAAATGGATTGCCAGACACCTCCAGTTCAGGTCTGAAAAACACCACAAATGAAGTAATTTTTCGTGTTTCGAGTGAGAGAGACATCCTCAGAAAAAGTGTCCTTTGGATTACTGTTCTCCAGATATAAGCACTGGTTTTGGCAGACAGGTGGAAGTCAGCTATTTTTAGACTGCTTAGTGGGTGCAGTTTCTCGATAGAAAAAATAGCTTATGAAGGAATTGCATTTACAATTTGTTCAGATGACAGAAGAAGTCAGGATGAATAATGACCATGGTAGAAAAATGCTGATAACTGAAAAGCATCACAGGGATGATTTGATGTTATTGGAAGTGGTATTTAAGCTGAGGAAACATCCAAGTGTTTACCAAATATCCTCCCGTCCTCCCTCTGGCCCCCGCGGCCTCCTCAGCACATCTCTCCTCTAGTTTTCTTTCCCACTTAGTGAGTCAGCAGTCGACAGCTGGGAGTGGAGCAGGGGATCTCGTAGGGGGCTGAGGGTCTTATGTAACAGTTGGTGTCAGGCTAGAATGCTATTAAGATGTCTTGTGGAGCTCTGCAGAGCAAAGAACACTGGAGAAGTTAGCACCACATTGGAGCGCATGCGACAGGCAATGAGGGGTACTTCAGTTTAAGAGATGGCTCCAATGAAAAGACTTAAGTTTGATCTGATTATGTGTAGAACTATAAGTATGGAGCGTGCCAAATACAGACTTATGACGGTTTGTCACGCACTTGTTGCCCCTTATGCAGCGTTCATGTTTGCCACTGAATACATTCCAGAGTAATTATTAGTCGTCATTGTGTAGGTGTGCTGGGTTTAGTGCAGGGAAATTATGGGGTTACTTATGTGTCTTTATTATGCAACCAAACAGAAGGTTTGAGAGAGAAAACTTTCCAAACTGCAATCAAAAAATGTTTAATTGCAAGTGATTCAAAATGTATATTAATGAGTTTAGAAATTAATCTTTAAAAATGAATTCTTTGCAAATCCAAAACTTTTGCTCGCTGTTGAGTTAAATCTTGTGGGTGGGACATATGCCAAAACATGTATCACACATCTCTATTGGTCAATCTTGATTGGCTTGACAGCCAGACAATATCCACTGTGTAAACAACAGAGGGAGTTTTCAAGTGTATCAACGGGACAAAGCCGGACAATTGCATAATCATTCTTACTGGCATAATTGTTTGATTGCATACTAACCACCATAGGAGATATGGCTAAAACTATTGTCACTGTATATATCAGTGTGTATAACAATGTGCAAATTTGTTTCAACAGATGTTCAGTGAATTGTGTTCCATTATTACTCACAACATCAGACCAAATTTCTATCTAATAACTGATGGGCTTAGTTATAAGTTCAACCCACCTAAAACCATTTATCATAACAGGAGTAAAACAATAAAGCAATGAGGTCATGTTGGCACAATGTGATGCTGACTTGATTATCGTGTCATATTTTGGATTAGTTTTTACTAAAGTAAGGTTTTGTATACACATTTTGTGGCTCAGGTGTTAGAGTTTTTGCCACCTTATTGCCAACTGGTTGCCCACCTGATCGACCTCTGATCGCTCACTGATCGGAGAGTGAGTGTTTTGATCTCACCATGACAGTTTACATGTTTGGGCAAGGTACTTAACTCCAATTGCTTCCGAAGGTTTTACCATTTACTTCTTATGGAGTATCTGTATATTGCTGTATTGCTTCTTTTACTCGAGTAAAAGATCTCTCAGAACTTCCACTGATGGAGACTCATTGTCCTTTTATGATCTGTCACTCATGTGCATAATATAACTCTATAGATAGTCTTAACGCACCAGTAGTAATGTGATCGGACAGCTGTGTAACATGAGATGTCAGCAACAAGCCTTGTGAGCATTGTGAATGTAAACGTCTCTCTCTCTCTCTCAGGTACCCACCGAGGCTGGGCTGCCGTTCAGATGCGCCTCCTACATGAACTGGTGTACGCCTCCCGTCGCATGGGTAACCCCGGCCTGTCTGTGCGCCACCTGTCCTTCCTGCTGCAGACCATGCTGGACTTCCTGTCTGATCAAGGTCAGCTCACATAAGGCTTGAAAAGCAGCAATATTGAATTTTTTTTCCATTGTACAATTTAAACCCTGTGAGGAGCCTCCAGCCTCATGTGGAGCCTTCAAAAAAAAAAAAAAAAAAAAAAAA
>CAFUXE010001022.1:193924-223427 GCA_903364295.1 Serranus cabrilla | reverse complement strand
GTGTATATGTCAGGCATAGAATAGAGTTGGGCAGGAAAGGACTTTTTATTCCTCTCCCTGTATAAAAGCCCTGTTGATATTGTATTCAAGGAGTGAAACTTTAAACTGAAACCTTTCAGACATTTACAAACTTCACCACCATACCACATATACAACATGTTACAGGAACATTGTAATAGGATCAGTCTAAGAAATTAAAACAATTACAAAATATAGTCAATGAACAGAAACATACATGCATGATAACAAAATGGGATATTTGCTATATAAATCCACTATATTAATACTAGTGGAGAGGCAAGGAGTGTGCTAAATGATAGAAATGGGTAACCCAGGCTGGAATTTCAGTATTCAGTTTGGCTTTCTAGCTCTTCAAAAAATGACATGCCCTGCAGCCACAGTGGCTTTGGTGCCCTGTCGGCACTTCTCTAGCTGATTTTAGCATTTTCTCCTGTGCCTCTTTTCTGTAAGTACAGTTTTTAGAATGTCTTCGCTTCTGAATTCTTATTGGGTAACATCCAGTGAAACACTGTGCACATAAAGAGTGGTGGGTTCGATTTTAAGCCCGGTTTGAACCACTGGAAAACTAGCCTTTATTTATGACTATATTTGACATGAATCATCTCGCTCCGGCCAACCAGGGGTCACATGCACATGACTGAATTCACAATTAAAGTTGTGTGTACACACAAAGACAGAAAAATGCGTTGGCTGCAAGTACGGCTGATTTTGTTTCTCAGTCGTTGTGAAACTGCGCACATGTGCAGAAATTTCATTTCTACACCCACAGTGTGCCATAAATGAATATAGAAGTCAGGGGCTGGGGAAGGGATTATCATGACAAATGCACAAATTTGTTGTACCAGTTATGTTTGAATGCCAGTGTAGACTCACAAGCCAAGAGCAGCATTTGGAGAGAGACAATGTAGTCCACCATTGTTGGTTTAATGCTGGAGGTTGGTGCTAGCGTCTCCCCCACGGACAGTTAAATCAACTATTAATGCTTAGGGGGCACAAAATCATCCAACCGTAGTAGAAACACCCTTATAAATGAGTTTGATATCAAGACTCGTGCTTGCTCCACTGCTCATTAGACCGATCAGTGAAGATACGGCAAAGACATTTTCACTGACTGTGTCACATTGTCGTTGTCGAGGTTCTCCAGCGGTGTCAAAGGAGCTTCATTATGTCTGGCTGCGAGTATTTTTAGCATCCATACCACAAATTCACCACATGGTTTTGCAAACCCTTTATTGCTGTAAATTCTCATTCAAAAACAATCATTCACTTTAAATGTCAAAAGGATGATCAATAACTCATTCTTTCTCAAACTGATTTTCAAAGTAGGCCTACTTCACAATTTAGGATCAAGTAGAGCAATCAATAACAAAATAATTATGAAAATCATCATTTATTTACATCTGCGCCTTTTATTGACATTTTACAAATAAAAATAAACAACCTGTGAAGTTATCATTACCAATACCATGTTATATGTTGGGAAAATCCAGATGCATTGTTTATACAGGAGCCAAATTGATTGGATAGAACACTGAGATTGTTTTAATGTATCCGCGGTTTGCAGAAACGTAACCTTACAATGTCAAAGTTAAATCACATTTAATTGGTGATTAAATTTTAAAGTGTGATTTGCCTTGGGACTTGATGTGTCCTAACTGAGCTTTACTCGACTTTGCATTATGTGTGACTTGTGAAGACAAAATGACTTACGACTTGCTTGAGACTTGGACCAAATAACTTGAGTCACATGTCTGTCTCACTAAACAAGCAACATTTTCAGGAAGTCTTGTCTTGATAATTCCGGTAAGATAATCGGTGCTAATCAAACCACATGCATGTTATTGTGTGCGGGTGTTTTTTAATTTGTTAGCTTCTGTACGAAAGGACGTAATTGTAAGGGAACTAAAAATAGAAAAAGATGATGAGAAGAAATACTTGAGATATTGTCTCTCTGAAAACATCACATATTAGTGTTGGTTGCTTAAGTCTAGTGTGTTTTTGCAAATGTTGATTGCACCATCTTGGATTGTAGTGAGAGAACACATGTTCTTTATAGTCTGGATGCCACATGCCATTCTTTCATGTTTTTGTGTCAGCACATCACACACAGCAGCCACATCGCTGAATTGTCTTTTTTTTTCAAAGGCCTCTCTGAGGCTGGTTGTACCTTTTCAAGTCCTGGCTGGTACCATCAGAAACACAGCTCAATTGCTTCTTGAAAGCCTTTTCCTTCGGTGGCATCAGTGAGGGACATGTGCTAAGGAAGAGTGAGATTAAAAACACGGCAGTAAGGTGAAAAAGAAAGGAGCAGCAGAGTGAAAGAGGGGATGGCATGAGTAATTGTTGTCCACTGGACATGACTAACCCTCACTGGCTCTCCAAACAGAACAGCTTGCATTTTAAAAAGAGCTGCTGGCTGTGAAGTATGGAGGCCTTTTTCTGCAGGTAAAAAAGAAGAAGAAAAAGATGAAAAGCTAGCCCTTTGATTGGAAATATTATCCTGTAAGTTATCATTAGGAGCATCGTATCAATCAATCAAACTTTAGTTGTAGAGCACTTTTCCTACAAATAAAATAATAACACACAATACTCACCCAACCACACACATACACCCTACCTGCCCACAAACCAAGTACTGGAAGTAACAACAACATTTAATAACAATTACAAGCTTGCACAGTAAAAACAAGAACCGAGGAAACACTATCTTAAATCTCATCAATTTACAGTGAGGAAACACCAGATAAATTATATAAATAAACCTAAAATAAATAGAATAAAAAAAGTTAATGGATTCTAAAAATAAAAAATAGATAATTATAAGATATAAGATAACAATGAAAAAACAACAACAACCTTTTGCTGTTTGTTTAAAGTTTGTTTTGATTCCTTGCATTTAATTAGAGTTGTGCACATGCTTAATTAATGCCCATCTTGCCAAGGCTGTGAGTGGGAGTTGTTTACATGGTTGCACAAACTTTCACACAATAATCCTGTTTGCACAACGATCTGTAGAGATTTAAAAAAAAAAATAATCTCCCATGACAGACTACTTGACTTTACCCAAACAGCTTCTGTTATGTTGCTGCAGTCCATTGGAGCCAGCGGTGTATCTGTTGCAGTTGTGATTTGCTGTAAGATGTGTAGAATAATAAGCTTCACCAAACAGTTAGATGTGAATACATGAAGTGAGGCAGCAGTCAGCAGACAGAGGCTCTCCGCCTGCCTTGATGTGGTTGTTTAACTGAGAGGGAGCAGTTTCATGGAGTATGTGAAAGCAGTTGTAGATGATGGATAATGCTCAAGTGGCACTACACTGGTCTTACCAATCAAGACCAGTTTACCAGTCGTTATGAGGACCACTCAGCCTTTGAAAACAGTTGTTTAACATCATCTGTGGCTCTGGAGGGTCTTTGTCAAGTAAATGGAAATAGAAAATAACCCTAGTGATGTCATATCTCAGTTATTTTTAATAAACAGTAGTGGGTTCATAGAGTACATGGGAATTTACCACTAGGGTTTTGATTAGAGCATCATAAAATAAAATATGTTTTACAGTATGCTGTATGACATAATAATAATAATAATAATAATAAGAAGAACAACAACAACAATAATAATAAAATAAATAGGAAAGCTATTAAGATTAAAGTAAAAATAAAAACAATTATTAGGAAATAAAAAGGTAGAAAGGATGACCTTTAAAAAATAATTATCTTTAGAAATTAATAAACCAAATATCGCAGTGTGTGTGTGGCGCAAGTTAACGAGTCTGACAGGCAGCTGATGAGGAAACACAATGCTTTTGCACAGGTTGCTTTTTTTCTCTTGATACCATAAATAAGCCATCGTACACTGTATGATAACCAGTATTTATACCTTGATACACGTTTATGATTGCAACTCTATTTCCCAGGAAGAATGGGTTAAACAAAAATATATAGAGTGGAATTAAGTGTAGGATCCAGCATTTTGGAAAGTTGATCCATACTAGGGACTACAACATCTTTGCCTCTGCTGCAAAATTTCTGAAATACCCCTTTAAGACTATTGACATTACCGCCATAATCACATAATGTATTTGATACTGCTCAAATCATCCAATAGAGGGATGTACACTCTCACAACAATGGCAGTTACGTCCCTTGACGTTGCAGTCCCTCCCACTCCTGTAGGCAGAGACGTTGCCAAATACAGCAGGAAGAAGTCAGGGAAAAGTCAACATGTTGTCGCAGTGCAACAGTTTTCGTAAACTCTGAGATATATAAGTTTTATTATTGCTCGCTTTTTAATAGTGAATTTTATACCAGAAAGATTAATGTCACTCTTTCAGTTGCTCAGCTTCCAGTCTTCAGGGATTATTATTTTATTTCATTTCTTCCTTGAAATACCAGCCAGAAAAATCTAAATTATTCATAAAACTGTTGATATGCCTCTTTGTGGTCTGTCAGTAGTTTTCATTTCGCAATATAATTTGATAAATCTCCCTTTGAAAATGTTCCCACTGTCTGCGCTGTCATTAAAGGTATTTGAAGCTATAGTCTCACCTGCTCCCCATTGTGTCTGTAAAACGGTGTCTAAGAATGATAAATCTCGAAGCACAGCAAATATAGAAATCACTGGGGACCCTTAACTGTACTGCTGAGTTTTTTTTATTATATTAAATTTTAAAAAAAAAAAAAAAGATTCAGGAGAATGATAGTGGTTCAGGACCTACTCAAAGTCGAAGGCCGTAAACTTTCAGTTATTATTGCCTGATTTGCCATTTGGTTGCCGCTCCATTATTCAGTCTGGCATCAGTTTCTTGTTTGCCATTTTCTACCAAACAGAATATGGCCCATTATCATGCCTGATTTATGTGTCTGCTTGATATCAAGTCAATTTAAGCAAGATGTCATTTGTAAATTATTGGCTGTATATTATGCATTTTTGCTGTGGCCTCCAATCCATGCAGCAGCCAAGTTTCAAGGCTTCTTTTATAGAGTGACACAGTGCATTGAGGACATAAGAGCATTTATCAGTTATGGATTTTCCTCTGCATACATTTGATACATGCTTAGTAATGTTTTTGGCTGATTGCCGAAAGGCAGCCCTACACATGGCTATGTATGTGAATGTGCTCTCTGTTAGCACGTCAGCAGCAAGGTTTTATTATTTAATGAAGCACATTATTATTTGTTTATATTAAAAGGACAAAAGCACATTGCCCACAAAATTGCATTGACCAAACACTGTCAGCCTTATACTAAGTTTGACCTAGTCTGGTTGTAAGGGTTCATTTTAGTTCCTTTCCCAACTTCAGTCCCGAATACAAAGGCTTTGATTGCATATTCATATTCTGCAATCTGTAGTTTAATTTAGTCATCTTGCTTGTTTTCATATAACAACTGACTATATTGTTCCTCCTGGGATCTTTAGTCTTCACTAAATTCTGCAATATGCATCACACAGCTATGTATTAGCATTTTTATGTGATGGTAATTAAGAACCATTATAAAATAATCACAATTTGGTCCTGGGGGTGATGATGAGCTTAAATACAACCAGGATTTTTCACAGACAATAAGGATATTTATTTTCTAAAGGAATACTTCACAGCATGCCATTGCCAACAGAGTACAACTCCCACACTATTCTAATAATCATGATATAAACAGACTTTGTTTTAATATTTACAATCCTGTTTCAAAAAAATGTCAATAAAGCAGAGCGTATTCGCTCATCATTTTAGTTTTTTTTGTTACCTTATATTCAATTTAAAACTTTGGTTACTGTACATATACACTTATTCTTAATTTGATGCCTGCAACTTGAGATTGCTGACAGGAGATCAGATCGCCAAGGGGCAGCGGGAGTAGGAGGTGATGGGGTGGGAGTTATTTCACAGCACACCAGTCATGCCAGCATGGACAACATGGACTCAGTGTCAGAGAATAATATACCCAATACAGTTAAAGTTACGTGAATGAACATGTATAAAAGTGAGTGACAATTTTGTTTAATGTAATTTTATTATATGTAAAAAAAACAACATTTAATAGCAATGTCCTCGCTGAACGTGACACTACAATACAGCATCATAATGTTCTGCTTAACGTTATTGTCTTATCTTTAATAAGATAAGATATATCTTTATTGATCCCCATGGGGAATGAATACAAAAAAGAATAAAACAATTAAGAATAAACATAGAATAGAATAAGATCCAATTAAATTAAAAAGAAGCCAAGACATCACAATCAAAACATTAACTCTTCTTAGAGAAGGCAGAGGGAAGCCTTAGTGAGCAGGCATATGGAGAACTGTCTCTCGTGCTGGTGAACAACGTTCAGTGTCGGACATGCTCGTCCACAAGAAACATCTCTTTGTGCATAGGGCACAGATTCTAAAGATTATTTTTCATAACATCTTAGTTTTAAAAGTAAGCTGTGAAACTGCAATGACAGTTATCGATCGACAGTTATCTCTTTAGTTGTGGAGATACTATCCAATTATCAATCGACATAAGGCTATAACAAGGTGAGATACCTGGTTTACCCTGATGATGTGTGCTGCTTTGTGAAAATCAGTCCTGCCTGTCATGTGACACCTCACTCTGGCTGTTTCTGCTTGCACTGTTCCTCCATCAAATATTTAAAGCTAATCAGCGGACCATATGTCCTCATCTTGGATTGTTGAAGAACAGCTTAACTAACTTAACTGCTAAGTCGATGACAAATACATACAGCATTACTGCTTCGCCAGTGGCAGGCTTTCAATACATGCATACACCTGTTGAGCAAATCAATTTGAAGGGAAGAAGTCTGTGACAAGTTGGCTGTGATCGGTTGCGCTTTCAAGCGTTTCCCTGCTGCGATTGTACGTGTTAACATGGTGGCTTAATTCCTGGGTCTGTTAAAACGCAGCTTTAATGTCCTTTATTCAGACTTGGCAGCTCCCACTGTTGGGCCTTAGTGTTGGGTAAAAACAGACCCAGACCCAACTGATAAAGTTGGCTGCAACGTGAACACATGGAAATGAGCCATGACCAATTTGAGAGAACAAGTGACACTCACACGCAGATAGTACTGTAAGACTGTGAACCCAACTGTGAGTGGGAATTGTTATGTAGAACAGTAAAACTCTCTCATTTTGAGGAAAGGACAAGGAATAAGTAAGGTATGGAGGGAGAAAAACAGAACTTTTATGCATCACAGCATACCTGATTACCTGACTGTTATGGCGCATCATCTTAAAAGATGAATCAATACATTATTTTCCCTTCACAGATTGTCCCTCACACCAGCCCGCCTCATTTTATATTACTTTTCATGGAGCTTAAGCTTGTGAAACAGTTTCCAAATGAACTCAATTGACACCTGCTGGTTTACGAATTATGTTAGATCTATCCTGACAAATTGGGAGGCATTAATATGGCTAAGTACAAAAGATGCTGTCAGAATACCTGAGCCCTCTCATTACTGTCACACTAATTTCTATGGTACGGGCATTATTCTACTGTTTATTGAGAAATGAATGTTGGGTCACATCAAGCTGCTGAAAGTGAAGCGTTAATAAAGTGCTTGCCAGGAAAGAAGAATTGCAAACAAACCCGTTGGATGAAGGCAGATTGTACAGGTGCAAATTTGAAAGTGTCTCGCTCCCACCTTTTTGTCATACAACTAGGTGATGTAAGCTCAGTTTGTAGACAACAGGATTCACAGCAAAGTGTTGAGAGCTGGACCTTTTCTCTCGGTAAAAAGGTAAAAATGTTTTTTTTGCTGATCTGGACAGTGTGTTCCAGCTGTCAGGCTAATAATGTGTTTTGTTGTGTTTGTCTGGGCAAGGAGCTTGGTGAAAAGTGGGTTAGAATCAAGTCAAATATAAGTTTTTCTTTTAGTTTAACCTCATGTTTGATTGGCTGAAGGCCATGACACATACAGCTAACCTCAAGGATCGACCAAAGACACTATAGTTGTCTATAGTATAGACAATGCCCAGGTTACCACTGATATGCAAGTAACTTCTGTGCCAAGGGAAATGACTGGTATGCTAAAAGTATTGCCAAAGGACAAACAAAACAGCTGGGCCAACTACAGCCATGGCTGGAGGCATTATGTTTCTGCTAACCATCTGTCCCTCTCTCATGAATGCAATATCTCAGGGACACCTGGAGGGAATTATTTCAAATTAGGTGAAAGCATCCACTTGGACTCAAGGATGAACTGTTTTGATATTTGTGATCAAAGGTCACTCTGACCTCGAGTCCGTCCCACTATTTGAATAATACATGTTAGAAAAGCCTTGAGGGGATATCTTCAAACAGTTCAAACTTCAAACATGGAACAAACATTCTCTTGGACTCGAGGATGAACTGTTTCAGTTTTGGAGGTCAAAGATCACTGGACATAACTTAAGAATTCATACACTAATTAACAAAATGTCTTAGAAGGTTAAATGATAAGGTGATGACATGTCATACAAAAAGTTAAAGGTCAACTTTACTTCATCCCAATGCTCAACATACCGTAAACAGTTTTCTGGACATAACTCAGGAAGAGGAGGGGAGATTTTTGTATACTGAATTGGTGATGGTATTCTTGGGAGACCTTGAAACTGTGGTGATTGTATAGATCTTCTGTAGTGCCAGGTTGAAGATGTGTGTCAAACATCGACTACACTTTGTAGTTTGTTTGCGGCAGCATCCATATTTCAAGTACTGTCTTTAAAGACATGGATGTAAACTGCTCAGTAATAATTCTAGTTTATACAGCTGAGAATCTATTTTAATTGTGCGCTGGCTTTGTTGGCCCCTGAAAATATCGTGGCCAATTATGAGAAGAGATTGCACCATCTGGGTGACTGAGAAGTCAGTCAGATAGTGCTGTGTCAAGAATTGCCTCCATCATTAATTCAACATGCTGAACGGCCTAAAGAGAAGATAATGTTTGGTTATTATTTTGTCCTTTTCTTGGCAAAACACTTTATTTGGATAGAAACAACCAAAGCTTTCTGTCCCAGAGTGGCCCCTGAACAGAGGGCTACTGTGAACCATCAGACACAGTAAACAAGGGAAAAAAATGACAAATATGCCATCAATCATGAAAGCTTTGAGCCAAGAGGACAACTAAGCTATCACCCATTCATCTCTTGCTATTTTATTCCTTCTACACTTCTTCCACTGATTCTCTCCTTCCTCCATCCATCTCAATCTCGTTTTATTACCTCCTTTCTCCCTTTTCACTCTCACCACTCCTTCTGTCCTAACTGTGACTCCTCTAACTGTACTTCACTCTGATCTACTGCTGGTGGGTCTCTGGCACCCAGATTGTAGTTTGTAGAAATTTTAACATATTCAAGTGGATAGTGTGCTTGGGAGGTTTTTACTGGTGACATGAGACATGCCATTCCTTGGAATCAAACTTTTTCCTGTTAACACTTTTCCAATGTCTCATCTTATATTAACAATATATACAGTTGATCTGATGCAATAAGGATATCATCTATATTCCAGAAAAAGTTCGGAATTTGGGATATTAAGTTGTATGAAACGCATGCCAGTAGTGTAGTGAATGCAAAGCTATTAGCTTACTTTCCAAAGCCATTAGATTACTTCTGTTCTGGCCGGTTCCGGTCTAAAAGACCGTTTTGGCAAACTGGCAAGGTCACCAAACTACAATGTTTTACTTCACAAAACTACATGTACACTAAAACGTCACCCATTCCACCCTCCCAAAAAAAACAATGGTCAAATAATGACAATATTACTACGCCCTGCTGATATACACAAAAACATGTTTTGTGGATGATCTTTTAGTGTACACGCAGTTTTTTGGCCTTGCCAGCTTTGCATTCACTATACTACAGGCAAGTATGTCATACAACTTAATGTCCAAAATCCCAAACCATCCCTTTAATATAAAAAGCTTGCAATCAGTAGACTTAATAAGGTCCTGGACTATAGATCTGTATGAATCTTTGCAACCCTTCCAAATAGCCTCCCATTGATGGACACTCTGAAAACCTGCAGACCCAAAGCAAATTCTTTGGCTGGGTGAGCAGTAATGTTCCCTCAAAAGGTATTGATGGTACAATAAAACTTCCAATTTTACTTGAAGGCTGCGGCTGTTATTGCTGAGAGAGAGACACCTCATAGGTCATTAAAGCTGGGGTAGGCAATTTTCTAAAAAAGGTTATAAAAAAAAAACATGCCAGGATTTGAAAACACAGCCCTCCTCCTGCAGCGCCTTCCTCTCCCCTCTCTGTCTCAAGCATCTCCAACCAAGACGAGCAGGGGCGTACACAAGCGCTTCAGACAGTAACGAGTACTAATCATTCATCTTTATCATCCTGATTTTGATTCAGTTGTGCTTTCTTTGCAAACTGGTGGGCATTTAAAACATCTGAGACAACATACTGTGGCCATGGCTACCTACCTTCAAATTTAGCATAAGCATTCTCTTGGACTCAAGGGTGAACTGCTTCAATTTTGGAGATCAAAGGTCACTTTGAGTGCACTAAATACATTTTTGGCCATCCTAATCAACAAAAACACATTTTCTGCCCTTGAATCAGCCTTTCATCTCTTCGGGGGTTGTGCATGTGCATTTACAATTATAGAACAGCCAATAGGAATGCTCGCACCATGACCTAACCTGTGATAGTAATTGTTCTCTCAGACCACTTGAATTACAATATGCAATATACGGTTGTTTTTGGAATTTTTGCCCAATGACGCAAATTAAAAAAAATAGCTGCCTCCCCCAGCTTTAATATCTGCTTCATTTATATCACACACACAGAGGATGTCCAGTGGAAACAGTACTAACATTATCTGGGTGTGGGGTTCTTTGAAAGGAATTGTTACATCGTAATTGTTGCTGTCTTATAATTGGATCATTGTATTTAGAACCTTATGTATGTACTCTTTCCATGTCCTAATTGGTTTTCCTTCTGTTATGTGCTCCTTCATTTATAGAAAAGAAAGAGGTGACCCAGAGTCTGGAGAACTACACATCCAAGTGTCCGGGTGGAATGGAGATCATCACACTTCCTGATGGGCTGAAGCTCCCTCCAGTTCCCTTTACAAAGCTCCCCATTGTTCGGTAAGACAGGAGTATGGCTGATTATTACTGTTATGTATCTTGTTACATATTGGCTCAATTTAAATTTTTATAAAATATCACCCAAATCATACATTTGAAGTAAATGTACTACATAAAAGTTGTCAGTTTGTCAATAGTTAGTCATTACAGCTAAATGGTTCTATGAAAAATCCCTGAATATATAATTGGTGCTTTTGATGTCAATTGCTTTGAAATGAGACTTTTCACTAATCTTTCATGAAGTGTTTATTTAAAAACCCTTTCTCAAATAGTGTAAATCTAGATTTGTTCTCTTTTTCATTTCATCCCGAGCGCAAAGCAAACAATCTTCTTCTCTCAATAATAGTCAAATTCTCTAGTCAGTATGTTGCTTTGTATAGTAAATCTTAAAATAAGGTCATTATAAATATATAGTTTTAGTTTTAAAAAGTATGACTTCCTAAAACAGCTGGTCGCTGTAGTTTGCTGTGGACTATTTTCACCTATACATTGGTACATTGGTAAAGGGGACATTTTCTGGTTTTCAGCCAGTGAAACAGAGCTGGTTGAAAA
Source organism: Serranus cabrilla (assembly GCA_903364295.1). Taxonomy (NCBI): domain Eukaryota; kingdom Metazoa; phylum Chordata; class Actinopteri; order Perciformes; family Serranidae; genus Serranus; species Serranus cabrilla. Next base: position 211,770 of record CAFUXE010001022.1, on the reverse strand, counting down.
TGAAAGTTTCCTTAATAAAAGAAGTGTGCTTCCTTGAAGTGTCTAATTCAGGATGTGCTGATCAAGTTTTTTTTGGCTCTCATCCCAATAACAGTCCTTCGCTTGGATTTCCCAATATCAATCAATGTCTGAAGCATTTAAATAAAAGCTGCTGCTAGTAAATTTCAAACACCCTATTATTTACGAGCTATTCAATCCAAATTTTGTAAGTGCTATATGTGTAATAAACACAGGCTTGTCAGATTTATCACCAAAAGTTGTTTGGTTCCCAGAGCAACACACATGGGGTCATCAACATATTGTCAGTATGCACGAGGTGTGCTCTGATTGGCTGGCAGCTTCCCTTCAGAGAAACCATGGCTGCTCAAAAAAGCAACAAAACGGACCATTCAGAGTCATACACCTTGTGTACACTTGGCTGATTGGGTCACAAGTGGACAGAACTAAATACAGATGTAAATAACCAGCAAGATTGTGATTCAATCACGCAAACCACTTGCAGAGGTAGTCTGGGACGCATTTCATCACATATCTTTTTAGTGTCATCTAATGCGCCCTGATGCTTCCCCAAAAAGAACGTAACAGGAAAATACATCAGAGCAAGGTAGTTGTTTTGGGCACTTAAGGCTCAAAAACGTGTCTATTTTGTGATGCGTTTGATGAAATGTTGCATGATTTTCCAACATTTGGCTCTATGGATCGAACTATGTTGTAGTCTGTTCCGACTGCCAAAATGACAAGAGTGCCGACATAAAAACTGTTCGCCGGCCCTTTGACCTTCTAACATTAGTGACTTAGGCGGTTACAAAATCTAAACACCAGTGGGCATCTGGACACCATGTAGACATGATACACACAGATGTGCAGAATAATGTGTCTTCTTGGCTGTCCACTTGAGTTGAGATCACCAACAGGGTTTTTATTGAGAGTGACTGTCATTATTTATTGACAGTGTGACATGACACAAACTGGTAGTCATGAGTAGCATTTTCTAATGGTATTATTATGTTAGCAAAAGGTGAGGGGCAGTTTTCTGCTTTTCCAGTGCTTAAGTAACTTATCTCATATCAAAGTCCACCTTAAAGCAAGAAAATAAGACCCCAGAGATAACCACTATCAGAGCAAAGAGAGATCCGTTATTTCAAAATGAATCATACGCAGGCTTTTAGAATTGTTCCGCAGGGAAAACCTGTTACAAATACATTCTTTATTTGTTGTTTCCTCCTCTGCTACTTTGAAACTCACAATTACTAGTTTACACAAAGGCAGGAGGCTTGCTCATAGCTTTTTGAGTGTGAAAATAATAAGGTAAATTTGTTTTGTTTTTTGCACGTACCACATTAAGTAGGCTACTGTTGAATCAGAAGCGCTGGAGAACTGGAAAGAGACCAAAAGAAACCTGGCACTGCCATAAAGTCGTTAAAAGAATTATAACTTTCTCTCAAGTTCTCATCGTGCCTTCGACCCTTTGGTCATGGAAGTCATTATTACCTCACCATAAATACTTTGACAGATTAATGGGCAGCAGTAACTTTCCCACAGTACAGTCTTTATCTACTAGATTACATTGAAGATGTATCTGTGAATTAATTAATAGCCCCTTGTCCCTAAAATTGTGGAGCACACTCTTTCTTCAAGTGCCTGTACTGGCACTGTTTTTTTTTAGTTTGCTGAGCTTGTAACCTTTATCAATGGAGAAGATATAAATCTGTTGCAGTGCATCGTAATATTCACTAATACTAATCACATAGACTTGGATTTAACAGCATATTGGCAGTTGTGAGATACACCAACAACCAAACGTCACCAGTTGGTCTCTCATGTTGTTATTGTTGTGCTGTTTCCCGTGGCGCCCAAACTAGATCAGTGAAGCTGCTCAATCTGCCCGTCAGTCTGCGTCCCCACAAAGTGAAAGGCCTGCTGGGACAGAATATGTCCACCGCCAGCCCCTTCATCTACTCACCGATCATCATGCACAACAGAGGAGAGGAGCGCTGTAAGAAGATCGGTAAGAACAACACCATTCCTGTTTTATTCTCACACACATACAAACATCCACCTTTTGGGCTTGTTTGTTAATGAGCCACACTCCAACACGTGAAGGTTTCAGTGCTGGCTTTCAGGGTGTTTACATTCACATCATGTGAAAGATGCAGTAGTAATAAAAAATGTGATTTTAGTTGACTAAAGGTAATTGGACAGGCTTTTTGTATCATTATATTTAAGTTTTTTCCTTTTTGATACATTTGCTAATGGCTCTGTCATTATACAACACTGAGTGTAGATTGGTGAGGGAAAAATTAATTTAGGTAAAAGATTTTAGCATAACGCTGCAAATAACAACATTTGACAACAATGAAGGGGTCTGAATACTTTCTAAACACACTGTATCCAGAGGAACTGTAACCAATGCATGGCTCCAAATATGTTTTTCTGTGTACAGTAAGTGATGTAAGTAACTCATGTAAGTAAGTAAGAGTAACTGACAGTTACATGCATCGAATTTTATTTACCTGCTATTACGTCAATGTGTTAATTTAAGATGACTTCTCTTTCATTTTTATTTGAAAATTTCATTTTTTTTTTCTTACAACCTTCCATAAAACATTTTACATGCCCATAGTCTGAATTATCCTGAACAGGGTACAGTGAAAATGTCAGCAAACCTCTGAAGGACAAGATTTATTAATTAATTTGAGAGTTGTTAAAAATCAGGACATTTTTAATGTGTTTTTTGATCAGACTTTCCCAGTAAAGTTATGTGCAGGGAAATTCCTTCCAATTTGACTCGGTCATTGGAACATTTTGAGATGATATCCATTGGACTTTTCAGCAAATCTAATATGAAGTAAGGTTGCTTTGGTGGATTACATACAATAAACATCATAAAAATCTGCTTTGGCTTGTTTAACTGTGTTTTAAATGCACTGTAAGTCCAATTTTCATACCATGCATTTGTTTACATTGTTACATTATGTCATTTGTTTTGTCATTGAGTGAGAAAATAAATGTGTGGCATTTGAAAAGGGTCAAAATTCGTTAGTCACATAGGTCAGTGCCTGACAGTTGTGTGTTCTGTACTAATTCACATGCAGCAGTGCAGGTAAAAAATGGAATTACATGCACAAATATTAAGTGCACTAATGTGCATGGCTTCAGACAAACATGCACGCCAGGTTTTTGTGTGTCCTTTCTGAGATAAAAGCTTGCAGCCATTATTTAGCGAATGTAAATGTTAAGTGTGTTGTCAGTTTTTAAAATATTGCTGACCCCTTTCACCCAGACATATCAGGCATGCATACATCCTGAATATGCCTAAACAGAAGGCAGGAAGGAGTCTCATGTTTCATGGTGGACAGTTTAACTTGCCTATAGACAACAGTTCATATTCTTGCTTGAAAGACTGAAGTATTATAAATTGGCAAAACACAGGAGCACTTTAGAGTGACAGCATCAAGAAGCTTTTGGCACCACTGTGCCTCCTCCAGAACTTCTTCATTAAGCTCTGACAGAGGCCCAGTGTTGTAAAGCCATTAGCTAATAGCACACAGTCTAAGCTACCAATCAGTCAATCTGAAAGGGAAGTTTTACACTTCAGTCTGTTTACAGGAGTTAGTGAGTTTTCTGCATATGTGGGAAAAGGTTGTTTTCATGTAGTTGTTTTGTTTAGTGGTTGGTATCATTCACAGTGATTGACTAGTTTAAGTCTAAACTTGGTATCTGCTAATCCTGTCCAAGACCTGTGCTGAGTTTTCAGGTAAATTGAGAGATCAGGTCAGGAGGATTTTACTTTTCGATCCTTAGTTAGCTGTTCTTGGAAATACTCTCGTTCCCATTATTATCAGTCTTGAAAATGACCAGTCATGGCATAAACATGACAGATTCCTTATGAGGACGACATGACACACGCTTTTGATGGCAGTCAGCTCCAGTGAATACAGTCTCTACACTTCAGGCTTATCTCTGTTGGCTTGTCAAATTAGATGAGAGTATCTCAACTCTACATTCATTATCGTGAGGTAATATTCGCTGACTGCTGTCATCTCTCTCTCATAGCAATATCTATCTATAAAATCTGAAATATTTAATTGTATTATCATTTCTTCAGAGTTCCATTTACCAGTGAAATCTACAAAAAGTTTAGTCTTGAAAAAGATTTGACAGAGTTAATGTAACACATCAAAACTTAATGAAATATAATTTGTCACTTAACATTTTCTGACCCAAAAAAAGTAAATTGGATGAACTCTTTAATTGGAATTTTGTTGCACTCAATTGTAATATTCATTGTTAAAAATCCATTGTGGCCTCTTGCCTGCTCCGGTCATGGCATCCTTTTAAACACAGCCTATCATTTTATCTGGTCCAAACATACAGGTGATAGATCTAGAATCCTGCAATGTAGGATTATAGTCTATTTGAATAGCAGTGAAAAAGTCAGTGGCCGTCCATTGACTGTTGTGTATTTGAGATTGCGTCGGTCTTCAGGTTGTAGACATCAACAGCAACATGTTGCGAGTGCTGAGTCAGTGACATCATGCAGGGCCCTGCTTCATCTCTCAGCACTTTGAAGCCCTTTGAGGTTCATCCCCGGGCCTTTGATTAAACAAACTCAAAATATGTAAATTTCTGCTTCAAAGTATAGTGAGGAAATCAATGCATAGTCTCACTCATGCAGCATATAAAGTAAAAGTTGCTGATGAGAACTGTCTGAGAGCTGATGCTGATTACACATTTGTAATGTATAATGCACAGAAACAATGTGTCTCTTTTGTTCCTGCTTCAGAGAAGTGCAGCTTTTTAATGCTCTTTTGCAAAAAATGATGTTGCTATCTGCTCCTCGAACAAAAACATTTTTATTCCCTTAATTCAGCAATAGCTCATTTAGAAAGCTTTTATAGAAACTAGTAGCATAGATGTAAATATTTGGTTTGTCCTGTTATTGACAGGTACAGCAGGTATAAACTTGCACACTGCTTTATCAAGAATGGTAAACCAATGTTGTTCGTCTTTTGGACAGAATTTGTGAAGGAAAGAGCTGACACTTTTTCTAAACATGTCGCAGACTTTAATGTATTGTTGGTGAAGTTTTTTCATTTTTATTAGGCATTGACCTGCTATGCGACTGAATCCATTAGACACCATTCTTTTGCTAAATCATTTTTAGACTTTGTTGTTTCTGTGTGTGTTCTGTGATCACCTGTCTATATTTGGATATGGGCCTTTCGTTCATTATTAGACCATGAGGCATTTTTCAAGCTTGCTTCTACCATTCATGATGTTAATTCTCAAATTTCTACCCAAATTCAACCCACAATGCATAGCGTTTTGTTTTCTTTCCTCCTTTGGTATAGAATACATTCCCCTGCAGCAAACCGAGCTCTGGTGCACTTGGAAGTGAACTGAGACCCCCATTTTTTTGCGGACGAAAGAACTGAGCTCTGGTCCGCACCAGACTTCATTCAAACCAGCAAAAAACAAATGTGATATCTGACAAAACTCACCAGTTTGTTTCAAGCGGAACAAACCGCTCAGGTGTGAATTCCCCCTGAGATGTTATTTCCCACATGGAGTGCATGGTCCTGGAAGTTATATATTGCACATTTTGTGCCACTTCCTTTGTCCACTTTGTGGTGCTAATTATGCGCCATGCTGCTGTATGTCATGTGTCGAACACCATGTAAATTTCATGTACATTGGATGATCTTCGTCGCAGAAGGCTGACTTTCTATAGTCCATAGGGGGCGCTATGACTTTTTATTTGAATATTTCAGCAGTGCTCTGGCATGGCTTTCAGTGGTTCCCAATATTTTTTTTCCTGCAATAATAAAGACGACGAGAAGCTGAAAATCTGTACTACAAGCCTGAATATTTCTGCATACTAGAGTATGTCTGTCTTGTTTTACTGCTTTACATATACAACCAATCAAAAGCATTAATGTTAGAGGTGGATTATAGTGAGTGGACCACAAGTGATTTTTAATAAACGGCTAACGTCTGCACCTTGGAGCTGCTCTTCCCTTTGATCAGGATTTAGATGTTGAAAGTCAGATATGCCTCTGGTGCTGTACCGTGTTGTGAGGCTTTGGAGATTAATTCAAACATGCTTCCCCTCTTAGTCCGTCTGCCTCTGGAGAGCTAGCTGCCGGCTAATGAAGTTAAGATTCTCTCTTAACTCTTTGAGGCATCTCCCAGCACGCAGGAACTGTAGAAATCCAGCGTTTGCATGATGGGCTAACTGCGAACACGCATTCATCACACCGCATGTCGACATGTCTCGCACTCCAGAAATCAGTATTATTTCTGTTTTGCTGTTTGCTATCAGCTGCAAGCTCACTTACCTTTTTAATGTTCCAACAAAGCTGAGAATTGCCAACCTAAAAAAGACACATTTGGGTTTATTTTTGGCTCTAGTGTACTTTCCTTGTCATCAGTGAAATTGCGCACTACAGGGATATTCTCGAGGACTTCATTATGCTCAGATATGTGCCACAGCTGTAACCTTTTACAGCTTCAGAGTAAACCATCACTTCCCACATGTTCATTTTACTGATGGGCATCCAAAGTCTAGTATTCATTGCTCGGCTCTGGCAATTAAGGTGTGTGGACACTGAGAATATATGTGGGTGTATTTTCACACTCTTTAAATCACACGCTATGAATCAGGTTGATGTTCAGCCATAAAAGAAGGGGTCCTCTAATGGGAGATTGTTTCCCCTGTAATTGCTCTGAGTCTCAGTATAAAGAACTGTGTAGTCTACAGCTATCCATTCACTTTGATGCGGGTGATGGGCTATTTATTACAGTGGTATATGAGCATTCAGGGAGGTGAACTTTCCTTCATTCACTGTTCGCAGGAGCAGCAGGGACACAGTGCGGTCAGTAAGTGTTTGGACAGTGACACATTTTCTGCTGTCACATTGGATTTGACATAAAACAATAACTATGGGGTTAAAGTGCTGAATTCCAGCTTAAAGGTTGCTTGGTGGGTTCACATCTATAGAAAGTGAGCAGCGTCAGAGCCTTTGGCCTTTTTAGACATTTTTATACAACTGTTACTGCCACATAAAAGTGGTATATTGTAGATCATCTGAAAGCTGTGGAGCGAAGTTTGAATTTGAGATACCGCTTATAATCTGTAAAAAAAAACATTATCTTTTTCATTATCTCATTATAGCCTTTAGATATATTTAAGCTCATATGTCACAGGACCCGTTTGAAAATAGCCATGCAATTTTTCCCTTGTCAAAATGCATCCCACAAGATAAGAGTCAGCGCAGAGTTCCAGAGGTTTCGTATTACAAGACATTACTACTTTTGGCCTACTTTTCCCCCTTTTCTAACTGTACAGGAGTCAGTTGAGTCAGCTGAGACCGTCTAATGACTCACAATTTCAAACAAGCTCAAAAGCTTGATTTTAGTTTTATTTGAAAAGCATTCCCTCCTGCTCTACGGTCGCTTCATTTCACATGCATGACTTCTCTTCTCCAATGCCCAAGCGAAATGTGTATTTATTATTCAGTATGAAAGATTAATGTTGCTGATAGCTTAACAAAAATATTTCCCTGTAAGTTGCAAAAACACAGGCAAACATATTCAGTTCAGTCTCTGGTCAATACAAGATGCTTTTCACAGCACATGAGAGACAGTTTGACAAAATAATTTGGCCAGTAAGGACCCAAACACATGAAATGTTTAACCAAGCATACAACCATGCATTGACCCAAAACATTCATTATTGCTTTGTACAATGAGGTTCAAAGAGCTGAAGGCCCTTGGAGATCTGTGCAGAATCTCAATGGCCACTTGAGGAGTTCGGACTGAGGCAACACAAATACAAGAGCAGCAATCCACTTTGTTTTTCTATTTTCTGAGGTGTATTTCACACTTAATTGGCTGGCTATGAGAGCATGCCTCTGAGCCAGACCTGAGGTTGTGTGGGGCTTTCCAGGCATTCATATCATAGATATCTTTCTTTTGACTGACTTAATTTCCCAAGGTGCATGGCTGGAGTTTGCCTTCTATAAATCCTTTTCCTGCCAGGACTGAGCTAGGATTTTCAGGCCCTCTTTTGCAAGTCTATTTACAGAAATGGACTCTCCAAATGGACTATAGAATATGATACATTTCAGAATGGAGATGGGTATGGCTACAGTGGGACTAAAGCAGCTTCTCAGTCGAACAAACCCTTTCAACATCTCATTCAGGAGTGATGGATACTGCAGTGCAGAGCTGAAGTCTCTTCATATTTTTTTTCTAAAAGTAAGACTGAGAACAGGTTTTTCCTCTAACTGTGTTTGGAGCTTATAAAGTGTGCCTGAGTACAGCACCCATAATGCAATGCCAACCTACCTTGTACAGTTTACATTTCTCTGGAGGCCATTTAATTAGGTCCTAATATAATTTGATCTCATTATCCCTGCTGTTAGCTCATCACAACAGCTCAATAAATGTCATTCTCTGAACTAACAATGACCCATTGAAAGGTCCTCTCATGCCCTTACCAGCTCCAGGAATTCTAATAATGGGATTTTATTTCAGTATATTAAATGTATATACAGTACATTGTTTTAGCTATATGTATATATCATCAAATGGTGATAGAGTTTTCAAACTGGCTGTGCATTGTTTTAATCCTGCACAGTTTAAAGTATGAAAAGGACATCTTGTCTTTCTACGTGAAGTTATTTGCCTGACTTGTTTCTTGGCAGGACATGGTGACTTCCTGCAGTCTCAGCCGGTTGTGGGACAACCTCACAGTGACTCCAGGAAGTAACTGCTCTGGGCCAAGAATTAGTCTGATATGGGACCCCCCCAAAGCTTAAGGATTAAGATGGTGACTGCAATGTCAGTGTTGCATATTTGGCATAAAATGCCCCCCAAAAAATAATTAAAAAAATCTATAACAGTATGGGACATCACCCTCTATTCAATATCCTATTGAATTTCCTTTTTTTTTTTTTAGCAGAGCCGGACCAGCTCTTAGCCCATTGCTAGTCTTTTGAGTTTCTAGCTGGACATTTGGGAAATACACTTAATTGTTTTCTTGAGAGTTAGCTAGAAAATAAAAAAACGCTATTACTTAAATGTCTCATGTCTTAGCTTATTAGCTTAGTTTTGCACATAAACTCCTGTAAAAGTACAAATGACTCATTTACATTTTGGTTCTTTGGTCCTTCTGAAAAAGCCCAGTGTGCTCTGATTGGTCGGTGTTTCTGGGTGTTCTGCGTCTGTGCTCTGAGCCTCTGCACATCATTGCAGCCAAGAAATGACTTTAACAACATTGTAGCGACACTTTCTGCCGATTCATAGTATAGTTGTAACATCACAACCTTACAGAATTCCTGATGGTTTGAATAAAGAAAGTTTCTGATTATAGAATCTGTGCTTTTCTCTGTGGATTAACAGTATTTATATAGTAGCTCGACGTTAAAACTTCATGAAAATCTCACTTTATACAATATGGGACCTTTAAAACTTTGAACAGAGGTAGGGTAGCCGTTCTCCAAATATCAAATGATTGCTTTGAAGAAGCAATCAGCTTAACTGAAGCGTAAAAAACTGGATGAGCATTCAGAGATTATTCAGTTTGGTTCTAAAATAATCAGGAAAATCGTTATTTCATTAGACTTTTTTATTTTATTTACATCATCCATCACTAACTGATGCCTTTGATCGGTAATAGCAATGTAGCCTAATGGTGCATTTCCTTCAGCTCATTAATTACAAACAGGTTTTTAAAACCACTGACATGCTATTTTAATGCCCTGTTTTCATGTTCTCTTTTCTAGACTTCCAGTGGGTTCAAGGAGATGTGTGTGAAGTACAACTCATGGTCTACAACCCCATGCCTTACGAACTTCGTGTGGAAAACATGGTCAGTATCATTTCTTACACCTAATCTTCAGATATATTGTACTGTGTAACATGCTTTGACATGCTAGCGAGCTCTGTGAAAACAGGAGGTTGCTGACTTGCTTTTCTTGCAGTTCTAATACAAACAGTCCCTCTGCGCCCGCCGAAGAATTGCTAAAGGGCAAGGGATAATGCCTTGTACTCATTCTTGATGGCCTAATTAAGGTCCCTTAAAAGCTTTTTTTGACAGTTTAATACCGTAATGATTGTATGAAATGGTGAGAACAAACTCACAGAAAGAAAACACCACTAGGGAGAGGCTCACCCCCTGTAGTGCTATTACTTTTATGGTTTCACACACCATCCTTTCAGAGCAGATAGATTCTATATTGAGATAAGCATAAGGCCATTCTCTCTCCTTTACTGTGCAAAATAAAGTTTGACTGCAGCATTGTGACAGCTCAGAACATTTCCTTATTAGAAGACCTCCGACTGTTGCGTAGACCTACGTTTCTGCAACATCCATTTCTAATTTATGGACTTTGTCACTCCCTTCCCGCTCCTTTTCAACACACCAGTTGAGCCACTTTATCAGGTTCAAGGGTGCAAAGATTACCAAATAAAACACTGTTATTCTCGCTCACTGCTGTCGGTTTATGAATGCAGTGATGCGGGACAACCTTGAGATGCAAAGCAATCATCGGGCTCAATAAAAGGCCAGCAGGGAGAGGCCTACCTTCTACACACGCCACACACAGAATCTCATGCAATGTACTACCTGTCAAAAGTGATGTTGCCTTTAATTATTTGGAAAGTCGGGAACAAAATTGCCGTGAAACTTTCATGGCAGAGTGTGAACAGAGACAGCGGCCTCTTAATTGTGGCGGCTGTCTCGGAGCTGATGCCAAACAGACTTGGACAGGTCTCGCTGGTTGATTTAGCCGCCCTGCATCGCCTGATAACGGCGCATGCTGTTACAGACAGGAAACGCAGGCGGACTCCAGTCTTGAACATCTGGGAAGTGTTTATTCTGGAGGAGTATACACAAGCGACTTGTCTCCCAGTGTGTATTTTCGAATGTTAAAGCTTCAGTGAGCCAAATTTGTGTCTGATAAATATCATCATCACTTGATCACACTGTGGCTGCAGTAGAGAAAAAAAAGTTTGATCTATTTAAATATGCAGGAGTTTACTTCTACTATAGAAAATGATTCAGACATTAAAGACAAAATACTCACCTGTTAAAAAATAAAAGTAGGGAATTATTTCCCTAAAAAAAGTGTTTTGCTTACTATGATATGGTCCTCGATTGATTGATCAAAATCAAAATGTGATTAGTTGATTAAATTATTAGTTGATCAACACATAATTACAATATATTTTAAATGCTTGTTAATCATTTATATAATTTATGATCACAGTTCCTTAGCTCTCACCCATGACCATGCAAGTAAGAATAGACATCAAATGACCAAAGCAAATAAACATGAACAGGAAAGAGACAGTCATATAAAATAAACTATATTTACAAACAAATACTATTTTCTAACATTGATAGACAAAGCAATGACTATTTAGAAAAGTTCAAGGTGCACAAGGTGCTTGACAATAAAACAAAAGTCAATTAAAACACAAAATAATAAAATAAAATAAACAATACAAGGTCAAGAAAAGGCAATATGTTAAAAGTGAGTTTTAAGAAGAGATTTAAAAGATGACACTGAGTTTACCTGCCTTAAGTTGCTAAGCTTGGGGGCCAGAACAGCAAAGGCAGGTTGCCCTTAGTGACCAGCCGTGCTTTAGGAACCACACTTAGGGCTTATCACGCGATCAGGCTCATAGGAAGTAAGCAAATCACTAATGAAAGCAGGAGCCTGACCATTGATGGCTTTAAAAACAAGCAATACAATCAATTCTAAAACTCCCAGGTAGCCAGTGGAGGGCAGCAAGCACTGGTGTGATGTGCTCACTTCTTGTTGTGCAGGTTAAAGCTGGCAGCAGTGTTTTGTATCAGTTGGAGTCTGTGGATGTTATGCTTCTTAATGCCGGAATAAAGTGCATTAAAATGAATCAAGTCGAGAAAAAATAAAAGCATGGATGACTTTACTCTACAAGTCTGCATGGGAGAGAAATTTCTTGATTTTGGTGATCAGCCTCAGTTGTATCAAACAAAACTGCACTACCACCTGGAGTCACCTTTCCATCAAAGATTTTCCGAGGTTGTGGGCCTCTTTGCAAACATTATTTGATAGGGCAACCAGACTAGAGGAGAGTTTGTATGCAATGAAAATGCTGGAACCAGTGGGGGTAATTGTAAGCACTTAGGAGTCATTAATTAAGCTGTAAAAATCATAAGGTTCTTATGTAAATAAATTGTTGTTTACTACTCCAATAAACAGGACACAACTTGAAAAAGTGTGATATTTCTATCCTGCTCAACTCACAGATCCTTCAGCTGTTAGCCAGAAATCTAAAGTTATGCTAGCAAGATTCAATATGTACTGTTGGCCGCAGCCTGTGTTGAATAGGTGGCCGCTGTGGTAGAGCCGTTGCCCACTGTTTGGAAGATTGGTGGTTCAATTCCTGGTCCTGATGGTGGCAGGTGGCACCGTATAGGGCAGCCTTTGCCACAATGTATGCGTGATTGGGTGAATGATAATCTGTAGTGTAAAAGTGTTTTGAGTGGTTGCCATGACTAAAACAGTGCTATACAAGCATTGTCTAGTCTATTTACAGAACGGTCTCCCCTCAGAAATCAATGTAGGTCGTTTGTACAGGCAGCAAAATACGACTCGCTTATATTCACGCTTACTGTCCTCTGCCGCCACCTTGCTGACATAGTAGTGGTGATTTAAGGCGATGCACAGTTTAAATGGATGTCACACTCGCGGCGGGAGGGAGGGGAGGTGGATGGGTCAAACAAACGGCAGCCTTCCACCCTGGTAAACAGGGTTAGTGTCCCGTGTGAAAACAAAAGTACTACTTTTAACCTTTTGTGAATCAGATTTCTTTGTGTAACTTTCATGGCTCATGCCACCCTCGTAACTACTTCACTTCCAGCATTTAAGTACATTTATTTGCTGTTTAGACTGTCTTTTATAATGCCTTACCTTGTTCAGTGGTTTTGTAGCCTTAATTCACAGAAACTGCAGCCTTTTTCGCAGCCACGTGTGTGCTATTTTTAGAACGCTCCGCTGTACTGCGAGCTGCTTTTGACAAAAGCTCATTCGAGGCGTTACTGGTGGTAGTGACAAATGGTCTATTCTGTCCTTTAAGTTTGCAATCTTGTTGCCATTTACTAATAGTAAAGTAGCAGTAAGTTCAGGGTCAGGGGGAAGTGAACTTCTTGCAGCTTGTGTGTTACAGGTGCCACCCTGTAGTCCTTATCCTCGGGGTCAGAGAATGAGGCAGTGAAGGACAGGCACAGACTCCTTTTATAATTGATCGCAAGTATCCCTTTTAACAATGAACAGACAGTTTAACTGGAACTTCTTAGTCTGTGTTTATTGTAAGGGAATTAATGGACACCCTGCAGCCATTCAGAATTTAGCATTCGCCCTGACCATGATATGAATATGAATATCTGCAGATAAATCGATATCAGATTTTTTTTTACCCAAGTACGGCATCAGTATCGGCCGCAGAGATCCTGTTTTGTTGTGGTCCCAGTTCGAATTCATGATACTTCGTAATGTGACATGATACAGTCCAAAAAGTCTCCCTCAATACGAAAGCAAAACAAAAAAGAATTCCAAAATGGCTGTTTATATTAACAAACAAATGATCCATAAAACATCTGGCGAATCAGTAAATGGTTTAGTCCATGGTCTTGATGTGTGTGAGGAGTCAGCTGGCTGAGACAGAAGGGCTCTAGTGTGAATGCTCTATGGGCCCCAAATTGCAAAATCCTGAAGAACCTTCCTGGCGTATGCACTCGATGGAAGTGTCATCTGAAGTTCACATTATATGGGCTGCCTGTTCGCAGACTTACTGCGAGGTGAAACTGACAAACAGACAAGGTCAAATAGTGGTGAGGATGTCATTAACCCCTCCCACTTCCAGGTGAATTGATCAGGTCACAGATGGAGGCTGAAGCCCTTCACAGCTCAATGGCAGCTGGGAACCTCAGGTGATGATGTAGAGCCACGCAGGTGGAGACAGACAGGGTGACGCAAGCTGCCAAGAGCTCCTCTGTACCCCAGACAAAGTGACTGCCGTTAGACCGGAGCAACCATCTATCCGCTGTACATAAACCCACACACAAGGTCACTTCTCCATCTTCCGTCACCAAGGTGACCCGGTAGTTTGGCAAGACGGACGCTCCTTCTCAGTCACCACACGACTTCAGCACTAATACCCAGCTTTGTTTTGTGCTTTATTGATTTTCTATTAAAGTGGTGCTTTTTTACCACGATCCCTACCCCCACCCTTTCATTTCAGAAGGGTCACCGTCCGATGACTCTGTCTCCCCACAAACAAGTTTGTGATATTTATTAGCTTTTTCTCAAAATGACAAATCATACTTTTGTTTTTTTCTCTTATTCGCTGAACTAAGGTCTTGCTGTAAAGATAGATTCCTCCCTTACTTTAGTCATAAAGCAAGAAAATGATATATGCCATCATATTGTATGATTGAGAAAGTGCTAAAATTTTGCCTGGAGTTTATTACTGAGATAAACTTCTGTTTGTTAACTGTGTTTATTGTGTCTGGCTTTCTCTGCATGGCTTTTATTTTGTTGTTATCAGATATGCAGCAATGTGGCACAACAAAGAAATAATCATAAATAATACTCACGACATTACCATAGCATTAGTCAAAGCAAAACAGAATGTTACCTGCACATTGCCAGTGTTGTGCAATGAAGTCAATCCAGACCAGCTCTAACAATACAATGCACCTGCTCTAATCGTTATTGTTAGTGAAACAGGCTAATTAACCTTTTCAAGGCTGAATGCAAATGAACTATTTCCAATAGGTTAACACTGATACTTCTGCTATCCAATAAAGGCAAATAATGTCCTGAAGAGAACACAAGGAGAGTTTAAATCACAGCCGCGGCACCTCAGACGCTCAGCTCTACAGCAGCCTTCCCTCTAGTGAGGTAGTGTCTGCTGTTAGGGATTGATGCAGTCATTACGTCACCTCAGTCTGCCTCGTGCAACCAGCCGGTGTGTACTGGGAATGTAAATACAGCTATTCTGAGGGGAATGAGTACACATTCAAAGAAAACTTTAAAGCCACATCAAGGGCTTTTGTGATGACAAAGAGGCTTTGTGATGTGGCTTGTTTTTGTCACTGCAACTATACACTGTCTTTCAGTTATATTTGTTAATTAAACAGACTATTGAGTAGAGTAGATTCAATGGGGATAGTCTCATTGAAGAACATTTCTAGACAATTTTGTAGAAAAGCTGCGTAAATAGAAATAACTACAAAAGTTGGTAAGGCTAAATTTCACTCTCCTTTAAATAGATATCACAGGAATGTATGGCTCTCAGCAATATATGACATGTTGGGATAGAAAACAATGGATGAAAACACTATGCTGGATCTTACAAGCAACCTGTTAAGTCAAGGCCTAAATTGGGACAAAGGGGAAGTACTCCGAGGAAACTGGAGATGCCCAGTGTCACAGAGCTGCCCCTGATCGCCGGTGATCAGGGGCAGCTCAGTGACACTGGGTATTTGTGGAGGGAGACTGGGCTGAGTTTCCCTTTTATCCCAAAGAACACCACAGTTGAATTTCAGCCTGTTAGAGTTACGGATAGAAGTTCATCTTTGAATTCTGGATTCGGTCACAAATAATGAAATTAGTTTTAATATTTTCCTCTTTGTTTTTTTTCCGTCGTATCAAATTGGGTATGGAGAATTATGGAATCTCACTAGTACTGGAGTGGACATCCTTAAAAGAGACCATTGTTGTGGTTAAGTTTGTAGGCGAGAATTCATAAATCTTTGCAGCCTTTGTTATAAGTGATGGAATGATAGCTGTGTGGATCCAGGCGTGCAAAGGTTGGTTGGTCCCATGGTTGATCCACCACTTTGGTCAAGTATGAAATATTTCAACAACTGGATGAATTTGAATGTCTAGTCTTGCTTTTGGCAAAAAAAGTGTTGATTGAGGTCACAGTTGTCTCTGAGGCACTCTGATTTGGAATATAAATTCTTCATTGACACAAAGATGACTCATGCATCAAAACTATGTCAAAAAGACCATTGTTTGCTCTTTTGAGACTTACAGCCTGGATTTGATTTTTCATAGTTTAAAAAGTTTTCGCTGTCCTTTCTATCAGTAATAATAATTCTGTATTCACCAATGTAATTGCTGAGATCTGGAAATGTGGTGACATCATTAAAAAGAAGTCAAACAAGTCAAGAAACATCTGGTCTGATTGTCTGGCATTGTTCCCAGATCTCAGCAATTCATTTGGTGAGTACAATGTTAAAATAACTGATATAAATAATGGGCAAATGATGTGAAAACGGGAACCAAGTTGTAAGAACCCAGAATGATCTTTTGAGAAATTCTTGTATATAATTGGTATTTCTGATTCAAATTCACTACAAAAACTACTGTCAAAGGGTACAGAATCATTCTTTGGACAGCTAGCTCAATATTTCCCCAAGAACAAAATACCTCAGCATGGAATATTCTGGCCTCCACAGCGCTCAGTGGGAATTGAAACCTGTCTGATCTGTCTTCCCTCTATGTTGTGATCTGTAGGACTTATTTTCAATCACTTCTCAGGCACACATGGCTCAAGTGGCTATTTACCATGGAGAGCAATTTTCTCCAATGGAAATGGCCATCTCATGCTGACAGCGATTTAATCTTCAAGACATCATGGGTATATTAAGATGATGAATCTCATGAAACTGTTGGAGAGATACTTCACACTGAACTGTTACTGGAGAATCAGACAGCTGCACATCATCACGCTGCTTTTTCAAAGGGAAAACAAATGGGGGGCCGCGTTAGCGTGGAGTGCACCAACAGTCAAATAAACTCAGATTGGATTGTTTGTTTGACAAGGTTTTTTTTGTCAGTTTTTATGGTTTTAAAACATTTGTTTCCATTTAGCAGTGGTGGACTTAGGCTGTCTGAGGGGCAGGGTGGAAAACCTAAATAAGGGTACAGCTGTGGTGGGGCAGAGTTTCAGGCCAGCACTGTATCACTTTTTTAAATTAATTTTAAGGCAACGCTAGAGGGCAGTTAATCATGTATTCTCCACTAGAAGGGCACACTAAATGCCATTTTATCATATTTTCTCCACTTGGAGCAGCATGGGGGTGCACAATCATGTTTTCCCAACTGGAAGTCAACCCTACAGGGCACTTTGTCATGTTTTCTCCATTTACCAGCACCATAAAGGGAACTTCTCCATTGAATGGGAAACTCCTAAAGTGTACTTTATTATGTTTTATCCATTGGAATGGCAACTTAAAAGGTACTTTATTATATTTTATCTGCTACATAACAGGAGCATCAAAGAGGGCACTTTTGCTGCAGTTTTTTAAACATTGGTTCACTAAGGGGGGTGGTCGCCCATCCCTCACCTCTCGACCCACCCCAGGGTCCCCTTGTCTTTTTTTGCTTTTTGAAAGATGATCTTTGTGTACAAAATGTAGATGTTTTTAGACTTCCTTTCTTTCCAAACCAGATTTACAGGAAGAAAATATAAACTTTTCTCCTAAACTTTTTTTTAAAGAAAATATGTGGATCTCTTTTATGCTTGTGCTCCCAAAAAGCACACAAAGTTTTTCACAACACATTTTGTTCTCCTCTTTTTCATCCCAGCTCATCATTTGGCAAGAACCACCAATTTTGATTTAAAATACTGTCCTTCATGCAAGTGTTTGCCTCTTCATAAATATTATGATCATGCCCCATCTTATATTGCATGTCTTGTTTTCAGGGTTTGCTGACATCTGGAGTGGAGTTTGAATCCCTGCCTGCTGCGCTGTCCCTGCCTGCAGAGTCTGGCCTGTA
>CAFUXE010001022.1:175579-186302 GCA_903364295.1 Serranus cabrilla | reverse complement strand
GGGTTCACTTATTTAACTTTCATATATTCAACTGATTTTCTTTTCTACCTCACATCATCCTCAGGGTTCCTATCACCTGTTGTTTGAATCCTCACTGAAAATTCAATTCTTTCTACACTTTCTTCTTGCCCTATAAGCTCATACAATATATATGTTTGGCCTTCAATTTGGAAGAAAGATGGTCAGCTGCTCAGTGAAATTTCATTCCTTTACCTCTTGTGGTCCTTTTTTTGGCTTCTTCAGAGCTCAGCCCCACTCCTACTCTGAAGAATAGTCAGGTTTGCATTTAAATGTAATGAAAATCTGAACACATTTTTCAGAAAATCTGCAAAAGAAGATACAAATGGATGTGTGTTTACATCCCCGACTACATTCGTAACAGTTGGTGGTGAGATGTTCAGCTCAGCAAAGTTAACTGGAACATTTTGGTTGCTTAAAATTGTATTTAAGACACTCTATAAAGAGTCAGCTGTTCATTTCAATAACAGATGCCCTTGCCAATCAAGCTAGCTAGCTAGCTAGTGTCAGTGGCTAACATAGCATCTTTCTGGCTCTGTATCTCTTCTGCGCACAAAAACAACAATATTTAAAGTCTGCGGCTTGCTTCGACCAAGTGTCAGCTCTTTCCCTCACAAATTATATCAAATGGAAGAAGATATGTGCTTAAAATACCTGGTGTGGTTGATGAAACACAGTGTGAAAGCAAATCAAACCAAATGAAAAATGCAGCAATGTTGCAGCACTGAATCTCACCGAGTCCAACAGCCTTTCTATGTGAAAGCAGCCTGAAGACTGCCTCACCCTGCCTGATAGCTTTATTAGGACATGGAAAAATGGAAAAAACTGGCAGTTACATTTAAATCAATAACCAAGTGATTAAAAAATAAATGATTATAATCACCATTAGATGATCAAATAAGCAGTTTACTATAACGGCTATATGTACTGTATGCATTCATACTTTATGAGCAAAATAACTTTTCCCCGAGCCTCTGTCTGGTTTTGTCCTTGAGGAAACTTAGCAGCAGTGTCTGGAAGCTACGATAATGTTATCATCAGTATTCTAGCTATCTCTAAGTCTACAGTCAGTGTTGTTTTAACGGATTCTGGACCATACATCTCCACTCTGGCTCTGAGTTGTTCTGTAATGTTAAATGTATGAGCTGCATCCAAACACATGCTCTACACCCACACAACCTGTGTTATTTCATCTAATTGTGGCATAGTGACCACAGTCCAGATTCCCTACTTTTCAACACTCTGCCATTCACTTAGCTGTGTTCTTGCAGAAGGCTTCATTGCAGTACAAAGAAAGAACCCATGTAAGCAATTAAGTTTACCACATCTGAGCTCGGAGACCTTTGAAGGCCATTTTAATGTCAGATCAGCTTCCGTCTGGAGAGTGTCACAGGAGTCATGTTTTAAATTTAATTTGGGTTTCTCTTTGTTCCTCATGGCTGTCCATGACAGTGTTTGATGTTTAAATGGTCATATTGAGTGACATTAGCAGCGATTAGTAGAATTAATTGTATTTGTTGCACAGATGGAACCTGTGGCTTTATACAACCAAATAATAAGCTCCACCCTCATTATGACCTCACCAATAACTCAGCACAGGTGAGGTGTTTCATGACAAACAATCTTACATCACCAACATGTATTAGTTTATTTCTTTTACAGCTAGTTGTAAACTAGTTCTCACTTCTCCTCTTTGAAAAATAGTTTGACTGCTATTTTGCCTTTTCCAAAAGTTTTGCTCAAGGTATATTTAGTAGTTGGTGCAGATGGAGTGGCAGCTGGCCAATGTTCACATTTTTTTTATCTAAACCAGACTGATGTACTCAAACATTAACCGTCCAGTCACCGTGTTGTTTTCAGAAAATCCCCTCATTTTCTTCAGGCTTTTTTAGTTCTAAGTGCATATGTTGCATATTCATCACTTTTACGGCAGCAGAGGCAGAGCAAGGTAAGTGTTATACCCATGAATCACACCAGACTCACGGTGAGGAATTTTAAGAAAAGGATGTGTTTTTATATTCTGATTAAAAAAAATTAAAACAAACATTCAACTGCAGTGATTCAGCTGGTCTTCAGTAGCTTTTCTCTGTGTAACTGCCAGTTCATCTGCTTTAAACCATGTACAATATACATGTATATAGAGCAACAATCACAGTGTTAAAAAAATAATGATGCATTCTCTAAATAATTACATTTTAAATCGAATACCAATAAACATAAAATTGCCTCATATGGTATAGTATCAAACATTGTCAAAAGGTATTCCACTTCTCTAGGTTCTCTCAGGCAAAAAACTTCCTGTTAAGGTTTTATAAAACACAGTTAAATCTAATTAAATGCTGGAAGTGAAGCAGTTACAAGTGACATAGTTACATAAAAACATGATGCACTGAAGTTAAGTTTGAATCACATCATTCACTTTTATTTATTTTTTACTTTATTTTATATGAACACCGAAACGCATACATATAACAAAAACATAGGTTTCGGCACTTATACATCCATACCAGTATTATGTTAAAAAATATTACAATTACAATATGGTTAATCTTTATCAAATTAGTAGTTTAGCCATAAAAACAATCCATTTCTCCCAGCACTTTGGATATTTACCCTTAGGTTTAACGAGAATGTAATTCTCTCCATACTTTGACTGTCAGTCACCATTTCTCTCCAGTCAGTCTTTGTTGGAGCTGCAGATTGAAACCATTTCCATGTTACTGCTTTCTTGCTGGCTGCCAGTAGCATCTTCAGTAGATATTTTTCTGCCATGCAGCCCCAAAATAATGATAGTGTTCGGCCAGCTGTTCTCCACAATTCCTCCAACAGAATCCATTGACTATCACACCGGTCTGTACATACTTTAATTTTGGGGATACAAAGTATTCCATCAAATTCTGACAGCAAAAGTATCGTCATCATCATTTACTTTTGTTTTCACCTGGGACACAAACCCCTTTCTACTGGGTGAAATTACTGGGTATGTTTGATACATCCACCACCCCTCCTGCCCACCCTTTGTGCTACTTTTGTACTTTATACTATCGACGTCATTCACAATA
The DNA here is from genome assembly GCA_903364295.1 of Serranus cabrilla. Classification (NCBI taxonomy): domain Eukaryota; kingdom Metazoa; phylum Chordata; class Actinopteri; order Perciformes; family Serranidae; genus Serranus; species Serranus cabrilla. The sequence continues at coordinate 183,222 of CAFUXE010001022.1, read as the reverse complement.
ACTTCGGCTGATAGAGGGCTCCACTTAATGAATGTAAACATAGGGGAAAGATTGGCGTATCGTATACAGACAAAATGTGATTTTGGCTAATGCATTGCTAATAATTTCAAAGTGGGTTGTGCTGGGCAAATACACATCATTTCCCATTGTTCCACATCAGTAATGGGATAGAAATTATCCACATGGCTCAATTGATTTCTTCAGTTTTGATCAGGCTTAAGATCTCCATATACCTGTCCAATATCCATACAGCCAATCAAATCGCTTGGTTTTGAGTAAGACTTGTTTCAAGCAGTAACATAAGGTACAGTTCTTGTTTCTTGGTTTTGACTGCAAAAGAGAGAATCTGTATTTTAGATCAGATTTGGTTGGCAATTTAGTAGTTAACATTAAAGGCTGTAAAAGTAATACTACTGCTATGTACAACAACAACAACAACAACAGCAAGACAACAGTGGTTCCAGTGTGTCTAGGTTAGGTGGGATATCAAGCTATTCTGTGAAGACTTTAAATCTTTATTTTACCTTGTTTTCAGCATAGAACCAGTTTTTATTTCAGAGTGCCTTCTGTTTTATGTTAACCAGAGTGACCCTCCCTGGAAAGCTGCTAGTAGAAGAACTGCCTTTGAAATAAACCATATTTGCAGGGTGTTATTCCCTGTTTGTTCTTGAGGCTGATAATTAGCTTATGTTAGAGTGTACTTCTTTCTGCACTGCAGCAGTACTGCACCTTATGTATGTCTTGTCTCTGTTAGTCACCACAACATTTGCTGTGATCTTGGTTTTTTATCGTTTGAATAACAAGGTCTTCAGCTGTTACTTGATGGAGTCTTTTATAAATGCGTTCAAGCGTTGGAAAATGACAGTTCAGCCATAGCTCCCATATTGCTTCAAAGGGAGCACAGTGTGGTGGGCTGCATTATACAACCCAACCTGCTAATTTCACTGCAGTGCAATTGATCATCCAGTTCTTTTTCTCTATGTAAATTCATCTTTTGTGTTGCCATAACGTCTGAAACCACTGCGGTTTGGAGGGAAAGTGCTATAGATATGCCCAGTTCTTGAAGAAATTACCACATTTTAATGAATATGTATATTTAATCTGGTCAATCTAATTTTTACTGGTGTTTTGCCACCTCATTCCATTAATGATGAGGAATCATCCACTTAGAAATGATTCTATTTAAAGGTGGTTTCTAGATGAATACAGCTCTCCAAATGGAGGCAGCTGGAAGTCCAATTATCCTTTTTTTATTTTTTTTTTTAACTTTTATTTGCATGCCATTTTTTAGATATTATGACCCCCAATGCAGCCCTTAAACCAATGTTTTTATATCTCATTCATATCATTGTGAAACTGAGTGCACAATCTTGCTTTCAACTCCCATATTTAGCCATGATAAGATGTAGTCATGCTGTTCTTCTGCAGAAGAAGTACCTCAATTTTACCAATTTGTAAAACAGTGCCAGAACATTTTGTGTAGCTTTGGCTTTACATCGTGCCTATATCCTTAATTCATCACATGCCAGTAAACTGTCACCATCTGTGGTTTGTTAGTTGAATCATTGAACCATTGAAGTAACAACCCACAATAAAACAACATTTAAAAAAGTTTCACAATTAATAGAATTCATCACAAATGTTAAAAAGAAAGGTAAATATAGGGCAAATAAAATAAAATTGATTACACAATAATAATTTGATGGACATTTAAAGGTCTCTGTGTAGACTGTCAAAAGACCACAGGATCAGTTATACTGGTGAAAACCTTAAAACCATATCTTACCATTAGATTCTGTCTACAGATCAACATTCACAGTCAAACAACAGAGATCAAATCCACTCAGCACATTCTGTCATCAGTTACCAATACAGGTTTATAAGTGGGAAATGGTGTTAACATGGTTTTTATGCATTAAATGTCATGTCCACAGTAACACGGGCTGCTAGGATTGACTGTAGACTTGTTCAGATAGACTTGCAAACATTATGCATAATGTATTTTTTTTTTGCTTGCCATGCTTTGGTGTGGGGTCATTGATAGAGTAGTGACAGAGGCTGTAGTGTCACACTGAAGCTCCATGGTGACAGGACTTACCGTCCTCGGCCATCATATTACCTTGTCCCCACCTGCCCGTGCCTTCTGAGTTATAACCTGGCAGTGGCTTTAGACAGGCCACAGTTGAGAAGGCCTCTCTGAAGCCCTCTGCATTTTTCTGTGGGAAGCGAATGAATAAAACATTAAGTCACAATAGAAAGACATCTGCGGCAAAACAAACAAACATTACTCTTTCTGCCACAGCACAGCCACAGCCATCATGACATATGAGATAGGAGATCAGTTTCCCCAAAACAAATATTTATTCATAAAAACAACTTCATAGATAAAACAAACAAACTCTTAATACAATAATCTAGTGTATCGTGTTCAAGGAAGAGTAACCATAAAGTGAGTGGTCGCTGAATAGCAGGATATAAGCCGCCATCAGACCTTTTGTTCATCACTGCTCCTCTGTGGATACAAACATCAACTCAGCTCAATTGTCCTCTCAAACACTTATGCACATTCATATCAAATGTCTCATAAGGACAAAACACTTTACACTGTGCAGCCAATAAAAAATGGAAAGAGGGGATTAATATTGCTTCAGTGGTTTTGTTACCATGAGCAGAACTGGCTGGCAGCGGCCAAGGCAGGCCTTCTTTTTTTGAGTTGTGGTTATTTGTACCACTGCATATATGAGAAAAACCGGTGTCACTTAAGTCTGCTGGGACATATAAGTGAGTCCCTATGATATTTCATTCTACTAGTACATTGACAATAAACATCCATCCATCCATCCATCCATCCATTGATGAGAAATTGTGTGTTTGGTGGCTTCTAAATCTTTGATCTGGACATTTATTTGTAGTATTGCAGTGATTCACAGTTACACATACCTCCTGCAATTTCTCTGATTGGTGGAGTATTGAGGGAGTCACAGCCCGAGAAAAAATCTAAGTGTTCCAGACAGCGTTTGAAATAGAGGCTGTTTCATATCTGGCCAGAAGTAACACTGACGTGATCTCCATATTGTATTTTTATGAGAAGGAATGTCTCTGCTTAATACTTTCAATAAGGCATGTCAGATTTCTCCACATTCATTGTGGCTGCCATTTCTGGTGACTCGTAGTTTAGCAGCGTGATGATAATGTCATGCACGATCCCGGCTGTCTACCTGTTGAATTACAAGGCCTGGTGTTGCATATTCAAGTGAATGTTTTTTCCTCCCAATCCCATTTCTTTTAAATCATTTCCCCATTGCCTCACTCGTTTTTTTCCCTCTCTTTTAATTCGCTGCAAGGAGCCCTGAGTTTATGAATATTTAAAGTGGAGCGTTATTCACAAAATCTTTATTTAATGCTGCAGACATTCACATCCTCTTAGAGGATTTTAAAGGCTTTGGTTATGAATCAAGCAGGGACGTGTAAACTGTTGTTCTTACTGTGAGCTTGTATCTCGCCTTCTGTTCAAATCAGCCTGCTCGCTGTTCCTGCAATCCCTAAGAGCAGGAATGGCTCACCTGCGCAGACAGAACACATGCTTTATTCAGGTGATGTATCATTCATTTGATGCTCCTGGCTGAAGTGGATGCAGCTGAGTCATTCGTCTCAGGTAGAAGGGGTTGGGGGCATAAATTAGCGAGTCAGTCTAGTGACGAAAAGCCAAAGGACTGGTAGGTAGGGGGCCAATCAGCAGCTTTGTTGCTCTGAAAAGCTTTCTGCAACACAAACATCATAGGAGAGCTGGTTTCCTTAGTGATGTGCAAGCTGGTACAATGACGCCCTGTCTCTTTTTCCCCCCCGTCTCATTTTGCAAGCAGTTACCAGCAACTTAAAGTGAACTTTCTGCTAAATCCTCATATGTGCAAATTGCCTTTGGGTGTCCACAAGCACAGCAGTGTCGTTTTGTTTTCCTTGTCCAAAAATATTTGCGTCCAAAAATGTTAACGCAAGCTTGGCGAGTCTTGCCATCTTTTTTTTATCCCAGCAGGTATCATCAGTTCCAGAAATACCTTGATATTTATTTGACAAAATCACTGTTTTATTTCATTTGTTTGTTTTTAATTTGCCTTTATCTCTCTTTTATGTGCAGAGAAAGTGTTTGGGGAGTTTCTGAGCTGGGAGCTGGAGGATGCTTTGTCTCACCTGCCTCTGAAGTCTGGCCAGGCTGTGACACTGACTGTTAGTATCAAAGTCAAGCTGGACTTCTCTGGTCAGGAGAGCCTGCTGCAGGACCTCAATGATGGTGAGTGGACAACGGAAAACCTGCTGAGTAATGCAAAAGCTCACTAAATGTAGAGTTTGTCATTTTGAATATGTTAAATGTATGAAACAATTGTAAAAAACTCACAGTTAACTTTATAGGGTTATTGTGGAGGAGTTAATGGCATCTAGCAATACACCTTCCCTTACCCGCCGTTTCTAAGCATATTGCAGACCCTGCATTGGCCTTCAGGTTACATTAAAACTCTAAAGGATCTCTCTATAGCCTGTGTTTGGTTTATCAGTTCTGGGCTAGTAGAGAAATATAGAGGGCTTTGCTCCCTATGTAGATATGAATAGCTCATCAACGATTCTCTGTATAAGATGATATAAAACTAATAAAAAAAACTAAAGTTTTCTAGTTCGAGCTTGAGATCATACATCTTATATTTGTACAGTAAGTTCAGTTGAATGGAGCTTGCAAATGATTTGCAAATCATTGCATTATTATTTTTTTATATCTATGATATTTTGTAGAAATTAAAACATAAGGAACACGGAAGGAAGGATTGTATTGGACTGCATTAGACTGGACTAGACTGCATTAGGTTTAAGTTTTGAACTGGCATTTGAGTGCATCTTCCTTATGAAGGAAAATGTTTCCTTCATTTGTTTGGAAGTGGGCTGCAGTAGTATTGCCATGCCATCTTCTCACAGTCCAGCCTATGGTTTGCACATGTTGGATGCAGAAATGAGTGTTAATGTGCCGCTGAACGTGCAGCACTCTGTGCTACAGATATTCTGTCTGCCTTATTCAAGATTCAGCAGTAATAGGAGAGAGGTCTCGAGGTCTCTACACCTCCATTTCTCTTAGCTTCTGGCTTCCTCACTTCAACTGTCGGATTTCCTCTGTTCTAATTCTTATTCCTGGTTAAAAAAGAAATAGTCTGACCTTCTCCCCTACCTCGAAGCTCACTCATTGTGCTCCTTCTCCAGTCTTTCTCATAGTTCATACTCAGTCTCCTTTCTTCGCTGTCTCGCTCCCAACCTCTCTACCTCCGTCTTCAGACAGTTGAACCTCTTCACCACAGAATATAGGCTGATAAATATTAATGAGTGATCAATATGGACCTGCTTCTGCACCACAAAGGCTTAACTGAATGTGTGTGTGTGGCTTCAGATGACTGAGAAGGTAAATACATACAGTGCTGCGTGTTTATCCCAGCCCCAGCGCCACTTTCCTGGTGAGGTCATTTAAGCGATACTGGTTTAATGTTTTAATTAGCTGAGCAATAATTGGGCCTCTGAATTAAGGAGATAAGACATGGTTCTGTCGAAACAGCACCTCTGAATTCAGTTATTATGGAGACATTATGGGATGCAGTGTATGCTAAACACCTCAGATGCTATCCGTTACATTAATAATATACTGATGAACTTATTTGCATGAAGACAGTTGTTTTGCTTTGTTTTCACTCTGCATATGCTGGAAGATTAAGTTGTTCCATCTTTGCTAATTAAACGTCTTGATTATTTGAGGCACAACTGATGCTCTCAACAACTGTTCACTTCTGTTACTTAGCCATGGATGGAATTCTGAGACTGTGGGGCCCTGGGCAAAGACTTCCGAAAGGCATAAGACAAACAGACGTTACAGTTGTTGGGCCTCTTTTTGTTGGTTTTGCGTCTCTAAGTAGTTGCCACATGTCTTGTAGTCATTTTATGTCTCTGAAGTTGTTTGGTCAAACCGTGTCAGTTGTTACGTTTATGGTCATCCTGAGCCACGTTGTAGTCATAGTATTTTTTTCATCTGTAGCTGATTTTGTGTCTCTTTGTGGTTGTTTTCCCCTTTTCATAGTCATTCTGAGTCTTTCTATGTTTCCTGGTTGATATGTCTCTTTTTGATTGACATTTTGTAGGTGAAGTCCAGAGGTGGACACTTAAGGCCACTGGACCTGTGACCAGTAGCCTATTCATTGTTGACATTGTTGATTCCCAAAATAGTTGACTATCAGTGATAGGACCTGTTTAAAGGAATAATTTGACATTTTTTGAAAAAAACTTGAGTCCTGTTACTGAAAGGATTAGAACAGTGGGTGTAAACCATTTTCCCATCAAGAGTAAGAAAATGCATTCAATTTGCATTAAAGTTTGAGCATAGGCATCTTGTCTTACTGTAATCAATGAATGTAGCTCACAAAGGATTAGCAAATCCTTACATTCTGTTTTTTACAGCATATTTTGGGAAAGGGGGTTGTAAGACTTCAGGGGCCTCCATATAAAAATATTATGGTTGTTAGACCAGAATTCTTTATTTGTTAAAAAAAAGCCTCTCTCCCAACTTTAGCACTATTCTTTAACTTTTTTGCTATATAGAACAGTGTTTCCACTAGGATTTTTTTTTCAGCAGCATTGCTGCGGTGCAGGATTTATTTTGCTGGAAGTGCATCCACTGACAGAATGGCTTCAGACACATATTTGTTCACAGTTATAGACGCTGAATTGTTTCATAAAATACTTCTGTTGTCTTCTCAACTATTTTTCCTTCTTTTTTCCTGCCTCACCTGTGCTACCTGCCATCCTCTCTAATCATACACTACTGATGAAAACATATAACTCATGTTTCACAATCCACATTCAGGAGACACATTGCTTTAAATCTAGCTAACCTCAGCTTCATTACCAACCAGTTTGCCAAAGTCATCAGAAAATTAAAACAAGACTTGACTTGTGTAAAAAGATTTAAGGTGATCACATTTTGGAAAAATATGTTATTTAAGTTTGTTAAGTTTGGCCAAACGCAGGCTAGAAACATAATCTGAGTAAAACACGATAATTCATTCATGCTAAACTTTGTTCTATTGAAGTAGTAAGTCAATGCAGTGAAATCAGGGGTGGGTGTATTGATTGTTCCAGGTCTGTTTTTCTTCCACAAACAATATTTTAAATGCCATTGTGATATTTTCATGAAGCTTAGTGGAACAGCAGTACATTGCTGCTCTGTTGTGATATTGAAAAATGACACTAATTAGTTGTCTTCATTCAAGCAAAAGGCACTGATCTTTAATGCAGGAAAACAAACACAGAAGAATGATGCATGTCATTGTTTAATTTAGCCATCTTCCACACTGCACTGAATCGCCAAAGGAAAGCATTCACTACAGTCTTTTAACATTGCACACAATACATTTGCATGGCAGTCGTTATACACTGGATTAATACGTTCTTTTAATGTGTCCCCACCTTCTGGATTCAGTTAATGAACTAAACTATTACCAACAAATTGGCGGTGTCTTCTAAATTTTGGAATTGGTGCCACTGGGTTCCATTTGATGGATTTCCTCACAGGGAATGGACAGTAAATGGATGGTAAATGGACTGCATTTATATAGCGCTTT
>CAFUXE010001022.1:119612-175410 GCA_903364295.1 Serranus cabrilla | reverse complement strand
TTGAGCAATAATGCAAGGCACTTGGTCTGACCATTGGGAGCCATTTGTGAGTTTTGTGTCTCACTCAAAGGGACTTTGATGGATAGAAAGTAGGATCTGCTAACCAAGCTATAAGCTGGTAACTAGCTTTACCTCTTGAGCCACAGCCACCTGTAGGGAGTGTGCTTCAAGTATACAACAAGCAGAACCTTCTCATTCACAGATTTTAAGAGTGGAATCTGTTAAAGAAAAATAACTTAATGTTAAGGGAGGAATGAAACACACAGCCACTGTTTATTTATTTATTTTTTTACATAAAAGGAATGAATAGATACACAGAAAAGGTGAAAATTTGAAAAATCCAAAATAATTTCTTTTACTTCACAGCTCTAGCATTGATGACAGAGCTACCAAGCACAGTAGCAAGTATTCCTAACTTGACAGATGTTTGATGCAGTAGCCGATTAGTCTATTAAATGTTGGCAATTGAAAATAAAAGTATTAAAATGGACATAGATAAAACTATAATGCATGCATTTTATATTACATTCAGGGGACTCACAACATGTTCTGAGGGCCACCATTGGTCCATGGTTTAGGAACATACAGTAACTATTGGTAAAACTACAAATAATAACTTTCACATTTCTCTTTGTGTACAAATTAAACCATCAAGACATAATTTGATAAATGCCTCACTTTTGTTGGTAGTTGCATACCTCGGGTATTCCAATATAGGCTAAACTCAAATAAGCTAGACACGACAACTGATGTCTAATGACTGTTGCTGCAAACTTCAAATAGAATTTTGATAAGATGTTGGAAACTGAAAATGGACTACAATACACTTGCAACCTTTCCAATTTTGGCCCATTGTTTCAGACTTATTTTATTAAAATCTCTATTAATGCTCATTGTCCTTGGTAGCACCCGACAGGTAGACACAATCAGTGCTGCATAAAAAAAAAGTCTCAATAAAAACCGTAATAGCATCAGCTACTCCCACCCCATCATGGAAAATCTGACAATAATTGTGAGTATGTGGATGAATTTAAATGTGGATGAATATGAATGAAGTTTTCCTCTTTGCCCAGGTGAAACGATCTACATACGCACTCTTTTTCTGTCTCTCTGTTCCTCTTTCACGCCTTCTCTTTTTTTTCCAGCTCCACAGCCGGAGGATAAACGATCGCTCATAGCTTGTGTAGTGTGTGTCGGAGTCTTTCTGATGTGTCTGCTGCTGGTACATTGTGTTAACATCGGCGCCTCGCTATATTAAATATAACTGTAAGCTCAGATGTCTAGCAGCCCTCATATGACCAAGGTTTAGATTTGACACTGTTGGTCATGCTTGTACTGAAAGTGGGAATTAGTTTGTGTCTTGATTCACACCTGACACAATGCTGAGAGTGATGTTCTCTATAATTAGTGGAACCTAATATGCTATTTATTGATCAGCCTGTATTTATATGCACATTGTAATGTTGTCTGGCTGTATTGCACTCAACGTCCTTTGAGATTCAACCGAGGCAGAAGGGGCAAAGCAGTCAAGGCCACAGGAAACAGTGCAGAGGGGACATTCAAATCAGGCCGAGCTTCATTGATTTATCCTCAGACGAGTTTGTCCCTCACTTTGGGTCCGGCTTGAGACCACGACACCATAACTCAGGATCAGATGGCTGTGATGTCATCACTCAGGACTAATGGGCCTTGACTTAACAGGCTTTATCGTATTAAATGGTTTGAACGTCGTACCTAATGACAGTGCTACTGCCTACATTAATGTTGTCTTTGAGGACAGCGCCACAGTAAATGTCTGCATCAACAACACAGCCAGGAGACACAAGAAACACATTATGCGACCGTACAGCATGAATTAGAGGACCAGACAGAGAGGAAGATGCATTCAGAAGCTCTGTTGAGATTAGTAAGGGACATGGAGGTGCTGTCTTAGAGTTTTCTCATTGTTTGTCCTCAGTTGACATCAGTGAGACATCGCACTGCTGCTACTTGTATGGTTAGTTTTAACTTGAAACACCAGAAGGCTTAGCTCCCAAGAACACTTGTAAAAGTCAGAACCTGTGAGGTTAAAAGACTTTCTTTTGTCAATAATGTTGTATTCTAATCTATAGCCATTTCATCAACAGTTTTGTATTTGCTTTTCTAAATATCTGAGAGTCTGGTAAGTATTCTCTCAAAGGAAAAAAATAATTCAGCTTGGCATCACACCACAGTACTTTTTTGGTACCGACCAAAATGTGTCCAAAGTACACCCAGTATTAAAAACTGCCAAGTACTTAAAACTGAAAGTGATTACTTGATCAGATTCATAATCTTCTTTGATGATCTTGATTCAAATCAAAGACCCAAATTTCATCTGATCACTTTGTATATCTTCTGGAATGGAAAGAAATCAGGTATAAAGTAAGCATTGCTTGAAATTAGTCCAAGAACACAGATGAAATTTGATAGCTCAAACCACCTCAGAAGGTTGTTTACTTCTAAGTGGTAATTACAACTTGGAAACTCACATGGTTGCTTTTCTATGAACCCTGATCAGGTAAACTACTGGATGAACTCTGTAGATAAAACTTCTATCTTGCTCGTAGTCCATCAGAGGCAGTTATCCATGTGTTTGTGTTATGGACTGTTTTTAGCTGGCTAGTTTAACTTCTATTGTTGGAACTTAATTGTAAATATGTAAGTGCCAACGTATCATGAACAGTTCAAATGATATCTTAAGGAAACATAGTCACAACGATTCATATGTTGTGAAGCCCAACTACTTACTGTTCATGTTATATTTAAAGAAAATTTTTTCGGGTTTGAAATAAAAATACTTATGCCGGAGGTAACTAAATGTGAACTTGGAGCGTGACACGGTTATGTACGTAACATAGTATGTGACGTAGTTATTTACATTATGTAGAACATGACTAAATTACATACTTGACATAGAATGTGACAAATATGTATGTGACTTAGAAAGCAATGTAGTTATGTGGCGTAGATTATGACTTTCAAATATGTGACATAGAATGTGATGTAGCTGTGTACGGACTGAATCTAAAATAACAACGTTAATATTTGGTTGCATAAACAGCGGCGTCCTGGGTGAAAATCATGTGTCTTATGACCCATCCATTTATCCTGGCCTTCTACTGACCCTGATTTGCATGCACATTAGGATTTTATGCGTTTATCATGTTTATATATTTATATATTTAAGCAAAAGTAAGGATCACAAAATAGGTTATTTTTCTATATGGAAATTCAGGTTATATAAGCCATAGTATTTTTCTAAAAGGTTCACTGCTTTAGTAGCAAAGGAAATGATGTTCTTGAATTTCCAGTTTTCCTTTTGTTGGAAATAAATGGAGGGATAATCGAGCAGTTATCATGAGCAATGATGGCCACCAAGGCTGAACAGACAAAGATAAGTAGAGAAACCTAAGTAAACCTAATTAACAGAAAATCAAAGGGAAAAGACTACGGTACCGGACACACTGTTTGACAGGTGATCCCTCAGCAGGACAGCTCACAAACGGCACAACAGTATCGCAAAAAATGCTCCCAGTCAATGTGCAGAAGTTCCAGGACCTGTATGTTGTTGTATAAAGTAACAACAAGTCTGCAGCTGTAAAATGAAAAGGCCTGTTGTAGAGTATTGAGAGCTGTTGTATTGTCGACTCAAGTTAAACACCATATGAATCTCTGCATGCCAGACATTTGTTACTGCTGTTAAAACAAAGCAGCTGTTCGTAGATTACTTTAATGGAGCGTCCAGACAGGCTGAAATGGCTTTCTGTAATGACAGTAATCATTTGTTCAGATCTCTGTATATTACCTAACAGATTTCTGCTCATCACGTAGACCCATTCCTCTCCCTCTCTCTGCAAGACTGATAGAAGCGTAATGATGCTCTTACAGTCCCAGTGTTGCGTGTCAGATCGGAATAGTTTAGAAAGAGACACTGTAAGTTTGTGCAGTAATATCTTGTTTTGTCATAGTTTGAATTGGAGTAATGGTGCATTTTATGTCCAGAAATAACACGAAGCACCAATACGTGTCAGAGTGGTTTTACTCACAGTTATGAAACATTTGTGTTGTGGATATAATACTGTAAATTTTAAATTAGGCTACGGTCAAGCAGTGTTTGATATGTATTTTCCATTTTCATGATTACCTTCCTTGAACAGGAAATTGAACATGGTTTTTAATGTTTACATTGTAACAAGTCACATTTTCCATATCAACTAGATATATCTACCTTCCAGGAAAAAGGGCTTGTAAATGTGAGTCCGATTGACACTCGGTATCATATGAACCGTTTGACCTGCACTAATAATGTCGCAGATATTCCAGACACTCCCAGTCTTTCCTGTTTTACCTAAACTCATGCAACAAGGTGGCGACTGATAGAAATACTGAGTTCACCCTATTCTCCCCCTGAGATGGTTAGACGGAGAACTAGACGGATACTGATTGGAAGGAGGGTATAAAGGAGGGGATGATTGTGAGCAATGCCATCGTTAATCACGGCACCCATTACTCACACAGTCTCTGTGCCACGGGACACGACGAGTCATGTGTATCTCCTGAAACAGGCGGCGTACGATAATGAAGGATGCAGTTCATAAAATCTAAAAGCGTTGACTGTATTTTTGGTTCCTTCCCTTTCTGCCATTCCGAGTCTATGTCTAGATGCATATCTAATTCGTTTAGCAGCAGGATATAGAGAATGAGGCAATAACAAGAGGAGATTGTTTTCACCAGAGCAGTGACAGCAATCACTATGGACAAGTTTCACACAGTTAAGGCCCCTCAACGCTGTGCCATTTTGGGCTGTCCCAGACGAGAGCTGAGTGAAACGTGGTGGAATCTAATTAAACACAGAGGCTCTAGATCATTCTGTGAGTCATGTCTACCAAAGCTGATTTAGGTGCAAGATGTGCTTGCCGGTGTCTATCTGTAGGTGCACAGTACTACAGGACACACCCTGAAAACAGTGGCAGCTTGGTTAGGTTTAGGAAAAGATTGTGGTTTGTAATTATTATGATATACTGGATGTTATCTCAGGGGTGTGTTATGTAGTAAAGTGGGTGTGTCATGTAGCCTGCAAGACTGCAGATACACCCGTCTTGCCAGATTTGCTCAGGGTCCTGCCTTTACAGATGACGTTGCACATTATAATTGGCTGTACATGGGAAATGAGTGTTCACTTACAGCTGTTTCGCTCTGCCGTGTTTGGCTTGTACTACTCTGATTTGATTGGCTAGTAATCATTGCATCAACGAGCTAGCTTAGCTTGCTTGCTAACTAGCTAAGAAAACTAGCCAGACAGCTGCTAAATTTGTTTTAAGTTCAAATGTAACAACTTAATCCTTCATCCACACAGTTTTATTACCATTTACCACATTGCTATCAGCAGATAAGTGAAACTTTAATTGGGTCAATTTATGGAACCAATATAGCACGAAAACAGCTTATTGCTTCATCCACATCCTTCCTGCACAAGAGGTTGCCCTTGTCATGATTCTGACGAAAGTCTCAGTGTGATTTTTGCGAGGACCAAACCAACCAACTGGAGCCATATTCCAAGAGAGAGTTTTCATTGATTGATCCCCAGCTTCTCCTCACATGCCAATGTGTCCTTGAGCCAAACTCATTTGCTCGCACTGAGTGAGTACGAGGGAGAATATAATAAATGTAATTGGATATAAAAATTACCTATAATTAATGACAATTCTCTCACTCACGAGCTTACTAGATAGATAAAGGTGGTAGAAACTCAGGACACGAGTGGTTTTTAATGACCAGTCCCTTAGTTAGCTTCACAGAAGAGAGAACCAGGCCTTTATTTGAGATTATCAGACAGCACAACACATGCAAAGGTAGACAGAGCCCTAAGCATGTATTCAAGCAGACTGTTGTTATTTATCAAATAGAAAAAAGATGCAGGAAGAAAATCTTTCTTCACTCTGCTTACATGTGCTTTTCTGGCTTTCCTGCCTGATAGCAACCTCAAGAAATAGTTGAAATTTAATATAAGAGAATATCTAAAGCCTATGATCCTCTTCAGTGTTCACATTATTGTAGACACACCTTCATTTATAATTTCCCCTCTTATGTTTTATAATGTTCCGGAAGAAGTCTCCCTGTTTTATGATCTGCTCCTGTTTGCTGTACTAATTTGCCGTTCCTGCTGTTTGCTGTTAATACAAACTCCACACGTCCTCCGTGTTTACCTGTTGTCATGGCACATTTAGCATAATCCACATTTTCACAGCATTAATTCCATCAGTACAATAACAGATTCACACACCACTCTGTTGCTTTGACATTTCCTTTTAATCAGAAATACTGCTACTGGTGCAGTTGGTTCAATTTTACCAATCTTGCACATGGTTGTTATAGTTTGATAGTCTGGGAAAATGTCTGTCTGTCTATCATGAACCCAATTGCCGGAGCTGCTGCAAAGGCCAGTAATTTCCCCTCTTTTAGGGGAAATTGCAGGGCTTTGCATTCCGCTGACGTCAGAGAGTGATATGATTCCGTTGACGTCAGAGTGTGGGCTCTGGGCGTCATTTTTGAGTATTGTCTGAGTGGGCTGAAAGCAGCAGCCCCTGTGGTTGTGCCTTATGCAGCTGCTGATAGTGCAGCTGCTACTGTGTCCACACTGCTTCTGTCAAGGTCACTAATGTAACATGATTAATTCATTTTCTGCGTGCTTATAGTAGCACTCTATGATGATCAAAATATTGTAAACTTATCTTTAATGACATTTACTATACCATATGTGGGTAGACAAAATATTAGAAACACTTCTCAGTTTAATGCAGGACAAGTAAAAAAAACAGACTACAGTCTCTAAAATGACGTAAATGTGAATTAACAACCCGCATTTACAAAGGCATGATTAACAGCAGAGCTAGAGTGCACTGGTTATGCCTACTTAAGAAACGTGCAATCAACTGTTTGCTAAGCTCCACCCCCCCTTAGAGATTGTTGCTATGCTGTTGCCTTGCATGTCACATAATTATGTTTACACTACCAACAGTGGTAGATGTATAAAACAATAATTTACACAGATGTAACAACCATGGGTCCATGAAAGAAGGTGCAGAAATCCTAACTAAATACACAATGCATCAAATTCAGAGAGAAGTGTCCATATTTATCCAAAGCGAAAGTTCAGTTTAAATGTTGATTATTTTGTCTTTGTACAGTCTTCAAATTAATATATAGCAAAATGGACTGGTGGATTAAAGCAATCTGTTTTTTATTTGTATCCTATGTATGTCCTTATATTTGGAATCAGGCTGTAAATAAAAGCATGCCGCTCTTTCTCATTTCCAATTCATCATATATGTTTGTTCAGGATTCTTTGGTGTCGCTTTTTAACCCAGCGGTTAGCCCTATGGATCAAACTATTTTGCTCTAATAGGGTCACACATAAACACGTTTAACATTGTAAATTCAAACAAAAGTACTTGGTTATGGTTAGGAAAAAGATCATTGTTGGGTTTAAAATAAATGTATTTCTTACTCAAGATAAATAGTCAACGTAAACAACTCTACGTTGACATACGGGACACAAATAATGGTGTTTGTTTGATGCATTCGACCACCACATTCTTTTCCCTTTGTGGACTTTCTGGCTCATTATACGAAGCCCCCTGACTTCTCAAGCATCTTTTTCCTGTGCATCTCATATAGGTGCTAAAGGTTGCCTTGTGCGACAGTTTCAAAAAAATTGCGAAAGAGAAAAAGACTGCGATGCTCAAATATTATTAAAACAAAACCCCAGTTTTGAGCTAATGACCCTTGCCTCTCTAGGTTACTACTTTAGGTATTTAACCTGACATGCTGCATTCACATGAGCAGATAAACACTATTTAATCCATTCCTTCTACATTTGCTCCTGTGTTTTAGGTTTAAGAAAGGCTGAACAAACACCACCAAAGATCAATTGATCCTTCTCTACCAATGTAATTAGTAATAGTTGTAAACAACATACACAATATACTCCTACCTTTGATCAAAAGCATTGAATACAGGCTTGTTTCCCAGGGATCATCAAGCATTTGTGAAGAACACGGCCCTTCTGGGAAATGTAGGAAATAACTCACTAATAAGAGATAGATGAGGGAAGGAGAGTGCATTATAAAAGTAATTGAAACAATTTATCATGAAATAGCTCCTGTTGATGACTAACTATGTGAGACTGTTTGATGCTCTGCTAGTCACTGTTTAATGACAGCTTTGTCTCTATGCTCTTTTTTGCTGACTGTGTGATGCCATGATGTCTTTTCAGATGGGATCAGTGTGACAGGCCTGCCAATCTCCAGTCCACTGCGCCAAGTCCTCAAACCCAGGCCCGAGAACAAGACCGTCAGCAGTGACTCTGGAAAGGCAGAGTACAGCCATATTAAGGTGAATGAACAATAGCCAGTGTGAAGTGCACACAAACTTGCCCTATTGTTTTGCTTGGTCATTGATCAAAACGCAAGAAGCTTTCCAGGCTTGTAGCAAAGTTTAGGGAAAGTGCTTTTTCACCATGGTTCACCTTACTACAACTTTTCTGCAGATAATGAATATCCCAGGTTGGGAAATTTAACCCTCTTGCTCTGGATCTTTTTTACACAGTGTACAGTGTGTGCAATATCTTTAAAGAAGTTGAGGTAAAACTATACTATTATTTACTACCAAACTACTGCTTTAGCTGTAGAAAGAACACTGGGTTTATTTGACTGGTGTCTCACTTGGCTGCAGATGCACTCTGCTCTTTGAATCAGGACTCAGAGCTCCAACATAAGCATGGAATTGAGAGAAAAACTGTTTTCAGGGTTTTTGTGTGAAACTGCAAGAAGTGCAAAGGGATAGATAGATAGTGTGAAAGGGAAGGAAAAAAGGCAAGATGAAGACGGGCGGAATGACAATGCAGCGGATTGAGCTGATCAGCAGGGGAGAAGGTTTTTTTTGAGGACTTGCGGATGTCGGAGGGGTAGGAATGGGCGGGTTGACAGAGTCTACCTGCTGAGGGTCATCTGTAGCACACGCCACCTGGAAGTGAGGTGACTGCATTGTCTTACCTTTAAAAAACAACTTTCCCTCCTCTGAATCATCAGGAGAAAACCCAACATTGATGTCTAATGTTCAGATGTGCTGCCAAACAAAGTAAACTTTCCTGACTTCCTTTACCAAAGTTTGACAGGATGATGCCTAAAGATTTATGACAAAACAGTTTTCAGAACATTTGCTTTTGGTAGATAATATTACAGATTCCGACCTTTCTAAAGAGCAAATTCTACTCATTGTATGCGTGGTGTATGTATGAGATAAAGTATTATGTAACAACCCTACTATAGTGGCTACAAATCCTCCTAATGCTGGACAGCAACACCTTCATTCCCCTTTGGGTTTATTCCATAACTTGTTAGATATCCAATACCTTTGCTGTAATGGGAAAAAAAAGAACCAGCCAATGTTTAAGGCAGGCTGGACATTTTAATCAGTGGTTAGGCTTATTAGAGGCGAGGTTTGACTGGCAGATCTGACTTTCACAGCAGAATATATATAGTTAAAGTAAAGCCAATTACACAAGACCCTTGTACTGCTAGAATTCTACTTAAAAAAAGGTTGTGATGGTGTGAGCTCCTTGTCCTTTCCTTTTGTAGATGTGTTGTTGGACATACAGTAGACATCAGGGTGATTCATTTCACTGTGTGCTCAACGAAAGCCTGGGCACTGATTTGCCTGTAAACTATAGTGGATGCATTCAGGGTTTCCAGCTGCATGACTCATCATCGTTATGGGCTGTACTGTTTTCAGCAGTTTGACTCAAACCCCGAGCACCCAGCAACCACTTGACGCATGTTGACGGAAAAGGAATGGATACGTGCGATATCGTACCACGTAAATCCAACTTATGCAATGCTGTAGTTAGATGTTTTTCCTCGTAGAAGTAAACAAATATCAAAAAATACAAAGATATGAGGAAGATTCTTCAGTCCCTTTCTATAAAAAGATGCATGTTTTGACAACAGTTCAACTTTTTTCATCCAGGTTTCAGTTGTTGGTACAGGTGTAGATACAGACTGGACCCTTTTTTCAAAATGTAAGTCATCAGAATTACAGTAAATATTAGATGTTTCGTGGCAGACTAGTATGCCAAGGAATGACATATATTATAATATTGATGAGTCCTGCGCTTCAGGATTTCACCTCAGTCCCAGTAAAGGAAGCAGTGTGCTCATTATGGAGTAGGGGAAGTATGGCTGTTTCCACACCTAACCTGTTTGGTTCGGTTACAAACAAAGACTGATGCATTTTCCCATTTACTTCAGTTTCATGGAGGCAGGAATGAAAGCTCAAACTTTGGTGCAGACAAAACAACATAACAGGCCCACCTGAAAGGAGGGATTGGTCCACTTCTAAGTGGACTTCCCAGCATTGTTGTAGTTTGTCTGTAGTCTGAAGGCAAAATGCACCAAAATTAGTTAAAGTAGAGCTTTTATTTTTAAAACAGCTTGATATTATTGTCGGAAAAACAGTTGTCAATCATGCTAATCAACACAAGCCTACTTTCCAAAACCTGACAGTAAAAGTTTCCTCTCATTTAATGTTTCTACCCGTTCATCATTACTGATACAACATCATTACTGAGCTCTTTGTGATACCAGAGAACATAACACAAACGTTGTAGGGATCTGAAAAAAAGGATGGGTTAAATGCAGGTTAAAGTTCCCCATTGTGGGTTTAATAAAGCAATCTTAATCTTAAACTAAACAGGAAACAGGTGAAACTGGTGAAAATGCTACATTTTGTGTGCAGCATTGGATTCACTAATGCAGACACTGAGATTTACCTCCACACACTAGCTTGCAATTAATACTCATCTTTTTATTAACCGTAACCATTACCTAACCTCAACCACAGCAGCTGTCTCGCACAGATTGGATGTTAAAAATGTTGTCACTGAACACAATCTGTGTTTTTACACAATCGTCCAATATCGGCGCTCTTGTCTCTTGGCTGGTTGTTCCTGGAAGGCTGATTAGTCAGTGCCTGTAATGCTTTTCTTCCATATTTCTTCGTTATCTTACCTGTCTATATTGGTCGACCCACATTTATGGCAAAAGCGCCTTCATCCTCAGACAGTCTTCTAACAAGCCGATCTTCCTGATTCAATTTGTTACAGGAAGTGCTGATATATTGCTGGAAACCATCTCTGTGAACGTTTCTAGCCCTTTTCTTCTCGCTACCTTTTTCAGCTGTGTCTCTGCATATGTTAGAGTGCGTTTAGTATCGGCATACTATTGTTGTTGTGCTGATCTTGATTGGTCAGAGTGATGAAATGAGAGAGAATGAAAATTAGCTACTAATAACTGATTTTGGCCAAGAGGATGGATCGACAGTTGCACAGGAAATTGAAAACCTTCTTGCCAAACTGGCCGGCAGTAAATCAGGATATTCCCTGCATATCCAAATCTTACATGGGCCAATCAAGTGGGACCATGTAACATAATCTATCGTTGATCAGGCTTTAGTTTCAACATACTTTTTCTTTGTATTACATTTATACCCATGTGTGTGATCTGTATCTTTGCACTATTCCTTGGCATGTACACTTGAGCTTGCAAACTATCAGTAAGTGCAATCAATCATGACTGATCCGTAATCAGCACAGGAGGAGTCAACATGTTTATCTCACTGACCTTTCATCGCTCAATCTCCCCACCCGTTGTTCAGTCCTCCCACCAAATTGTGAATGTCTGTGGGCTTGAAAGATGTGTATTTTGTCAGGGTGGGATGGATCCATCGCAGGTGAAGGAGGCCCAGCCGCTCAGACGTGTTGGTTTTGACGATTATTTACACATTTTTCAATGACTCATCCCAGTGGAGAGTGAGGGCACTTCCACAACTTGGTTTCTTTGACACTGTCAATCGCTCCCCTCACCTCATCACCGCGGCTTTATGTCTCATTCCACCCACCTGTCCTCTGTGGGAGCACATCTCGTCTTCAAGCTCAGCTAAGGTCTGATCGTGTCTGCAAAGAGTGCTGAAGTGATCGTTCCCATGGAAGTATCCGTCCACGTAACTGAAACAGCAGCAGGATGGGCTGGGGATTTATTTGAGTGGTGAAATGAGTGACAGGCTAGGAGTACGAGAAAAGAAGGGAAACAGTAATCCCACCTTTCTGATTGCCCAGGAGTCACTGTAATGCTGGCCAGTGTGCAGTTCTGCTCACTCTCTTAGCCTTCCTGTAAACCTATCTTCACTGGACACATGTCATGGAGGGCATTTCAAGTGAAGTTTGATACTGGAATCGACAGGCCCCTCAGACGCACCCAACCATTATCTTCAAAACGCCAAACATCAAGCTGCATCCAGTGCTATTTCACTCCCCTCTTCATAATGCCATGTTTTTGCAATATAGAGATTGCTGTTAGAATGTAGAAGTATGTGTTCCTGTGAGGCTGGAGAGCAAACAGTCTGAGGGAGAGGAGGCTGTTACTGAGCTTCCTCCTGCCAGCATCAGCGGTTTTAGAGCGCACAATTTTCTATATACGTTCACCTCTTAACCCAGCCAAATATGAAATGAAATAGTCCCATTTCAGGTGGCCATTGGTGAGATATTACCGAGTGGACACTGCAGTAATATCCTTGACAGTGGTTCTCAAAAGGGTTTCAGACACATTCAGAGGTCTTTCAGTGGGTTTGAGTGGGCCCCAGGAAAAATTGAAGAATATGACAAAGATTTTCTGCTCCTTTGTTAATTGTATTTGAAAAATCCTCGGACTTTGGTCTGGTAGTTGGATGTGAAGATGTCACTTTGGGCTCTGGTAAATTGTGACAGTCTAAACCATATTGAATTCATTAAAAAAAGATCCAGAATTAATTATCAGTTGCTGCTTTTGTCATGTATAATTCCCAGCCACATGCCCCTCATACCTTGATATCAATATTGCGGTGATATTGTGGGGTTGACTATCGGTGCTTTCATTAAATATTGTGACAATATGATTTTTGATAAATAGTCATCAGTACTGTGGATGTAATGACTAAAGGCAAATAATGAACCAATTGGAACAGTGTTGTATGTCCTGTTTAAATAATGACTTAACTTTACTGTCATGTAGTCTTTAAAACCAGCACAAAACAACACCTATGCTATATTATAATATAAACTAAAGTCTAAGATGTTATTTAACCTCATATCAGGATATGTATATAACATGGATACATTGCTCATCCTACTGATGACTTTAGCTGATGCTTGATTTCAAATCTCAAGGTCAGATGTTGCTTTGATATTCCGTCCACATGGGAAAATCAAAGCCAGCTTTGGTTCTTTTTGTTAGCTTTTGTGTCAGATCCCAGTACACAAAGTTAGCGTGTTATATTTGAACAAGGTTTTATTTGTTTTTAGATTGCCGGTAAACACTGTATATATGTCGAGAAGATTAGATCACACATCGGAACAGCCGATGTAAGCATTTTTCCTCACAATGAAGAGTGCGTCTGTGGCTGTGTGCAGTGAGAAAGAACCTGGCCTGCAGACAAGACATGCTGCCACACACACACACACACACACACACAGTGTCAGGGGGTGGGGGGGTGTAGTTGGGGGTTGCTGGGGTGGGCAGAGCTTCTTCAGGGCTAATCAAATCCAGTGGAGACAGAGGCAGAGTCGGCTGCCTGCCTGCCAGCCAGCCAGCCTGCTATTTTTAGAAGCCCAGCGCGGCCGATGGCAGCTCAGCTCTCTTCACAGATACAGATCCCAGCTCGTGATACAGATATTTATAACTGCCACAGCTGTCTGCCCAAGTGTGAAACTCAAGCTGAACAAGCAAATGATTTTCTTCTTCTTGGCTCAGGATTAAAACAGCTCCTTCTTTGCTCCTTCTTTTGGCGTGTTCACCACCTACTATATCTTCAGTTTTATATCGTTTTGAATGAGCTGATCATTATTGATTAGCTGCTGATACAGTATGGAGGAACAAAGTGGCTGGGGTTCATTTCAGTGGCACAGATTCCTGTTCCCTTCATTTTTCTTATAGTTAGTTATTAAGACTTGTATAGAGCACACAGTTTCAGAATAAATATTGAAGTTTATTCATTGAATCTGAGGCAATTACTGCCTATGTTAACATGCACATTCCTGCTGTGATCACAGTTAACATGTGATGTTTTAGTACAAAATATAGAGTAACATTATTCATATCTCTCGGTACACGATTATAGCATAATCCAAGGTCTGATTGCAGGTTTCTGCATCATTCCCATGACTCAGTCATCTCTGTATGGACTCAGTAATGTCAGGGGATGATGGTTTATCCATTTTCCTCCATCTTCTCTCATCAGTAGCTATCAGCAATGGACAGCCACTGTGACAAGTGATAAAACTGATATCCCATGTCAGCATGTTCATATTGCACATTGTCATTTCAGGACTGTGTGTCTTGTTCCTGCAATCTTTACTTGCCATAAAGCTCCTTCCCATCAGTCACTCCTGATGTGTCTAAGTGAACTGCTTATTGTGCTGTTTAGGATTGCATTGGAGGGATACTAAAGAGAAGCTGAGTGTGTGTTCAAGAGAAGTAGACGAAGAGATGGAATATTTATATTCATTTAGATTACATTTTTTTTATTACCCCCAACAAGTATATTTGGGACTTTTGCATAGTGATGTAATTGCGGATCAGGGGAAAAAATCATCAAATATTTTAAACTTAAGATAATTTAAAATTTCCCCCAAATTCCCATTGTCATGAGACATGAAGCATTAAAGAACAGTTCTATGTCAGGCGTCTGCAAACCTGCTCTTCAATAAAAGCAAGGATTTAAAAGGATTTGAAACTTTTGGAGGAATTTTGGATTTTATGATCTCATAGGCCTCAAGGTGTGTTTTGTTCCTTTAGCGCACTGCGTGGCTAGACCAATTATGTTTTCTGATATTTTAGTGTTCTACAATAAACCAGATAGTCATTAAAAACAGCAACAACTGATTCCAGAAGAACAGAAAAACAAAAAGGGACTAAACTTAAGTTATCTAAAGCTGTTGTAGTTATAGCTGTTGTATTATATTCATGTTGTGCTGAAATCCTGTGTTGGTTATTTGAGTTTGGACTGAGTTTGAGCACTTAGCATATCCTGCTACTACAGCTGCTGATTCGGAGAAAAAGCCACTGGCTTGACATGACTTTGGCATGAGGGCAACAGGTGCTGTGTGCAATTGTGGATTTCTTACAAATAACAGTGTATGTAAACCCTTTTTGGAGCCTCAAGGAAGGACCTTTCACCCATCAGTTCTCTGAGGAACTTGGGTTAGTTTATTGAGGTTCCTTTGAGGAACCCTGTTTTCCAGCATTGTTTGGAACAACTTTGGATGCCTCAAAGCACCAGTTGATGAGACATGTTGTCAGTGTCAGTCACAAAAAGTACAACTTAAATATGGAAAATATATGTAATAGCATAAATCTGCATACATTTAAAACAGATTTAGTGGAAGACACACATTCTATGGTATGTGAGTTTTATTTCTGCATTAATGTGAACAATGTCTCCTTTTTACAGGGACAGTGTACATTGATAAACATTGCTGGAAATGTTATGGCCAGATATTAAAAGCAACCTAAATATAAACAAAAATAAACAAATGCAGCATCAAAATATCAGTATTACCAAAAGGGAAACAAGGAACCAAATTAAAACTATACACTAAACCACACTAACCCGTGCTAACAATCACTGCATATAAAAACTAGTACAAGTGAGAATAAAAGAAAAAAAAGATCTGAGTAAGTACCACCTAATTCATCTTTTATTTCCTCCAAAGATAAGGCATTCGATGGAAAATAGGTATCAACCCCATCGTTGTTGGGCCTTGCTGCTTTGTGGGTGTTTTTATTAGGTTGCCTATTGATGTCAAAGCTCATGTTGGCTGTAAACAAGTCAATTGATGCTCATGCAGCTTTGACTCCAGAAAGATCGAGAGAGAGCCAGGTGGGGATAAAAGCAATAATTCAGTCACCCTGTGATAAGGCTTAAACATCTCAAACCCAAACACTGGTGAATCTTGATGGGTAGTATCAGTCCCTGGAGAATGAACTGCACTTCACTGCAACAGAGAAAAAAATCTCTTCACAAAGTTCTCTGTGAGGCGGCTGTTGCTACATGATTCCCCATCATTTGATGGATCCCCACCATGCTGAAGGATCCAACAGTGTGGTGTGACTTTGCACCACCTGCCAGGCATTTACCCACACTTTAAATAAAGGAAGAAAGCCCTTCCAAAAATTTCAAAGCCTCCCCAGCTTCATCACAGTCCACTTTATCACAGAGCTGCTTCGTTTGAAACCTCCCGTTGGAGGTTTTGACATGCAGCTCCCTCAGTCAAAGATTCAGCCTTATTTAAGATAACTGTCCCCGCTGACGCCACGGGTGGGGGGGACAAATGGACTAAATATTCCATCCATCCTCTCGGGATAGTGATCTTGGTGTGGCAAGCCGCTATCTTACAATCTGTCAGTCTATTTATAGATTTTTTTTTTTTGGTCTTGGAAAGTTTTCTAGCTCCGAGTGTCTGCCTGGAGGTGGCTGCGGAGAGGAGAGATGAGGATTGGAGATAATTAAGACTAATCAAAAGGCATAATCATCATCTGGAACACACACACACACACAGAAACGGCAACACACCCCGCACTGCCACAGTCACCGGCTGTTTGCCAACATTTTTTTTATTCCTACAAGCCGTTTAATCTCTGAGTGCTTAATTTACCTGGCCGCACTACACGGTCCTCACTGATTGGAGTTGGAAGCCACAGCTGCAAAACACAGCTGTGCCCCCTCCCGCCTTCTCTTCCCACTTTATCTGTATATGGATGCCTGTTGTTTTCAGGCTACAACATGAAGCGTATCCCTCGTGCCTCGGTGATAGATGACGGGAGGAAACATGAGTGACGAGAAACGGGAAGATGGATGGGGTTTTGGGGGTGAGGGATGTAGCTCTGAGGAGCTGATTCTGGTACTGAAACCCACGGGAATCTTTTTTTGTGTGTGTGTTTGTGAGTCACATATGAGAAGTTGCATCCGCCTCTCTCCGCGGACGCAGCATCTGCTTCCATTCCCCGTCCTATCGCTCTCCGACAGAGATGCAGCAAGGCCCGCTGCTGGCTCTTTCATGCCCGAGGTAGCAGTTCGATAAGCCCAAATGTAATTATGTGCTTCATTCTTTCTCAAGCAGGGTTGTCATTACACTCATGATAATACAGTGTATAATTCACTTCGCTTCTTTCTGCAAAACTGCCTCAAATGTTGAGTGATTTGAATGCATGTGGGGCGTTTATTTTGCTTTTGATTATTTGCTTCGCTATTAGCATTTCCTGTAGGAGCTGGTTGTTGCATATCATTGTATTAAAACCTCATACGACGACTGTTAATATTTGAGTAAATTGGGAAAGGGCGTGCTTGATTTCCTGTGAGAGTCAGCAAACCTGCAGGCTCGCCTTGCAGTTACAGTGTTGGCAGCGAGTCAGCATGCAGCTTTATGGCTAATTTTTTGTCTGTAGTTGCAATAGACAGGGGGCACCTCTTCCTGGCAGCGACTCCATGAGTTCCCCTTATTTAGCTTTTAGCTCCTGGATGTACTCATATACATGAGACAGAAAAGACAAGTCGGCGGCGTACGTCTTGTCCCTGATGACCTGTCGCTGCTCTGTCAGCGCTAACACTGTGATGTGGCACCGCAGGCCTCCTGTCTCTAACTGATGGCCAAATGATCTGGTCCATTAAGACCCTAACCCCAGGGATAACTGAGTTTTGTATTCGTCTTCCTAATTACTGTTCATGTAAAATACACAGCTCTGTCTGGGCTCCCAGGCAGCTTTTTATGAGCTGCGGCGAGACAGGCCAATCGGGAGAGCAACAGTTGGTTTGCCTCGTGGCTCTTCAGACTGCAGTGAGATCTCTTCAGAGGGCTGTCCTTGTTCAGAGAAAGTACGGAGACGTTAACTTTGGCTTTTGAGTTATTATTTCGTCCTGTATAATGCAATGACTGTATATAGTTTATCATCTCACACTAAAATACAATGGCGAGGATTTAAACTGTTTCAGGGTGTTTTTTGACCTCCCCAGTGTCGCTGAGGAGACAGAATTTATTGTTTTTAACAGGACCTGGTTGTTTCAAACAGTATTTCTGGCAACACTTCAAATGAGACCTGTAGAATAACGTGATTTTGACAGAAATATCACAATTTTAAACTTCATTTTCCATCCATCCAAGGACCGTCGGAAAGTTAAACATTTTGACGATAATACCTGTTTCACAGTTTCTTTCTGCGAAACATGGGGAATTTTTGGTGATCTTAAAAAACAACAACATGCATTTCAATTCCGAGGTTAATAATGATTTAATCCCAATCAAATTAAAATAGCCTCTGGTACGCTTCACCCATGCATGATAATCTACAGTCTGTATGTCAATTTTCCTGGCGACCATTCCTCCTATCAGCCATTGCTGAGGGCCCAAGGAAGTGCAATGTCGAGTGCAAGCTCTTAGCAGGGTTCCCACGCTTCTTGAAAAAAATTTAGAGACTAGCTGTCCTGTCAAAGACCCAATGAAGCACAGTGTTGAGTGTGATTTTGTTTGGACAACACAAATCGGAATTAAGCTCATGGTTGGTTTTCTGTGACAGCCCTGTTCTGTAAAGCTTCGGTCATGACTGAAAATTTACTTTAGATGCGAGAATGAACTCCTTACAGTGATGTAGACTAAACGTTCACTATACGAGTCCAAAAATATCAAAGAACAACAATGTACCGAGATAAAAATAAATAAGTCATAGTTTAAAATTCAGTCCCACCGCCAGAAAGTCAGGATAAAGTTCTGTTTGTTGGCTTCTGTGTGTGTGTGTGTCTGAAATTGCTGGTGTGTGCAAGCCCAGCGGGTAAAATTAGTAGAGAATCAAGCATTTCATCATGCTTACTGGACTTGAATCCATGTGTGAAATCCAGCGAGCCGGGCCAAGTGTGGCTCCATATGCTGCCGCACTCGATGGCTGAGCCGGTGTCCATCAGATCACCTTCTGCTGCACCACAGTCACCCTGAGCAGGATGTTTATATGCCAGCACGCTTCACCATCCAGCACACCTGCTTTTTCACCTGACAGGTCATTGTTATATGTGTGTGTGTGTGTCTATATATATATATATATATATAAGTGTGTGTGTTTGCGTAAGAGCGCTCAGGCATCTCCCTGCAGTTTATCATTTTTTCCAGACTTTGGAGTTTCTAACTTTCAGCTCTGTTGGTCACAACTTTAAAGATGACTTCACATCTCCATGGGTGACTGGCTGCTGATATACTGTAAGAACAGCAATGGGGGCAAGGGGTGATGTGCCGTTTCTCCCAGTGGTCACTCCAGCTGTTAAATGGTGTGACACCTGCACAGGACCACAAGGTTACATAAAAGAACGGCTGTTTCGTGTCAGAGGCACCTGTGGGTCCTCTGTTTACCTCCGATCACACATGAACAGAGACAGCCACGTGTGTGTGTGTGAGTGTGTGTGCAGTATCCAGTCTTCATCTCGGACAGATGCCACTCTCCTTTGACAAAATTTAATGCTGCTGTTCATCCACTTTCCGTCCCCTTCATGACTCACAACGTATAATCAGATTGAACCACATGTAAGTGAATTAGTCAACACTCAGAAGAGAAATCAAATTACTGGGGATGAAATGGTTCTTTTATTGTGAGAATGCACAGGAAGTACTTATATTTACGAAGCAAACGCACCTGGGTTTCCAATGCATGTCCCACCACCCGCCACCATACTGAAAGCTCTTAACATGGCGAGGTTTA
The DNA here is from genome assembly GCA_903364295.1 of Serranus cabrilla. Lineage (NCBI taxonomy): Eukaryota > Metazoa > Chordata > Actinopteri > Perciformes > Serranidae > Serranus > Serranus cabrilla. Next base: position 155,563 of record CAFUXE010001022.1, on the reverse strand, counting down.
GTATGTTTGCTAGATTCAATCCTTGGATTTAAATATGTATATAGTTATGATGAGTTTGCAACTCTGATTAGTTCTTCAGATATCCTGATACAAAATTACATTGTTTAATTTAGATATGATAATATATATTTCCTAAACAATATAAAAGTGCTTGTTGTGTATAATGCAGTGTCAAAAACCAGCAGCCTAATTGTGTTACAGCAAGGTTTTCGTCATTTAGATTATGATTCTTGTAGGTGGGGGCAGTGATGGAAAGAACCACAGCGGTGCTGTTTTTGCTAACACTGGGTATGGAGCATACAAAAATAGGCTTTACCATGTAGTTATTACATATAGAGATTTTTTTATTGACAATTTAGCATCACATCTTTATCTTAGATACACACACACAAAATAAACACATGGTGAAATACCTTCCTTACAACCTTCCACCCATTCAACACATTCCTACAGACTTGTATACAAGGCACAGCACAGTCTTAAATCACTGACTATATGATTTATCAAAATGGTAAATGAAACAAACAGTAAACATAGATACACATGGTGAGTAAATCAATACAGACAACAGAGCCTCTCCGTATCTTTCACTCCTTGGTCTAGGAAGCACCCTCCAGAATACGTTACATACTCTTGGCTACATACAGACAATTTTAACAGTAAACATGTTATATCATGATAAATATCAATATTGAGATATGAAATTACCTATATCACGATAGAAGATCACCCAGCTCTACTCCTAACATGATGGAAGTACATTACTAAATGGAGTATTCCTTTAAGAATTGCTCACTGATCACAATCAGTTAAAATAAACAACAACTTTGAAATGGATCAGGCTTTATGTAACATTATATATATCTTTATTTAACTAATGTTATGTCTCGGTATCCTCGAATAATGTTAATGTTGTGTGTTGTTTAAGATAGTCTTGATCATTAAAATTATTTGTTGAGGATTTATCTTACCCTCCATAGTTTGAAGTGTTTTCAGAGGTTGCACATCAGTATTCAAAAGTGATAGGAGTACATGATGAGGTGAAGCCAAGGCCGTGATGCTGAGGGGTTTGATGACCCTGCTCCTGTAACCAACCAGGGAGCCATGGTTTTAAATATTTACACAAGCTGAACGCAGCTGTTTCCCCGGTAACCTGATGTTGTTGGATGAGAATAGAGAAATGATTTGTGGGAAGGGCAGTCCTGAAGGGTTTCATGGAATGAAGAGAAAAGAGGAGTTTTAATTGGCTTACAGTCTTTCTTTTTTTTTTAATGAAACCCTGGGGTTATTTTCCAGCCGCCTGGGACAAGTTAGGCAGCAGATCTGATGTGAGTAACCACAGATTGACAATCAGTATCAGGAACCCAAATCTGCCACATTCCGGTGACTGAAAATTGTGGTTAATGGTAAAAATGAATTCAAATATTTGTATAATATTTGTGGTCAACTGTAGGTTGGTCTTTTTTGGGTATTTGTCCCGCCCCTCCTCCGCTATGATTGATCCATTGGACATCCATAATTAAGAAAAGAAGTTGAATTTCTCAGATAAATAATTATTTTTTTTAAATATATTTATACAACACATTTTCCAAGGGCCCACAAGTGTCATGAATATTGGGAAATAAAAACATCTCAACATGTACATATACCTCTCCTGTCCTCTCCTCTCCTCTCTGCTCTGTGTAAACAGATTTTCAATCAATCATGGCTTAATTGTTGCTGAAAGCCCAGAATTTAATGTTTTGAACAGGATCTGGTTAGTGCAATTGCTTTACCTTTTGAGGCCGATACTTATACAGAGATATTACAATTTTAGGTTAATTTTGGTTACTTTTTGTAATAGAAAAATGTGTAATCAATGATGTGTTCAAGGACTGTGAGAAAGTACAAATTTCAACAATGATTCCTGCATTTACATTAATTTTTTCTATGAAAAACGATGCATTTTTGGTGACCCTTTTAAAGATGGTTTTTCAGAGGGTTCATCTAGAGATAACATGCTGATTATTTCCCCCATCGACCATTGGATTGGTTGAAAAATAGGTATAATTTCAGTCGACCAAGATATGCTGTTGATTGACCACATCCCCAATGATTTTAGGGATAGGTGCCGCTGACTTAAACATATTTTTAAAATCCTATTAATATCATGTTGTCTTTGATAACATAGTTAGTTAAATCACCACAGCCTCACAATGCTGCTCTCCTCCCTGTACGCTCCACAGTGACAGTCACCTGTCTGATGGTGCTGGAGGGAATTTAATGTCACACGGTGCTCTTCAAATATTTTTACTACCCTCCATCTCCTATAATAATTTGAGCTTGACATCCCATATCCCCTTTCGTCACAGATTCCTCCTAGTTGGGCAGGTTGCTCACCCACTCTTTAAAATGTCTTCCATTCTAATTGCCACATCATAAGCAAACCCTAACTGTGAGTGGGTGCAGAGCGTGACATTATAAACGCTGTGGGCAGAAATGTCAGGACCATCATTAAGTGGACCGGCTTGAGGCTGTTCCAGATAGGCTTTTTGGTTTTGGGATGGTTTTTGGAGCTGGGGGAAGTTATTATGCCATACTATGCAAACTTGTGTGCTTCACTGGGTCCTCTCCTTTAAAATAAAAATAAAAATCCTTTTCCCTGTCAGCAGTGTCAGCTATTTCGGTCTGCATGCAGCCTGGTTGTTACCGAGCAGTTTCAGATGCACTAACCGCCATCAGCTGTCAAATCCACACAGAGTTGTTCACAGCGCCCTCACTCCTCATCATCCAACCATTATTGCGAAGTCATTACACCATGGAGCTGAGAACATATTCACTCTTATCAGCCCTTCTACCCTCTTCTCTCATCGATTCATCTCATCAATTGCCAATAAGCTCAGCAGAAAAACGATAAGCTGTCTGAAGGCCACAAATACCACAGAAGTGCCGAACCCAAAGGTTTGTCTCATATGACAACAGGCTTTGTTTAAAAGGCCATATGGTGATCTCAGTTGCTCATATTGTTGCAAGCATATTGCATCAAACCTTTTACAACAAAACTCCAGTATTGAGCAGGTGTACAGGAAAAATGTTGCACTGTGTTATCACCTGCTTGTCTGTGGAGATGGCAAACAACTTACTCCCACCCGATTCTTCCTCAGCTAGATATCTTCAGGATGCGCTTTAACTTCCCAATGCAGGAACCCTGCGGTACCCAGCTGATTGGCTCAGTGATTGACAGCCAGGTGTACACATGAGAGGCAGTCCCAGCAGCACTCCAAATGGACATACTGCTTCCAAATGCCCTCTAGTCATTTCTCAGTTTCCCGCAGAAGCCGAGGCCACCAGGCGACTAAATAGCTCTCCCGGCTGACGGCTCACTTCACTGCCACTAGGCAGATGCAACCTAAGCAGGGGTCAGGCCTCATTTTAAGGACAATTAGGCACACAGACTTCCATTTCATCACATCATCAGTGACTCTGAACTTTTGTGACCCTCTGTCTTCCCACTATTCAACCACCTGTCTCTGTTATGAGGGAAAAACCTCCTCATAATAAAAACACTTGGGATCCATGGGTAGATAATAAAAAAAAACAGAATATGTCGCAAGGAGAACATGTTATTCACCACATTTCTTTTCCAAATTAAGGTTGGAAAAATAAATGTTTTTGAAACAGACAGAGAAATTGATGTTGGGAATGTGTCTCCCATAAACGGGGGCTTTACAACATTTCCAATTTGGCCGTCTGCAGGAAGATAATGATGTTTCACGCCAGTGCCTTTTACTGTGGCTTTTGCTGAGACTGTGGAAATAGCATTGTGGAATTCTATTTTTTGTGTTTGCAATTATTACAATTAGCTGCGTGTTAGTTTCCTCCCTCCCAAATGGTAAGAAAGACTGCTCATGTGCAAAAAGTCATTGTATTTTGAAGAATTTGTTGTTCTTTTGTCACTTCAAGCTGGTATATATTTATTTAAAGCTACATTAACTACACATTTTTTGTATGAATTGTAGGTGTTTCTGACCTTTAAAGCCATACTATGCAGGAATTGCTGCTGACTGTTTGCATTCACAGCATTCAAATTTGGAAACCCTCGCTGAAAGCAAACCCAATAGTATCTATACTGTAAATGGAACAAGCTCTGTCCACTTGATGTTTTGCCTTTGTATTGGTGTTTATTCTTGGTTTAACCTATTTAAATTGCACATGCCTTGTCTTCTTTCAAACTGGAGTGGCCCACAGTCAAAAATAAGTCATAATTTCCATGTATATTTAAAAATACACATAGAAGCGCATTGCTACAGCTCTGCTTTATTACCTATTTTACTCTAAATGGGAAGATCATTTATAAAATAAACATCACGTTGAATTAAACAAGATTTCAAACTAATGATTGAGACCATGGATACTTCATTAAATATTACTGAGGTAATAAATAAAGTGAAAAGTGGTGCAACTGCCATAAATCTGACTTATTTTTGCAGCCAGTGGAGTCTCCCCCTGCTGACCAGTAGAAAGATTGCAGGTTTACGGCACCTTTGCATGGCCTTCACTTTTTCTTTATTAATACTATGGCTATGACCAAAATTATGCAAAAAATTCCTTTATGGTGGCACTAGTAATATGACTTTGAAGGACAGCTAGCTTACCAGTAGAAAATTCTCAGTCAACTCATTGCTACAAACAATTTGGTCCTATCTTTCTCAAAGTCCTTTCTCTTTTATTTCTTGGGCACTTATATGATGTTAATGCACATTAATAGCTTGTTTCTGTCATGTGCAGTAAAAAGTAAATAATCTCTGTCTAAATTAGGGCTGCACAATAATCAAAATGTCATTGAAACAGCAATATTGACTGTGCAGTTCCAAATTGCAAGAGGTACAGTAATTGTTCAAGACACAATGTGTCAAAACAACATTCTGAATTAGTTATAGTGCTGCCTAGCCCTATAATACAGACAAAAAGTATTTCACATATCACTCATGGGGTTAGTTGATGCACAATAATACAAAAGGAGAGCTTAAGTGACTGTAGTTTCTTTAGGGTATTCCTGTCCCTCGAGTGGGCAGCTCTTTAAAAGCCAAGCTTTCAAAATAAAGCTAAGCTAGCTAAGCTTTCAAGCAGCTGCCATGTACACTGAGTAAATTCATATTTTTCTCATGTTACTCTCAGTAAGACAGCGATATCCAAATCTTTGAATCACCTTAATAAGTCATCGGCCCGGTGCCAGGTTAGGTACCGTACCAAGCAAGCTTATACCATTTTGAGAGGCCCCAGTCCCTTACCTACCTGTCACTGCTTTATGCTTTATCTTAGTATTCCTGTCAGGAGACGTGTCCACGCCATAATCTCCTCAGCAAGATGTGTCAGGATCTTTATCTTGGTGCCAAGCATTCAAAAAGCCTTCAGCTTCCCTCTTCTTTACTTTTTTTTGTTCGCCCGTCATGTGCTGGAGAGAATACTATGTGTGACGTTCACAATTCACCTCTATTGTCAAAACAAATGCTGTTTGTATGGATGGTTATGATGGATAGTCCTCTGAGGCTTTGTTGTGACACAGCAGAAAAATATCAAAAGATTCAAGGTAAAAGCCAGTCTCACACTGAGACTGCTATCCATGCCACATCGGTGATGCTTAGCTCTAAGCTCAGATTACATAAGTGGAGACACCAGCCAATGACAGTTTGGGAACAGTACAGTACACTTATAATAACACAGGATCTGTGTTATGTTTATAAGATTTGTAAAAATGTGAAAGAAAAAAAATCAATTCAATAGAAGGATGAAAAGACCACAGATGGGGACTGACTGCAACGAGATATATTCTAACCACCTCAACAAAGGCCCACCATAGAAATATACCAGAATCCAGTAGCTAGTAGCGAAGCATAGTTGCGCTATTGCATTAGTACTACGGTTGACTCCTATGGTTTATTTAAAAAATGTTTAAAAAATGATTTTGAGTGAGACCATGTTACTTTACACAGAGGCAATAACAAAGAAGTTGGTGTGGTCTCCACTGTTGAAGGTGTCAGTTTGAGACAAAGATGATCATTCATCAAAATAAATGCCCCTGCCTTTTCTATCATCTTTCTATTTCCTGTGCTTGTTGGTGTCCATACACTGATTTGGGCATTAAACAGCTCATGCAGTCTCTGGTTACCATTGGTGGTGAACACCTTAATTGAACTGTTACCTAATCTGTGATTACAAGATTAGTAAAAATGTGAAAGAATTACAGGCACATACAAATTCAGGTTGTATGCAAATAATTGATGACAAGAAGGCTGTAAAATATCATATCTTGCAGAAGGTGTCCATCTTACAGACAAAGACTATGTTTTTTTGGTTCAGTGTCCAAAAAGAATGCTAACTTTGGCATTAGAACACGGATTCCGCAAGAGATTCATTTTTTCATACCCCTTTTACATTAAGCTCTTGACCCGTGATGGTAGAGGTCGAGCAGCTTTAAAGGCTAGTCCCCTGTCTAGTGACCTGCGCGGATGATACACCACCAAGTGAGAGGTCACCTAGTGAAAAAGGGTTGGTGCAGAATGAGCAATCATATCTGGCTTACAACAAAGAAGATAGCAATATTATGCCCTGCCAATCCATATACAGACCAAGGTTTGGTGCCAATAATCCGCAAAAATTACTTTTATGGATACATATTTCATGATCTGCCAGTGTAGTTATGATGAATATATTTTCTTGATGAAAAACAGGTAATCATTTCACAGCTGATGCACTGGCTGGAGTGCTTTCTCACAGTGCTGCATTGTTATCTCAGGACTGAAGGTCTTAGAAAAAGCAGGAGACTGGGTATTCTTTTTCTGATAGTATTATGAGGGCCTGCTTATTCTCTGAGTGTGTCAAGGTGGGCTTGTCTTTGGGAGTACGATCCTCCTAGAGTCTTAGGATAGTTTTATTTTGTATGGATTATTAAAGGGGACATAACATAAAGAACTGACAGCGCTTTTGCACAGCCATTTAGCTATGTGAAGTGCCCCTCCAGCACACATACTGTGAAACAAGACAAGTTTTTTGTGGGCTGTCTGGATCAGAAAAATATTCAGATTTGGCTCCCCTTCCTGTGTCACATGCATGCCCACTGGAGTAAACCGCCTCCATCTGAGTATCTCCAGCCATGGCTTCAGCACATGGGAGCTTCTGACTGAAAGCCTTCTGCCAGAAAGCTGCTGTAGTAGTAGTAGTAGAAGTAGTAGTAGTAGTAGTACTAATAGTGGTTTGGCTTAAAATAGACAGACAGACAAAGGGTTAATACAGGTATATTCAGCAAGTATGATGAAACAATAATGTGTTTTTTGAACATATGCATGAAAGAATGTTCGAGCATAAACACAAAATACAAATAGGAATCTAATAAAGAGGATAATACAATCTAAATTTGGTGGCCACTGTTCCATCATATACACTGATCTTAATCATTGCATTTTTAATGAGCTTGCCTACCTGTAAATATAAAAGAAATTGTTGTGAAGGAGAATATGCCAATTCCTGACTGATCAGAACTTTTGTAATTAAGAACCCTCAGACAAATACGTGGTTTGGAGCTTTATACATAAAATGACCTAATGTCTTAATCGATAAATGAATTGGTTGCGTTTTGATATATTTAGAAAACTGAATTTAAAGGAAGACCATGTAACTTTAGGGAGAAGAGATAACAAAGATCATGATCTGCTGACAGTTAGATTTAGTATTATCCCATAGCTGTCACCTATAGCTAAAAAGTTACATAGTGTAGCTTCAAAGGATACTAGCTATCATATTTCAACAAGTGTCATAACTTGAACCTCATTCATCAAAATAAAACAAATTTCATGCTCCTGCCTTTTCTATTATCTTTCTGTTTCCTGTGCTTGTTGGCATCAAGACAGCAATTTGAACATAAAACGGCTCATGCAGTCTGGTTCCTGGTGATGGTGAACACCTTAATTGAACTGTTACCTTAATCTGTGTATTCTCACTAATCATGTTGTTTGTATGCATGTGAAGGTAATGCATGTGAGTGCTGTCAGGCTGTTTTCTCAGGCTGTGTGTTGCTGCTGGCCTGCTCCCAACACAGTCAGCTCATTACATCGGGGCCTATTTTTAGCCCAGTGTGATTGAAATAGGGTCTTGAGGGGGCCGAGAGCAGAGTGATGGGTAAGAACGGAGGAGGAGGTCGGGGGTCGACCCCGGTCTGAAAAGGAAATCGGGGGTGAGCGGCCGCTGTTTGCTTGTGTCACTGGGACAATCAGTGTTCCTCAAGAGGATCATGTTGAGGCCGGCGGCTTGTAACAGCACTGAACTGCTCCAAAGACAAATGAGTTTGCATGCTCTCAGTATTAGAAATTCTCTCTGTTAATACCTGGTTGTTATTATTGTCATGAAGCAATATGTCACATACTGAAATGTTATGGATCTTTTGTGTTTTTTTTAGAAGTGTTCGAGATCAGTGTTATTTGGCCATATCAGGCTCTGGCAACGCAGACAATTTTGTTAGAATGATTAAGTCATTGTCGTTTTATTGGCTTTGTTGATAATAATTAAAAGATAAAACAACACAAGCCTTATCTCTTGGAAAACAGTGAATGAAGCCAACATTGTTTTAGAGAAAAGATAGACTGTAATGGAAATGTTCTCCATGAATCTGAGAGATTTCAGTCAATCAATTCAAATGAGATTCATATCAACATACTGTTCCTTTCATTGTGTTGTCAGCGCAGCATGACTCTGTCTCTTGGTTGCATTGTAGAGCTGTTCTTTCCCCGCATCCAATGCAGACTGGCTCCACTGGGATGACAAATAGTGGGGAAAATAGTATTCAGAGAGGATATCAGGATTTTAATTTGCAGTCTTTGCATCAAGCGTGCTTTATGACATACTCCATCAGTCTTCCTCTTCTGGAAATAAGCATGTTAATGACATTAAGCTAAGTGTCATTATACTATCAGATGACTTACTGTCTGCTGTGCTTGTTGGAGAACACACTCTGTAGTCACCCTCAGTACCGCTACTATGCTTTATCATAAGCAACAATATGAGCATCTTAGAGTTATGAAATTTATTGTGAATGTAACAAGACTACGAGTCGATAGCGCTTCTAGTGCCTTTGTGAGGTTCTACTCTGTTACAATTGTGCTTTGAACTGAATGTTAACTAGGTTTAACACTAACTTTTAAAATTGGTTGCCAGGCTGGCCACCTTTATATTTTGGGCAAATAAGATACAATGCAGTTATATGTCTGCTTAATGATGAGATGCAACATTATAGAATGAAACATTTACTACAGTAACAAAACAGAGCTCACTTTACTGTTATATTTGTATTGTTTTATTGGATCATTGACGAAATTTGCATATTCACCCTCAATCCTGCAACAAAAGGTAAACATGTATTCATTTTCAATGCATGTTTTGCTGTTTGTCGTCTCAGTTTCGTTCCATTCATGGCAACCCAAGGCAAAGATCTGCTCCCCAGTTTCTCAAAATTGTTGCCAACTGTTGCTGTCAAGCCCTGACTAACATAAGCGTGCTGACATGCAGATGTTTAGCAGGCACATGTTTAAGCTGTTTACCATCCCAATTAGGGGTGTTAGCCACCAACACTAGCTAATTAACACAAGTACAGTTGAGTCTGATGGGAATGTCATTAGCTCTGTAGGTGTTGATAAGCCAGAGAATTGTACAAAGTAGCATTTAGATCTGATGAGAGCGTTAGAGAGCTTTTTTTGAAAGGCATTAATTCCTTTATGGGATAGCCAACTACAGAAATTAGAGTAAATGAAGGGAAAACGATGGAGAGAGATATGCAGGAAAATGTTCCCAGCCAGATGTAGAGTTGAGGCACAACGCCAGGGCTCTAACCCCTAATGATGACCTAAGTCATAGCAGCTCATCCTAAGGGGGGGTATAAATGTCTGTGCCAAATATCAAGACATTTCACTCAAAAACAAAAATGTGAACCTAAGGTTAGCACGAGAGGAAAGGCCAGGGGATCACCAAAGTTAGTTGGATCTATCCTCTGGTAACCGTGACTGTCTGTACAATAGTTTGTGCCAATTAATTTGGTAATAGTGAGAAATTTCACATGGTAAGTGAAAACTTTGACACCTTGTTGGGGCTTGATGACATGTTGGGGGATAACCAAAGTCATTAGGATCCATCCTATGGGCACCCCGAACGCCTGTTCCAACTTCCATGCCAATCTATCATATGGTCGTAGAGACATACCCTTAAAAAGGTCTTGGTGGCTCCAGAAGAAAATTCAGGGGATGACTATCTTCTGAAGAACATGAACGTCCTGAACAAAATATCATGGCAATCCAGCGAATAGCCTTTGAGATACTGTATTTCTAGACTAAAGAGGAGGACTGACTGACCCTGCCATCCACTGAGCCATGCTGCTAGTTGCAAGGAAAATAACAAGATTATATGTATAACATGAAAATTGACCAAGAATGTGAAATAAAGCCCATGCAGTTAAGATAAGTGAAATTTAGAATGAAGGTGCTTGGTCTTCAATGATGATAATCCTCTCTAATGTTTCCATCTCTCCTTGCTCAGTGTGCAGTGCTTCTGTCATTAGATTGTAATAGACCAGACGTCTAGCCAGCAGGCTTCGAATCATTCAACTTGGCACTATGCACCCCCACAAGAGGGGATAAAGAGTAAAAATAATCAAAGAATCAGTGAAATTTGTTCTGGAAAGGCACAGCCAGTACCTCCATCAGCAATATGTGGAGAGATGATATAGGCCGCATAGCAAGAAAAGCGGGACCTTGGATGCTCCCTTACCCCGCTTTTGCCCATTGCCTGAGTCAGCGAGTGCTATCTCACCATAAACTGCCACTTTTAATTTCCCCATCCTTTGCCCACTTGGCCGCTTGTCCTGTGCCTCCCCCTCCACAGAATACCTCTGAGTACCTCTGAGTAATTCTATGTCCACTTCCCCTCAGTCACCGTGGAACACCGCCAACAAATCCCACCTTCTGCACCCACCCACCTGCCCTCTTGTCCCTTACTGTTTTAGGATGAGACATGTTGATTCTGAATCATCTGTTTGGAGCCACCAATTGTACCCTCCCAACCCCTCAGGCTTTCTCAACATTACACTTCCATTTCATTAAGCAGCACAATAGCTGCGCTGAGCTGAACTTATTCATCTTGCTGTCATGACTTCTTATGCATCGATCTTAAAAACAGGCCACACTGCTGATGGAATGGCAGGACACGACATACTGGCTGGGACCTCTGACCCCAATCACACTCAGATAGTTCAAAACCACAGTTTGCTTTTTTAGATTATTATTTTTTGGCTGAATCAGCTCTTCATTCTTGTACGCTGTCAAACCTGCTTGATCTACATTTGTAACCTTCTCTTGTCCCTTTGCAGACTTTGGAAGCCGTGCTGAACTTCAAATACTCGGGGGGAGCAGGCAAAGTGGAGGGCTACTACAGGGAGCTGTCTCTTGGAGTCCATGTTGATGTGGAGCCATCTGTATTCTTCACCAGAGTCAACACCCTCCCTGCAACCAGGTAACACACAGGATTAACCTACGCTTTGTCTGGATCATCAATAAAAGTATGATGATGACCAAAGAATAATTGTAGATTGTTTATAGTTTGGTTGGTTGGGCAGGCTGACGGTTGGGCCATGGTTTGGTTGGTTGGTACACAAAAATGTTCCCAGGAACCAAAGACAGTCAGTCAGTCAGTCAAATATCCTGTCTAATTCATATTTAGTGATCCATGCTGGGGTTTTTTCCAGTGTAAAAGTTTTCAGGCCGGTTTGATATTAAGCCGAAAACCAGATTGGACCACTATATATCCAATTTTACCACTAGGTGTGGCACTGAGCAACAGATCTCGAGTGGAGCATTATAGTAATGCACCTATTGCCATGACTTTTTTCCTGCAATGTTGACACATTGCCATATTGGTGTAGTTTTGTTTATTTCTATTTATTTATTTATTACTAACATTTTAATTTCTTGTAATTTCTTGGTTTAGCAGTAATTTGCGTGCAAACTGTCAGACACTAGTGGCAACATTAGTCTGTTTAAAAACATACATACTATGTTAATCATGTTGTCCAATGCCTGTTCAGCTGGTTTGTATGAAATCCAACCAGTTTAAGTTTGTTCACCAGTCCACTGAAGTGAAGTGTAACCCTTGCTCATTGGTGATGGATGAACTTGTTGTCAGTTCTAGCTGAGTAACGTTACTTCAGAATGTGTTGGTAAGCCGTATGTGTTGAATGCCACAGCACTTGCTTCCATTCAGCTCAATGGTTCTCAGTCAGTGTCTATAATCTGATGAGCCTTTAACCCCACATGCCATTTCTGTGTAAATCTTTTTGCTAATTTAAACTCAGGCATTGTTAGATAAGATACTACTCAACCTTCACTGGAGTGCTAGAAAAACTCAGGGAAATCTGCTTCATAGCCGCTCTTGTCCCTATCAACCCTTTCTTTCACCACTGCAGAAGCACTCACTATGACACTATTGCTATCAAAACCAGAGGATAGGCAAGATAGTGGCACATGTGAATGGATATTCTGTTTTTTGTCATGCTCTCACATTTTTTCCCTCCATGCACAGACATTACTGTGGACAGCACCACACACACACTCACACATTTCCGTGTCTCACTTCACTCCACTTTTCAGTTCTCCAACTCTCCTGTAAAAAAAACTCTGAGCGAGGGAGACAGATCGTAGCAGAGTAATGGCCACTTGAGGTGAATCATTAGCTGTAATAATATCTGCAGTTTAAGCCATCCATCCTGGCTCAGCACTGATATGTATGCATACATAGAGATGCTGCACTGGCTGCTATACCATCACTCTGTCACTGCATCCTCTTTACTGCCCCTTCGCCTTTTCTGCCTCATCGCACTGACTCTAAAGCAAATCTCCTATGAAATGTGTTGAAATTGAAGGCCTTGGAAGGCCTTGGTTTAAGGAGCCCGCAGGTGTCTTTAAGTCAAATAAAGTTTATATGTATCCCTCAATATCACATTTACAGACTGTTTTTTTACAGGCTCACATTTGTGCTTCTTTGCCCTGGATAGTGCCAAGTTAAAGACAGATGTGTCCTGTCAGTGGAGAGGTTTTACTTGTCTGGTTTGAGTAGGTCTCAGCGTTAACAATTTGCCATTTAACCATTTAGAGAAAATGGGAACCAATAGCAGCACCTTCTACCTCTGTAGAGTATAGCTGTGACATCACAACCATCCCAATCACCAACCCTAGAAAAAGGGAAATAATCTTGAACCATCAACATCAGGACTTCAGTTTAAGCGTCATTATTTGTTAAAGGGGCAGTTTGGAATTTAGGACATTAAGTTGTATGAAATACGTGCCAGTAAAATGCTATTAGCTTACTTGCCGAGTTCCAGTGTGGAAGTATAGCTGTTATTGTTTTTACTGGCTTTTTAAAGGAACATAATAGTGCCATGAGGACCATTTTTTTTAGTGTTCACGTAGTTTTGTGGAGTTCTACGATTGGAACCTGACAGAACTCCAACACCAGAGCTCAGCTATAAGCTATTAGCTTTGCATCCACGAAGTATTAAAATCCCAAACTATCAAAGCATGGCAACTTTAATACTATGTTATGGGTAGAATAGATAGTTTAAGAACATAATTCCATGATAGTATTTAATATTTCTTGATTCATTTATTTCTTACTTATTTATTAAAACATTTTGTTGCTGCTTATGTTAATTAAATAGTCTCTTTTAGAAAGACATTTTTGTACTCCTCAAAGTTAAGCCCTCAAATTGTGTAGTTGTGTAATAAAACTTTTATTGCAGGTATTGCATCAACACTGCTATCAAAGAATTTTCAATGATACCCAACCCTAATCCTGCCAGCAGTGATATCTGAGAAAAACATTGGTTAAAATTCAGAAATAAAATCCCTTAAACCCTGACATTTCTGATGTTATCTCTCCAAGGCTTACAACAGTGATTCCAAATAAGCTGGGATGTTTAAAAATATAAACAAAACAGAAAGCTGTAATTTGCTAATCCTATTTGACATTTATTCAGTTGAAAACTGCACATAGACAATATATTTTTTCAGACTGATTCGCATTTTATACATACGTAAATATATATGATATACACTCTGAATTCTAAATTTTTAATGCAGTCTGTTTTTATTTACATTTTAAACAGCGTCCCAACTTCTTTGGAAAATGGCTTATAGTTATGAGAGGCTGAGATGACCTCAGGCATTAAAAAGGACATTAAGAACTTTTCAGAATTTAGTCACAACCATTCACAAATCCGGTTTTCATTATCTCATGCTTTGTACACACAAACTCATGCATTATTTATGGCATTTCTCCTCTGGAGGGATAGACATTAAAGTCACTTTACTTGTTGAGATAAGTACTATTGAATTTCTTCTTGGCTGCAAGTTAAAAGAGAAGTGGTTGTATGAAATTGCTCAATAATACAGCAACTCATCCTTTCGATCTGTTTTTGTGTTTCTGTGTGTCGCTCCCTCCCTCTCTACCTATCTGTCCACCCATTTCTCTTTCTCTCCTTCCATTAAAAAAACAACATAAAAGTCCTTTTCCTTGTACTCGCTGTGGCGTCCTCATGTCCTTAAACATGCAGTCATACAGTAGCTGCTTCCGCTAATAGAGAGGAAAGAGAAATTCTCACAGTGATGCTAACATTTTCTCCCTCCCTCATTCTCTTCCTCATCCATTCTTTTTTCCCATGTCTCATTATCTTGCTTAGCATCACATACAGTTTCTGTATCCTCCTCTCCCTTTTATTTTCCCTCTCTATTTTATCCTGACTATCTTTCTCTACTGATGCTCATCTTTTCAATGATCTTCCCTCCTTCTTTCACTTTAATGTCCATCCTCCAATCTTTATCGAATTACTCTCTAACTTTTCTTCCCTCACACTCATATTTTCCTGCATTATGCAGGATATCAAACTATAAGCACTCAGTATAATGTTTACAACAGCACATGAGTGTGTGCAGTCATTTAACACCTGCTTGATGCTGGTTATGTAAGATTTAATCAAGGTAACCAGTGGAGTAGATGTGCATAATCAGGCTTTGACAATATGCATCACTCCAATTAGCGAGTGTAGATGAACACATACCTCACCTGGAGGGGAGGCCTCCATCCATGGCAGCTGTTGTGGATAACAGCTGCTGGTAAAATCCGATATTAATCTTTATTCTGCCCTCCTGGCGTCCCTGCCATAATCAGAATAAAACAGCGCAATTAGACTTCTGGTTGAAGTATGCACAATGGTGAAGTTGCAACAGTTGAGCAAAACATGAATAAAAGTTTTTATTGGGGATTGTTGGAAAGTTTGTGACTTTACTAATTAAAGGGACAAAAATATCACGTTATTCATGTGTGCTGTTCTGAGTGCACAGCTCTGAGCTGGCACCTGGCATCAAATGTGGTTAATCTTTGTAGCAAAAATTCAGTGCACTCCTGGATTGCCAGCGACACCTTACTTTGCTTCTCCTCCAACTGTGGTGCATGACAAGTCACAAAAATATCCAACAGGTGCAGGCAAAGAAAAAACACCAGCAAATACAGCTTTCTGTGTCTGTTCTGCCCTCCCTCGTTCCATCCATCTGTCACTCCACCACTGACACCAGCAAATGTCACAACAAAAGTTAAATGTGTGCCCTTGCAAAATATGTGGAGCTGGAAGCTTGGTGGTGTACAGTAATGAATACTGCTATTCGGCATGCTTTGTCAACGTCCAAGACAAACACAAATGTGCTAGCTTCTGTACCTGGTAACATGCTAGCGTCAGGTAGCCATAGGGTTGCCATCCGTAGCGGAAATTACGGAATCGTCCCATATTTTACACTTGATTATTGTATCCCATTTTAAATCAATCTGCTCTGTGGTTTGTCCCAGATTTACAAGTTGCATTGAATGCAGCATTATCCCAAACACATTCAGCCTCTTATGGCTATTGGGTAGGCAAACTCATTGAAATATGCAATGATTTATGCAATGATTAGGATCAATGTATATGATGGAATAGTGCTATTAGAATGTGGCTTTTACAACAAAGTTTTTCTCCAGGGGGGCCCCTGAACCTCCCTAGGGTGGTACCCCTCTGGCTGGCTACCATGTCCCAGTGGAAAGTGTGCCTAAGTAAGATTTATTTGGGAGTTTAATAATATCTTAATACCTTATTTAAGAAATGTTTAAATAAGATTTACATTTACCACGACTGGTAGGATGTGCCTTTGTTCTATTTTTCTGCTTGGAAGGTGGCAACCCTAGGTAGCTAGCTTCAATCAATCAATCAACTAGCTTTTGCGACCAAGCAGCAATGCAGAAGTGCCAAAAGTGCCGACATGAACACACTTTGAGCTTCATTTTGGCTTGGGTGACGTTTCAGAGGCTATGTGCATGCTTTATACAGTCTATGCGACCAACATGCCAGCAACATGCTAGCATCAACCTGCTACAAAACCATTTATTAGCTGGATCGGCTTCCTAGCTTGTAAGCTGCCTAGCGTATTAGCTGCACAATATTTGAAGATACAGTGTATTCAGCAATTAGCAAATTGAAATTAATAGATTTGAATTGAATTAATCTGGGTGCTGTTTTTGCACACTGTCTACATAATGGCATTGTGTTAATACAATGTGCAAAAAATGATCATTACATATAAAATATAATGTAGCAGGCAACATAAGCTACAAACAGTCTGAAAATATGAGCTTGATATCTTGTCAAGAAAAACGGCTCATAGTATGAGCCACTGGTGTGCATACGGATCTGCTCTCTGTGCTGAAAGATGATAGTTAAACTAAATGACTCAGCCCTCTTGCACACAAAATCCTAAAACATGATGTTTAAATCATATTTTAGTTTTCCTGGATTTTGCAGTATAAAATGATTATTAAAACTGTGAATCGTCTAAAGGCTTTAAAGAATGAAGACTTCATCATTCTGGTAATTTTGCCCAAACCTTACAGTATAATGCAACAGCATAACCTCTACAACAGCACAAACCAAGGCAAGGCCTTAAGAATGAGACATTTAAAGCAGTTCTTAAGGGTCTGTGATGACTTCATTACATTCAGACCCCTGTATCTCATTTACCTCTCTCTCTCCCTTTGTTGCACTCTGTCTTACTCTCTACTGTTTCTTCAAAAGCTCTCTCCCTTCTCTGCCTCTGTGTTTCTCCATTCTTGTGTTTATTCTTTTTCATCTCAATCTCTTCCTCTCTGCCTCCCTTGTTTCGTGTCTCTTGTGACGTCTTTCATTACTTCCCTCCACGGCGCTCTTTGCCTCGGTATACTGTACATTTTAATAGCTCTTCTTGCTCATTGTGTCTCTTTCTTACCATATTCAGTGCAAACCGTACTTTCTCTTCTCTCTTGCTTTCGCATATTGGGCCATATGTAAGGTGTCAGATCTGTTAAAAGAAGTGACAGAGAGCCGAAACGTGTGAAATACTCAGTGATCCATACTTTACAGGGATCTGTTAAAATCCCATTTGCTCAGCACTGTGTTGGCCTGGAAAATGCATTACTCTACTGGGGGAAATAAACTGATCCTCTGATGTGTTTTTATGAAAGTGCATCCTGTGTATCATCTACGTCATCATGAGTTGTTTCAGATGTCATGTTTTCACCTTACAGATGTAGAGATAGGAACTGATAACATCTTATTGATGCCATTATTGATTCTGCTTATCGCTCCAATTCTGTATGGATTTCCTTATTGATTACATTTTCTGTGTGGAAAAAAAGTAGGCAGACACAGGTGTTTTGCGTCACCACAATTGTTTTAATATCTTTGTTCATTGTTTATTAAGGTTGTCTTAGTCAAAGAAATAACCTGCTAAGCTTGCAGTGGATTATATCATGTTGGATTTTTCAGACTGATATCAATACCAATTTTTGAGAGGAAACTTTCACAGATTACCAGTGTGGTTGCTGATGTAGTAAATTCTTTGAGTTGGAATGAAAATTCACCTTTTTTGTGTGGATCGCCAATGACATGACACCAATTTGACTGCAAATGTACTCAGAAGGCTGCCTTCACAAGCAAAAAATGTTATTAAATGATATATCATACATTGTCAGAACTGAACACTGAGAAAGTATGACTGAAAAACAATAGCTAATTCAACAACATACGGTAAATACTGCAGTTAATTTCTTACCATTTAATTAAAAAGTAAATACAAATATGTTACATCCTGTTGATTTTTTACAGTAATGATGACAGACGTTCCATGCACAAAGTTTATTGATACTTTCTTACCCCATTTCCTTTCATTGTTTCAGGAAGCAGAAAGACAGAAGGACAAAATGAGTTTTGTTCGAACTGTCCCTTTTATGAGCAAGTGACTGATTTGAATTTAATTCATTATTGACATGGTGCACTTGCTGACAGCAATTATCTATTTTCCACTTGTTATTTAATCTTTAAACATGGAAATAAAGTTAGAGTCAACTGTCCCTTATTGGCTCCTGTAGCTAAAAATAGCCCATCATTGGCAGTACTCTAAATCCAGCCAGGCTAATTAAGTCCATTACATTTTGTGTGCAGGGAATATGTCACGTTTTTGTGTCGGAGTAGGGCTGCAAAATCAGCACTTATTGATCACAGATTTGCAGAATTGACTGAGGTGTGGGCCCAGCACCATTGATTTTTGTGTTTTGCCTCCTCCCACGGTGTGTGCCATTTTTACCACCCACTGCCTCCCAATAACACCGTCCCCAGTCCCAACTAATGCCCAGTCAGTGTCCGTGTC
This sequence comes from Serranus cabrilla, assembly GCA_903364295.1. Classification (NCBI taxonomy): domain Eukaryota; kingdom Metazoa; phylum Chordata; class Actinopteri; order Perciformes; family Serranidae; genus Serranus; species Serranus cabrilla. Next base: position 136,787 of record CAFUXE010001022.1, on the reverse strand, counting down.
GATTTGCTCTGTATTGTTGTACGAACAAAGATGGTCAGACTGTGGCCCCGGTATTTGTCTGCTTTATATTGATGTCTGCTTGTGGTCTTGGCATAGAAATGTGTGGCGCCAGGATTAGAGACTTACTCTACTGCAACAGGGTCCTCTTCAAATCAATAGTAGCAAAATGCTGACCTCATGGTTCATGTGGTGGTGCGGGAGTGTTCTCAGAAATACACAGCAGCGTTCAGTCACTCGTTTTTCCTCCCTCTTTGTTACAACACAAGTTGTACTTGAATATTCTGTTGGAAAGGATTTTTTTCTGGGTTCTTGACGGTCTCCTTGGAGTTAATTTGCAGTTATGTACACATCATGATAGGGATGTTACAATAGCACATACTTTGTAGTTGATACCAATACCAGGAAAATTCCATAATTCTCAATACCTATTTTTCCCAGATAAAAAATAAAAACAAGAAATCCCATTTTATTCTTCCTGACCACCAGAGACAATAAACCTTAGCATATGAGTTGCCTCCAGTACAGTTCTATACAAGTCTTCCTGGTCGCACTTCACATGGTCATTGGATAACAGGAAGAATTCACTTGGTACTAGAGTAACTTGTTCCTCCCTAACATGCAGTTATAAACATGCAGCACATGAAGCCAGAGTTACTATGTGCTTCCTTCACTGTATAAGGGCAAAGGTATTGATATTTCAATGATGGATGATTTGCTTTGTACACCGTGAGCAAAGGAGCAGGTTCGATATGTGTTCACTTTGAAACACTGGGAATAACTGTTCCCTCGCCAACTCGCTCGGCTCTTAAAGAGGAATTTAAAAATTCACAGTCTGAAATGGAGACAAGTAGTTTGAAACCCTATTGGCGGTTTTGAATTATTTATTTAGCTTAGATGTCGGTGCCCTGCGTAGTAGCTCAGCAGAATACTTATCAAAATGATTCAGTGTTGTGATTCAGTTCCCACTAGTTCAAAAGCATAATCTTCAGCATTTTGTCTGCAGACATTCTGTGGCAGTCTCCGCAACGGAGTTGTCCACTGGTGTTCAGTGTGATTTCAGGCTCATGCTGTGGTCTTTTAACTCTTATCACAAGGTGGAACTCCACATTGTCTGTGCCCATATCCCTGTCTTTTTTCCTTCAGTTTATCTTGGGTACTTAGTGCATGAGCAATGAGCCTGTGTTTCTTAACTGGGTGGTCTGATTGATCACCTCAGCTAAACGGCCCGGCCTATAAATCAGTACCTCGCCCCACTCAGCACGTTAATCACGTCCGCCAACAAAGACAACGAGACAATTAAAGAAACACGGGTAGGCCTTAAAAAATATGCTCCTTTAATTGCCACTGCAGTTTATTAGGGACTTGGGCAAGCTCAACTTAAGCCTCCATTAACCTAGAGATTTAAGAGGCTGGAAGCTGAATGGGAGGGGGAGGTTAGCGTGACCTGGAGGGAAAATGTGGTGATGGACAGGATTCAATCTATACAAAGGACACATTTTTACATCTGTTCTTTTTTACAGTTTGATTCCTCTTATTGTGGAAGATCGCATTCTGAAAATGCTATATGAGACATTTTCATTTTTTCTGGGGGTTGTATGTACTCAAGGGCTTGACAATTTTGTAGTAATTATAATGACATATTTTGATTAAAACTCCCACACAGAGTGCTGCATGTCTGTAGCCTGGTTTTTCAAGGCTACAGAGTGTCTGTTTATAGTGTCTTTTAGAGTAGGTCAGCCTTAAAAGTGTTTAGGAAGCCCAGTTCAACCTACAGGACTTTCTGATTGTCGAACATCTTTTACTGCCATGTAGGAAACTGACCTCACCTGCAGAATCAGACCAGCCAAGATCAATGGTGTCACAGGTGATGAGGATCGCATGTTTACCCTTTACCTCTTGTAATCAGGGGTCATCTAATATAACCTGACATGGTTCAGGGAATCCGACAGTGGAAAATGTTTGGAAAAGGGCAGGCACTTTAAAAAGTACTTGGCAGGTGATAAGGTGAACCATCTTTCTATCACCATCACTCTCTACCAGAAACTCTTCACAAGATGCTGATAGGTCAGAGCACTGGTCATGTGGACACAAATGCAGTACTTGAAACGTGATGGATTTTGCATGATCTTGTAAATCAGGAGAATCCAGCTGCCGTACAAGGTCAAAAGATCGAATTAATCTATCATATTCAGGCCAACATGGTTGGATTTTTTTCTTGAATTGAGCAGTTTATTCACTTTACTTGACCACATTTTTATAATTTTAGTATTGTTCTAACCAAGTAGGAGCACACCTGGTTTAACTCAATGACTAACTGAAGGTCCGTCTTGGGAGCTGCCCCTTGCCCTCCTCCCAACAAAGTAGTCTCTAAGCAACAGTTCATTCATCAAATTCAGTGCCCTATATCGTCATTTCCAAGTTACTGCGGCTGTCACATTTTGCAGCACCCATGGGAACGTGGCTGTTGCGGCTTCGGTCCCTGTTTGTCACTCTGCCTGAGGAGAAAATACTGTACTTGCGCTGTTGTCAATGTGGTTGTCATGGCTTCGCAATTGATTGACGACGACCTGTCACTGTACCAGTTGCTCATCCTCAAAGTAGAGAGAGTGTGGATGAATAATGTACATTCACTGGCTGCTTTAATATGTGCACCTGTTCAACTGACTGTTAACGCAAATATTTAATCAGCCAATCACATGGCAGCAACTCAATGTATTTAGGCATGTAGACATGGTGAAGACGAGCTGCTGAAGTTCAACGTGAGCATCAGAATGGGGGAGGAAAGGTGATTTAAGTGACCTTGAACGTGGCATAGTCGTAGAGTATTTTCATAAACTGCTGATCTACCCGGATGTCACAAACAACCATCTCTAGGGTTTACAGAGAATGGTCTGAAAAAGACAAAATCCAAAAAATCCAGTGAGCAGCATTTCTCTGAACCAATTGATGCCAATAATAATGTAAAATGACACAAACCTAATGTTTAATGTCGAGTATTTTCACATTCCTCTTGTACACCAGCAGATGTAACTGCACTGGCTCCATTGGACAGTCTGTCCTCTGTTTCTGTTATGAGATATTCATTCCTTTCATCCATCAGCACCAGGGGGAAAAAAACACCTACTTGGGGGTTAAAATTAACTCTTTGAAAATCCAGTATCATCTCTCCTGTCTTGATCTAAATCACAAATTGGCCCTCTTATGATCTGCATGAGAAAAGCAGGCCTGGGATGATGTGGAGATGGCCTGCTTTAGCCAGGCCTGTGGGCCTGATGAAAGCACCGCCACCTTTGATGTTATGACAAGGACTGATGAGTACTTCACACCGTGTCTTCTCTTGATGTCATGCATTTGCTGTGTGCGTGCATGTGTCTGTGTATTTTTAGAAAGTAATCATAACCTCATGCATAAAGTATAAACTCATACACATAAACAAGTCATCATGCAGGTTATATAGGCAACAGAGTCACCCTACACCCTGGTTGTGTATTATATATAATGAAATCTTTGTCTGAACTGAAGCAGGGGGCTGTGCAAACAGATACTCACACTTTGAATTTTAATTTAAAGAGGGAGGTTTTGGTCTTATCTTAGCTCTTGTGTCTGTCTGTCCACAGCACCCGCCAGTGTCATCTACTGCTCGACATCTTCAACCCAACAGAGCATGAGCTCACTGTCAGCGCCAAGAACAACCAGGACCTGGTTCTCCATGCCAGTGAGTGCCAGAGGTGAGTGGAACATTTCTCTTCTTACATACAGATAGAACGTTCAATATGTTGAGGACAAAGCAAAATGTCCAGGTCTCTGCACCTGTGATAACAAATACCCACAGTTATTCATTATGTTAACCCATTACGATGTGGATACACGCCAACTTTCAAAAATTGACTTTTGTGTGCCATGACATTGCTGCTTGTAGATTTCTCGACAACTCCTCATCCGAACAACTTCACACTCCTCGCTGCACTTCTTTTGGGTCCTGAACAGGGTTGCATTGCCTAGCAATGCTAGAGTACTTGTCATTTGCTATCAGCTAGCTGTTTGGGACAAGGACATTTCTTTCTTCTAATATAACATTTCCAGTCTTTTTGTCTTCATCTGTTCTTGAAACCACTGCTGTGAGCAATGAAGAACAAGCCGGACCCGGCATGCCATTTGGCAGTATTACAGTCACAATACACTACACCAGAGGTGCTCAAAGTTCTGATGACGGAGTGCCAGTTTGGGCAGAGCACATGATGCTTGCATTTTTACTTTTCTGCCACAGCAAATCCACTGAAAGACAAATCTTTCCAGATATTACAAAACAAATGGACACTATGCAATATGTTATAGGAAACCATTAAAGCAAAGCTATGATTTCTGTATATTTACAGCATACCTAGATTTCTTTTGAGATTTAAGTTAGGTCTTGTTTAGGTCATGCATGCAAGATGCATCTCTATCATGTTTGAAAGCCTAAATATCACATTTTGAATGGGTGTCATCAGATAATATCAAATACTGGGGGTGTATTCAGAACTTCAGGTTTCAGATTTCCCCCTTAATGACAGCAGGGGGTGATTGTAATATATCTATATACCAACAATATTAGGCTATTATTCCTCACTATTCCATAAGTAGCTGCTAATTTGCCTACGAGAATTTCTGGGTTTCAGTTTTAGCGACTCTGACAGTCTCAATACTTTTTCTTTCTTTCTTCTTTGACAGGAATAAAAACCAGGGCAAAATCCTACATTTATGTGAGAGAATGCAAAATCTGATTATTTTTTAATCGAATCCTTCCCAAGCATGTCTTTCTTGTTTTTCCCTTTCCCTTTACCCAGATATACTGTACCTGCACTTGTGCACAAACATCACACTCTCTGTCCGTTTCTGTAGAATACCTCAGCTTCTCTCGCTCCCTTGCTCAGCTTGTCGTTTCACTGGAAAGTGGCAAATTATGATTCCTGTCAGCACTGTCTCTCCAGTGCATCCTTCGCCACGAGCGGAGGTACACTGTTGGTGACTCATAGGCCTTTCTCCACAGGGGTGGAATGTTATTATTTGAGGGGAATTAGGGGGTGGAAAGGGATCTTTTCAGACAGAGCCAAACAGCTCATCACTCAGCTCACTCCAAATAATCTTTCCTGTGCAGAAGTGAGCTGTTGCGATAAGCTCACCAGCATTTTGTTACCACAAAAAAGATCACTTCAGAACTCTCGAAAAAAAGTTGCACTAGCGACACTGTTTTGTTTACCCCTATATGTGGAAGGATTAGCTGTTTAATACATAAAGGTGAATTTATAAAAAATTAAACACAATTAAATAGATTTTCCAGGAATTAAATGGAACCAACTAATTATTTCTTGTCAACAGTTAACATAAATCCAGTATATCCATCCAACCATTATTCTGAACCACTGTAGCCAATCACAGATGACCTTGAGTAAAAGGCGGGGTACACCCTGAACAGGTAGTGAATGCTTCATTAATTTCAATTTAATTCAACTTAGCTTCAACCACATAGTGTAAATAGCAAATGCTTCTGCTCCTCAGATAAATAGGTTATCGGTGCATTTACTCGTGTGCAGTCAAATAAAATTGTTGAGGGGACAGAGGACCGGGAGACGGTAGAGGCAAAAAACTATTCGCTTCTCCAGTTTGCCGAATCTGCCATTTAAAAAGCAGTGGGGAAATGGGGCGTCGCGGTGGCACATCTGGTAGAGTGCATACCACAGAGGCCTTGTTCTCAAGTGGGTGGCCAGGGATGGAATCCCACTCGGAGCCCTTTCTCGCTTGACTCTGATTGCTTTTACTCATCTGATGCCGACCTTGAGAGAATAAATCCAATCCCCCCTTCAGGCCCCTTGCATCTTGCTTTCTGTCCAGAATATACACTGTCTAGACATGTTCCTAAATGCACTTGTGCCATGCACTTTGGACCACATGCTATAGATCGTTTGAATAGGGCCCAATGTTTTTTTTACTGGAATTGACGGGTCCAATGATGGTTCACAGTTTCAGATTATCTTCCCTAACGACACTGCGTGTTAATGTAACATATTACATTTTGGTATTGTAAATTGCTGTAGACACTGTACATGTCTGGTGTTGAGTATAAGTCGTACCCACAGTGGAACAACTGCTAAGTGACTGCTGGTTAGGTTAACCACTCTCGTTTTTCACTCTGCTCTTTTTTCAAATGAGCTGCTTTAATAATTGAATGTGAAGAGTTTTTTATTTTTAATGTGTTTTAGTGTTTCAATAAACAAACAAAATCAAACCAAGGTTTGAATCCCTATCTGCCAAAGAAAAGCACATTTGTGCTGCCATTTTGACATTTTTTGGAGTCTCTTGAAAGAGATTTTGATCTCAAGGTCCCATGCTGGTAATCCATTTACCACCCACCGCTCTGTCTGTGGAACACTTGCACTATGTTAAACTTTACCAGACTGTTGGTACTGCTATCAGAAGTTGCATGAATATATACATGCTATATGTGCAGCTTCAGATTAGACTTGGATCTCTTTGGGAATTGAAAATAAACCACAAAAAAGACCCTCACTTCTAAAGATCATCCAGGGACATTGGTGAAAGTAACTCAGTACATTTACTCAAGTACAGTTTTGAGGTACTTGTACTTTACTTGAGTATTTTCATTTTATTTAATTCTTTTGATGATTTTTAAGCCTTACTCTGTTCCACAGTAAAAAGACCAACTCAGCATCTGTCTGCAGCCTTTTATCATCCGCTAATGTCAAAAAGTCAGTCTGAGACTGTCCGGCGGCCTCTTGCTCGGTCACTCTCTCCTCTTCTGTTCTTACTTTCCTGCAACAACGTCATCTTCGGTCTCTTCGCCGCTTCCGTGATGCCTGTAGAGGCTGGTGAACCGGCTCTGTTGTGCAGTCACCCAGCTCTGATTCTGACACGACACTGTCAAAGCTCCACGCCAGCAGCAAGCGAACTATGACCTATGACCTGGAGGCATGACTCAGTTGGAATCAAAGGATTTCATTGGTCAAACATATATTTCTGCAGGTGTAAATCTGTGATGTTCATCCAACCAAGCACAAATTTTACACAGCATTGTGCAAGCATTCATACAGACCAAAAAAAAATAATTTTTGTTTTTCAGACAAAAATAATAGCTTGGTTTAAAACTGCTTTTTATTGTCTTCAGCTATTTTAAATCATATTTTAGTTTAAGTCCCCAAATGGCAGAAATCCCCCATCTCTAATTGCTGTTACCATAAATTCAACATTATACATACGGACTTAAGTAGAGGTCAGAATGCATAATGCACCAGTTGCATAATTGATTTTTAAAAAACTTGTCTAGAAACTGATGCAATATGACAAAATGTGCCTCTGAGGCAAAAAACGTCAAGTCTGGTAACAAGTGCAGATGTATATATAGACTTACATGTCTTTTTTTCCCCCTTTGACTGACATTCCCCGTGGACACTGCCGTTAGCTTTGACTCCACCAATCAGCGCTTCCACCCAGTAGAGATTGTTCTGGCGGCCTGACAGACATATAGCTTAATTATCAGAACATTAGCTGAGATCTAGCATATTGATTAATTTCACAGCAAACAGTATTTCTGTAGATACCCCTAGGATGCAGATACTTGTGGTTGCACTCATCCCCAGCTGAGTTTTGGCAGCGTGCTGATCATTTCCTTTGACACGCATCCAGCGCACGCACAGATGTGGAGTAGGATTTTGCATACAGAGAGAACCAGGGCCACAGACCCGTAGATCTCCGTCTGCCGAACCATATTGTGCTTGTCTCCTCAACTCATCCTCTCTCGACATCAGATGGCCCTGTCATTTCATATTTCTTTCCTGTTCTATGATGAATGAGGTGTCAGGCCCAAGATGTTTTCTGGATTCTTCATCCAGGCCTTGTGAAGCTAAGGCTTCAATCCGACAGTCTTAAAAATGACCCTGTCAATCACCCGCACTTCCCCACAACAACAAATGATTTTTAATTGTTTCCATTGAGCTTTTTCATGGTTACACAAATAGAAATGGAGATAGAAAATGCCTTCATGCATGGAGAGACAGTTTGAACAGTCCATTTAATCATTTCTAGACTTATGTCCGTTTGAGGAAAGCAAAAAGGGAGCTGTGTCCATTATGTGATACAGCCGCATTTAAGTAGTTTTAGATAGTGGCAGATGGTAACTTCTTTTTGTTGAACGCTGCTACTGAAAAACAAAGATCTCCTTGGTTGTGTTTGAGCAGTAAGTGTAGTTTGTGCGGTGTGTACTCTCTCCCTATGAGGGCAGCATGTGGAGAGGGGTGAACAGGGCTAGTGACAGAGAGCTGCTTTCATCTTCTCATATCATTCACAGACATGTCTTTTACAAGGTCTTTATCCCCTTGATGGTGTTCTTTAATGGCGATTGAAAAAAAATTGCACCTCAGAAGCACCTCAGAATGTGAATGGTCACTTTGATGTTTGGAAGACCAACACGGTGCCCAAAGACAGGCGTGACACCACACAGTGATGCCCAAACTCGATTTTTTTTTCTTTCCGTATTTGCTTTGAACAGAGCAGAACAGAGAGGAAAGGACATGAAGAGGACGTGTACCTTTCTTTTTTTTTGTGGTTGGGCCTTCAAGATTTTTCTGGCATGGCATTATTCTCGTTTAAACAGTATTCAGTTCACAGCAGGATATTTTAGAGGCTTACTGCTGCCTCCGTGAAATATAATGGTACCAATTTGAGGCTGTTTCCTTGAGCAATTATTGGAGATGTTAACAATCAATGTTCGGCAAATCATTAAAAGAAATGACACAACACAAAGTGCATATTTTCTATGATGACAGCATTTTTAAATTACTGCCATGGCCTGTAATTGCCATGTCATCGAAATGAGTTGAGCAACATTTAGATTATAACAGCTCAATAATACTTATCCTGAGTTCTTCTGCTTTGGGAAAAAACGTCAGAAACTTAAAGACTTTTGTTTTGTATATTGTTTTCCTGATGGTTTTTATTTCATTTCATACCACTAATCAAATGTTTTCATAAAGCAGTGTCACAGTTACTGGTGGCCACAGACAGACAAACAGCTGAACAACAATTGGTTTTCCTGCTCAAGGCTCCATCTTATCCAACTCCCAACCATTAACACATCGTTCCCTGCACCTTAGCATGCTGAATGGACCATCCAACAAACAGGGGTAAAGTGCACTGCTGGTGTCAGTCTGAAGGCTGGATTGCTAATTAGCTGCACAATACACCACATGTAAATGTACCTGCAAATGTCTTTTGAAAGTAAAGTCAGCAATTCTTGAGAAAGATGGTTATTTGAAGTCAACACCCAAACAAATACACTCCTCCAGTCAGTGCTTCTTCAGAATGTCAACACATCCCTCTAACTCCCTTTATCCTTCTCTTTTTATATCAGTAGTCTTTCCCGTGTCCTGTACACAAACACTTACCAAAAGACACATTATTTGTTTCCTGTAAACAGAGTTAGACAAAAAAGTGTATTGGATTAGCTCATGTACTCTACCTTGAAGTCCAGTTGGATGCTGTGTGGTCCTTACTCTTCAGTCCCACTGACAGCACGCGATCTGCCCATGTGACGGGAGAGTCTGTTACTGAGTCACTGAGTGAGTTATGAAGTTACAGTATTGGTTGAAGTGCGTGATGATGTCAGTCAAGTAGGAGCTTCCCCTATTCGCTGTTTTTTCTCTTTCAGTGTGAAAGGATGCAGCAGTCAGCAGGTAGCATGTTTATTTCCGTGATCACCGTCAGTCAGCTGATCCACTTAATTAATACGCAGCTATTGTTGCTCCCTCTTCCAGCCTAATGCACTGGCCTGTTGGGACCTAAGCTCTGGGGGAAAAGTAAAATAAAGGAGGAGAAAAAAAATCATGCTTGGCTTGAGAATTATATCTTAGTCACATTGAGTCAAACTGGGGCACAGTACAGGGGCTAAGTGAATCAAACAGACTTCAGCAAAACGAAATGGAGCATTTCTGATGTTTACCCAGATGTTTTTTTTCTTCCTTTCAATTCTTTAATTGCTTAATTAATCATCTGACTTTTGCTTTTAAAGTTAGTGTAAAGAACTACTTGTCCCAACATTGTCCTGTAACTGCAGTAACACTGTTGCAAATTTTAGCGACTTTGTCTCTAGGTTTAGCAACTTTCCAGACACTCTTGGCAACTTTATTCATAGAAAACAACTAAACAAATTTAGCAACTTTTTCAGTCTATCTGAGAAAAGGCGAGAATGTACTCAGATAAGCTTGCACTTTTACAGAAGAGGCAGAAATACCATGCTCTTTCCCTGTGGTTCATTGTGCTGGTGACTTTTAGCGACCTTTGGCACTAGTGTCAGCTACTTTCATTGGAAAGAGTTATTAACACTGCAGCGATGACCTCTGCTGTCTGACGTGCAGCTCCCCAGCTTGCACCGATTATTAGCTGGTTCTGTTGATCTTGCTAGTTCAACATTGGATTAGCCTCTTGGTAGTTTGCTAATCTCTGAGATTTTCACAGTATTGCTTGATAGGGGACTTACTAGCTAGCTCTCAGGACATTCACACAAGAAGCAATTATGTTTCATCCATGTCGGGCAACAGAAGGAAAAGGTGCTCGATTATTCCTCCGAGGGTACCAGCACACGCTCATTAAACAGACAGAGGCACCACCTAATGATACAGCCAGGTACTTCTTATTAACAGTGATTAATGGATAGTGGATTGATCGTTGACATCGCCCCCGAACTACAAAACAATGATTGGTTTTATTGCAAAAGGAAAAGTCTTTGTTAGATATCTCTGATGAAATCCAGAGCACAGAAGTTTTGATAGTGATACTGTAAAACTAAACATTCATCAGTATGCTTCGCCATGCACATTAAGTCTGCAAGAAAAGACTAATTCACCCTGTGATTATTCCTCGCTGGCTGTTTTTTTTTTTTAACCACCTTGAGCTGAGGGAAATTATCAGACTCTAATGGTCACTGTTCTGCATAAACAGCATGTAGATTAGCACTGCTGTCCTCACTTACTTTATATTCTATCATTTGAGGAAAAAGGAGCGATCCTGTGTACCAGCAGACAGCCCTGACCTTTCTGCGACTGAACCTTCGATCTAATGAGCAAATTATGATGAGACGGAGCAAATTAAAGCGTCTGTTATTAATAGGAATCGAAAAATAAGAAATGTTGTCCGAGATGTCAGGCTGGAAAGTCATTTCCATGAAACACGTTCTGAAGCATCGTAATTACGTGGGTTTGACTGCAAGTCAGTCAAGTCCTTTAGTGGGTGATTCTTTTGTGTCCAATGGGTTTGATGCAAGTGTTTGAACAGTATCTAATTATCTGAATTGAAGAGCACAAGGCCTGAGGCTCTTGTCTCTAGCTGTCAGCAGTATAAATATAAGCAGTGGGAGAACATCCTCAGTCACCTCCGTTTGATATGATCCCCCTCAGCATCTTCCTGGAGATTTCTCTGCTCCATTCACTGCACAATCTCTGTTGTAAGATTCATGGGGATGCTTCACTGTTTTTCTGTCCTCTCTTGCCCTTTCAGCTCTTTGTCCAAGTTGTTCAGCTTTGTTACTTATACTTATATAAATACATTCCCAATTCCCAAAAAGTTGAGCTGTTGTCTAGAACAACAATAAAACAGAATGCAGTAATTTACTAATCCTTTATGATGTATATTCAGTTGAAACGGATCCGCTTTTGTTCTTTCTAAATAACACTCTGAAATTCCGTTATTTTTCATGTTTTACACAGTGTCTACATTTTTATGCAACCGAAGTTGTAGCAACCTTCTGCTTTTAAAGAAAATAGATAATCAAAGCTAATACATGTAGCAGCGTGCATAAAATTCCATTGATTCTCTTTACGAAATGTGTAAAAGAAAAGATTGGCTGCAGATAATTTATGGTAAAATAACATTTGGAACACCACAAACCTTTGTAAGGAATATGAGAATTGACTCACAAACATTTGTTAGAAATAGAAATCAGAGTTAATTGCTATCACCTGCTGGTGTATAAACCTGGTGTACGAAAAGAAGGTGGTGGTCATCGCGTAAAGCATCAAAGAACCTGTGTAGGGTTGGGCAATGTCTTCCAAATTGGCGACGTAATGGATGATGGTATTATCACCACAAACGACTCAAATCATACGAAAATCACCATAAAATATTGTTTGATGTCAGCCATTGCGATGATCGATGGCATTGTCCATCAACCCAACCTCAAACCCATAAATATAATGCAAATAGGATAATAGTTGCCAGCAAAAGTGCTATAGAGATTTAGATATTGCTTATTATCCAGAGCCAAAACCTGGACGAATCTGCATGGTTAGATACTTTTTTTTTTTCTTGTAATTTGGGTGAACTGTCCCTTTAATCAAAAATAAAACACAATTTGAGGTAAAACGGCTGTTGTTGTAAATGGTTATTTTTGGGCCCAGCATTATGTTAAAAAGCTCAGTATTTTTCCCTACAGCAAGAGTATAATTCTGCAGTATGGAAGCTCTTGACATTCATCCCGTGTCTGTTGCTCCCCAGCAGCAGGTTGCTCTCAGACCCTCGTTATCCCAATCAACACCACAGCTGTGTCTCCCAGGGGATCCAAACAGGCCGTTGTGGGGGTTTATATCTCGTCATAGCATCAGCCCCCGGGCTGTATCTCGTCCCCACTGCTGTCCACCATTATCATTGCAGAGCCACCTCCGTAATGCCCCCTGTGGAAGAGTGTTGGGGGGGGTTGGGGGTTAGCGCTCACTGCAGCACTTTTTCCCCACGTCTCCTCTCCATCCGCCGCGCCTTTTGGCTCTGCCGGATCGGTGCGCACAAGGGCAGACACGCCTCATTGCATGAGCTTTTCAAACAAAGCTTGTTTCCATGGTGACCACCTTTCCCCCTTCTTGTGCTACTTTTTATGGCAGCAGAGCACATAATGCATCTGCAGTCACATATCCCATCTCCAACAGCCCCGGCCTAGTGTGATTGCTATCATCGGATTGTTTCACAACCTGCAAATCAAATCAGCCTTCTTTCCACTCTGTCTGAATGGTGTACTCATTACATGAACAATATCACATCTAATAAAAACACTGTTGTATCCGCTGAGGATAGGGCACAGGAGCAATGTTTTCTGACAGAGATGAGAGCCGACTGCTGAGATGTACATCTGCTGCTGCTCGACCTCTCTCCCTGGGATTCAGCTTCACACCACTGTCATTTTTTCTCAGCATCTGCGGGAGTTTTTCTTTTTTCTTTTCTCCCTCTCGCAGGTTCTTGAAATGATGTGTTCCCTAGGGGGCGTTTTAGCCCTGCTGGCTGACTGGAGATGGGTTAGTTAAGGTGCTAGAACGTCCACACATGTCCTCCTGTACAGTACTGTATAACTAGAATCACTCCATCTAGCTGCCCTAGATCTTAGTAAAGTTATATTGTTGTAATCTGGATTCTTTATGTCCAACAAATCCATATATTCACATGGCGTATATACATGATTTATCTGACCCACAGCCGTCTCCATTCACCTGTAACTTTATTGACTTTGACATTATGCTTCAGCCCCGTGCTGTCATCGGATTATCCACTTACAATAACACATATAGCAATGTATTCTTATTTACAAGCTGCAGCATCCCTGGTTGAAACCCAGCTGGGGACTTTTGTTGCACGTCATTCCCTTCTGTCTTCCCGTGCACAGCCTCTAACTACCGTGCTGTCTAATAATGGCAAAATGCCCCAAAAACAGCTTCAGGGTTTCAGCAGCTGAGACAAAAATAGTCCTCTCTGTCAACCCTAGTAACAGTTGACAAAGCCTCAATTTTAATGACAGCCAGCACATTAGAAGATTGTCTGCACAGAGGCATTCTTCGATACCTCTCCGCATACAGTAATTGGCGGTAAGGATTGCTTTTTACTGCAGCTCATCATATTGAGCGAGACATGGATGGTTGGAGAGCCGCTGTCTCTGCAGCCGCTGCATACAAAGGGTTACACAGAGTCAGCCGCAGTCTAAAAATAGACTGTTGCACTCGCCTGCCTCTGCACAGGCCTCTATGGATCTCCGCCCTTAAGCTCTTGCACGTGAGGTAAAAATAACTCTCTTTGTGAAAACACACACACACACAGAGTCGGTGCGTTCTTCGCTCTCAGCTTCTCCCCTGTGACATAACACAATCACTGGCTGTTAAAAAACATGCAAAAAGGCTCGGATAAAATGTCGGCTGCACATGATTTGCTGTTGCTGTATCGGGAATAAGTCAGACTGTTCACATTGCTCACAGCGTGCTCACAGTCACACACTGGTGAACACCTTTTGCATGTTGTCGAAGCCAAACAAGACAACGAAAAATTTCACGGCTTCTCAGTGGTCAGATGAAAGCGGCCCCATTTGCTTTAATGTGATTATCATGTACTTTTGGTCTGAGGCAACACAGCATTTAATTAGAAAGGGGTCATTTCACTGTGACCGGCTCATCCTAAGCTGCTGTTATTACCGCCATTAAAAAAGGCTTCACTGCCACAGCTTATTGCAGGATGCTGGTAATTAGCAATATGGTGTCAGAAGTCACACCCGGTGGACAGGAGGATGTTCTGTGATATGGGTCTGGTTTGCTTTTAAAGTAGTTTTTTTTAGCAGCAAAACAACATGAAACAGTTCTAGACCTCAGTCACCTCTGCTATACACTCAAATATAAAACTGCAGCTTTCTACAGAAAACATTTTACTTGTCCATTGGCTTTGCTGTTGAGTAGATAGTCTCCTTTTCCAAAATCCAAAAATTGCAAAACTTACTGCAAACAATGAACAATTTCTTCAGTTGGTTAAGTTGTTATATAACAGAATGGTCCTTGGGTCAAATGCATTGAAGGACAGCCCACCAACCCCCCGATGTGCCATGTTCCTCCAGGCACTCTGGTTCTCCTGCAGTCCCAAAACATTTATGTCAGGAAAATCTGCATTTTCTCATGAGTGGGTTAGTATGATTCCATATGAAAACGTTTCTAACATACTATGACGACAATACACTGTTGGCACTTGACAACTGCTCTTATAGCCCATGTTCCGATCACTTTGAACATCTAAATGCTATATTAAACATGTAGAAAATGCTGTAGAACGGTCAGGTATAGCCCCCCAAACCACTTTCTTGAGGTTAGGCTCTAAAAGCACTATCCTACGATAGGAAAAGAGAAGAGAGTTAAGCCTTAAACACACCCATTTTAACAGATTGTTGACACTTGACAACCACTGTTGTACCCACATGATGCCCACTGTTTAGCCCGCATCCCTATCCTGGGATTGGCTTCAGCCCCTGTGACTTTTTTAAAGGATAAGCGATTACAGCTAATGGATGGTTCAAATAGGAAGTGAAATGGAAGTGGAGCAAACTTTTGGTAAATGTGAATGGCGAATGGCGAGAAATACTTTGGCCAGGGTCAGGGGCTTAAATAAAAAGGTTATCTGGACAACCCCAGTTTAATTTGCTCTGTATTTCTGTAAATTACAGCAATTTAGATCTATTTGTGATTATCATGTTGGAAAAAAAAAAGCTTGTGTGGGAGGCAGTTTAGTGATAATGAGCACAGTCAAACAGGTGCTGTTGGATTAAGCTGTTGGTCAAAAATGCTATAATAACCTATCAGCATATTGTAATTGAAGTGGTCTGAGAAGAAACTAGACTTCTTTTCCCCCTTTTGGTTCTGCTTTCAGGCTTAAGAATATCCAGTACAAATGTTACCACTATAGAAAATTGGTGATGACTATGTTATAACCAATTCTTTTTCCTAAAACATAACTAATTTCCAATAGCACATACAAGTTTCTGGGAAACCTAATACTAAAAACAAAATGTTTTGTGGTATATTGTGATTTATTTGATTAATAAAATGAAATCATTATGCCGAATCTGTTAAAAATGTTTATAGCAGAGCCATAAATATCATAGCACATGACCGTGCCATATGCTATGTGCTTTCCATTTGTTGTGATCAAGCCCAAGGCTCTGTTGCACACCTCTGCTTTGCTGCTACTCTTGTAGAGTCAAGCCCATTGTGAGTCATCAAAATACCACATGGATTCAGGCTAGAAAACAAAAAAACATTGTTTGCACCTGACAAAAATGGCACTTGGCCGGTACAAACCCCCGCAGACTGACACGCTGACAAGAAAATAGACTTCTCTATCTGTATGCATGGACACGAAGATGTGTCTTTCATCTGTGCGTTTCTTTGTAGGATTTATTTGAACGCTAACTGATTCACAGCTCACCCTTTAGAGCAGATTGAAATTTGGGTGAATCGGCCCATCCATCCAATCTCCCATGTACCCTCGCCGCCTTTATCGGCCAGGGATATAAAGGCCAAGCAGGCTGTTATCAGCAAGGGGCTGGGGGTAAGCAGGGAGGTAAATTGCACTGGGAGTAAGGCCTAGAGATGTTCCACGGTGGCCCAAGCTCAGCACACAGGTTGTTATTAAAAGCCTTGTAATAGGCTAGATTAGTCTCAAGATATGGCCTAATCCTTAAAAGACTCCACAATCAAATCAATGGAAAAAGAAAAAGGTGGGAGTGGTGGGGGAGAGTTGGCCTGTTAATGCTCTCCTGCCTTAGTAGAGAGCACTTTTAGGGGGTTGGATGTGGTCTTTGTTACACTTACAACTAGCCTACTGCTCCATGGACTTGCTTTATTTTGCTTTACTGGTACACTAATAGCTGTTAAGGTTTTGTTGTTTTCTAAATGACGTTTCCATGAAGTTTCATTGCAGTAGAAATAGTTTTTTTCAAATCCTCTTTGCCTTCATGTTGCTATTACCTTGAGAGCAGGTACTACTTTTGCCCTTTTTGCAGTTGAAACCTGGGCACAGCAGCATTTAAAACAGTAACATTTATCGTGTCTCATGGGCCTTGTCCTTTTTAAGTGGCTTATCCAAACTAATGAACAAAATGAATGTGGAAGACACAAAGGTAGTGCTGAAATGACTTCATTAACCAGTCACTTGAAAAAGAATATTTTTTATTACAAGTAATTAGTTGTTGTTATTCAATGGTTTATATTATTTGAAATATTTGTCGACCTTTGGCTTAGAAATTTTGATTTTTATGCATTATAAAGAACAAACATCTAACAGTTTGGCAATTATGATAGTTGTTGGTTGGATATTGACAAATTGAACATCCCCAAG
>CAFUXE010001022.1:65542-119601 GCA_903364295.1 Serranus cabrilla | reverse complement strand
AATTATGCGACCCTTATGACCCTTGTACAATTTAAATGGGTGAGATGTATAAATATGTACCCCGCGTACAGTTGTCATGAATGGGGAAACTAGCCACAGAGACAAAATCATTTTTTTGTGCCAGGCAGCAAACATGGTTCTCCTGTAAGTTGGGCATTTTAACATGGGGGTCAATGGGAATTGACTCACTTTAGGAGCCATCCTCCAGTGGCCATTCGAGCAACTGCAGTTTTTGTTAACTTTGTCGTTGACTTCATTTTGCTGCTTTGCAAGTACAAATGAACAAACGAAGGATTACATTCAATCACATTAATATGAAATTCACAGGAAATATCAAATACTGTTTTCAATGCTGTGATGCTAAATGTTTTGCTTTTATTCCTTAGAAAAAAATCCTTTACCTATTGCATTTGAAGTGTTAATTTGAATGTGGCCCACATGTCTCAGTAATTACCTGTACAAAGAAAACCAGTCACATGCCTCACCAGGCCCTGTCCTCCCATTTAGAAACCATTTTCATTGTTGTAACATGATATTTTTAGACTTAATGTGTAATGTGTGCTTTTGAAGAAGACTGAATTAAAAGCAGCGACCATTTGAAGATGGGACTTCAGTCAGTGACATAAGCCCAGTGCCACTAATCTTCAAAGGCGGGTGTATTTGAGTGTGTTGCAGCAAGAACAGGAGCTTTCCTGCCGTCTTTGTTTTGTCTTAAGTTAAGTCTTAATTGTTATTTAATTTGTGGTCTGCTCTGTTGTAAAGGCTGTGAAATATTAATTGCATTGCCTTTTTTCCTCCACCTCTCTTTGATGTACGTGTGTCTCTGGACTCATCAGGAGATTTTTTTTCTTGTAATTTCATTAATCATCAGTGTTGGGAAGGTTACTTTTAACATCTATTCCACTACAGATGAATACATGAACACATGCTCTAAAATGTCATTTCTAAAGTTTAATGATCCATTAGATTACTCAAAGGAAGGAGCATATTGTAAATGCTTTTGATTACTTTTTTTTCATTTTCTAAATCTGTTTATGGGACAGTCATGTAAGATGTCATTTAGGCTCATTCCATGTTCATCTCCGTCCGTATTTGTGCATGCTTTCTGAAAGCTTACCGATTTCCCTACATAAAGGAAGCTTAAGTAAGGCTTAAGATAAGAAAGTATATCACAATCAACCTGAAATCAATTATTTTTATTTGCTAGATTGATACAGATCTCATTATGTTCTGATCATGGTTTAATATGCCATTTGTTTTGCTGGATTGTATCAGGATCTAACACAACAAGGCACTGCTCAGTTTGGTGAGTCTGACTGTGCTCTGCCCATCTCTCTCTCAGTGTACCAGAGGATGGCTCCTCTGGGAGCCGTTGTGGCCTTTGAACTGAAATCCAGAGATCAACCTACTGATCAATACATGGATCCTCTGTGTTTTGCCTGTCAAACAGAGGGAAAATTGCAAAGCACACATGGCCGCAGCTCTTGAATATGTTCAGCGAAATCATTTGCGATGGTCAGCGTGGTGCCTGTTAAAGCAGTGATTTGCCAAGGCTTTAAAACAGAAGGCAGCACTCTAAGTGAGACCATACCTTTCTAACTACCTCTTATTGCAAGGTGGCCTCCTGTGGAGATGGATGTCCAGGTAATTTGCAGTTAGCTGCCCACCTCAAGTCACATTGTGTCATTTCTCTTCGTAGGGAATGTTAGTGCTTAGGGCTTGGAAGAAGTGGACTGCTGTTTTTTTTTTTGTTCTCTCTATGTGTCTGTCCCTCAGTTAAACACCTAAAGTAGAGCCTATCCCCCATCATGTGATACGGCGATTTTTTGAGTTTTCAGATAAGATTATGCATCACCACTATGAGGGAGGACAAAATGATATATCAATCAATCAGAGCAATGAAAAGTGACCCCCAACCAATATAGGTAATGGAACATTTGACCTTGCACTCAGTAATACTGGACCATTTTCAAGCAGGAAAAAAAGCCCTCATCACAAACTTTTTTAAATTAAAGCAAAACAGGTGAAATAGGGAGTAAATTAATCTTGATTCATATTTGATCAGCTCTGTCTCGTTGCTGTCGCCATGTTTCATTTTTATGCGTGAGCCAAACAGATCTGGAGCCGGAATGATGCTACTCATAAGTTAACACTAGCTTGATTAGCAAAGGACAATCATTCTTTAAAATGAACGACTCTTTTAGTCCAACCGAACACTGAACAAGATATTTTTAAAATGTTACAAAAGAGACTGTATGCAACCTGTATTATAGTGGACAGTGTAGAAGGCAGAAAGTGATGCTAGCATTAGCTTACAGGTGGCTTACTTGTACTCCCTGGTCAACATTGGGTGCTAAAATATTCCTTTGACTTCCTTAAATTGATTACTTTTAGTTCCAGGCATTTTGTAGGTGTTTTAGCTCTTGGTTACATATAATGGCAGTGACTGTTTCTTCCTTTGGGGGCGTGGTTTTCTGAGTATAATGTGCTATGCTCTTTCTCTGTGAGTTTGAATGAAATGAAAGCATGCTGGGAAGAGGGAAAAGTTCTGAGACAAAAACACAGTGCACTGTGGTGAAAAAAATCTAGAAATCTGTCAGAGTGTGAGAGGGACCAGATGCATCTGCCAGAGCAAATAAAACATGAGCTTGGCAGATTCGTCCGTTTTCCAATTTGGGTGTGTTTAACATTTCAGCAAACATTCATGAATAAGCACATCAGTATTAGTTTAGTCATGTTTCTGGCCACACGACAGATGAAAGTCTTAGGGCCAGAAAGTCTCTTTTTCTTTTGCTCTTTTTTATTCCACCAGCTTAGAAAAATATTTGAGTTTTTACTGTAGCTGCTAGATGTTTGACTTTCTTTTAACTTTGCCTGTCTGATGTTTATCAGAGCTTGTTTTGCTCAAAACAGGTGCTGCTGCTGCTGGAAATGGAGGTTACTTGGAGCAGAATGTGTAAACAATGACTTAAAAGATGTTACAATGTGCTGTAGTGCTCAGGGGAACTGCAAAGTGGGGTGATAATTCTCTAAGTTTGTCACTACAAGCAGCTCCTTTCATATACATTCTGATCAACTGGGTTTAAAACAAGACTTTTGAAGAAGTATGCTTTTAATTGGACAGGGACAGAGTTTTGGTTCAGTCTCACTTCTCTCACTGACCTGGTTCTATGCCACAACTGTTTTCTGCAAAAAAGAGAAACCCACTGTATACGACCTTCATTCTATGTAGCATGTAACCAGATATTTAACTTAGAAGATGGTGGAGATCAAAACAGAGCAACAAGGAGAGTGATTGTTGGTAGGGATGTACATAAGGACTTTTTCAGTCAAAACAAGAACCGATTATTTACATTTTTGTGTTTTAAACTCATGCAGTGTTGTTGTAGATGAGCAAAGATGAGTGATTTAATAATCCGTAACTCTGACCAAACTCACCGTTACTGCTCACTATTATTCATTTAAAAAACAACAACAACAACAGTTCTGACTCTTCAAATAGACATGAATTAATTTTCTTCCCTAGTGTCAAAACAGTCTATTAAGACTGCTTTCATACTAGCTGGTGTTTTACTGAGGCAGAGTGGTTGTGGGTTGCATCACATACAGTTTAATGTGGAAGACAATGGAGGCTATCCACCTCATACTTTCTTCTTCTTCCAGTATCTTCCCTTTCCCCTCAGGACACCTGCACTCACTGACTTTGAACTGTACAGAGATTTCTGCTGGCAGACAAAAAAAAATATCCTACTGGTATTTCCAGTTGTTGAATAGTGGCCCTGAATGCTGCATGGGTATTTCGAGGTGTGCTTTGGGGTCATTGTATAAGAACAGGTGTGGTCTCAGCTTACTTTGGTACAACAAGACCTCAATCCTGGATGTGATACTTGACATAACCTCAGGCAAGGAACAATCTGGGTCTTGTTAATAAATAACATAGCCGCAATATAGAGGGGGGAAGCTTGGACCTGAGGGTGTTTGTTCAGACTAGATAAATAATTTAACGCTTGCCAAACCAAACAAAGAAGTCAGCATTGGTTGTCATTAGACAGAAATGTAAGCTTGGAAATAATGTTGAGATGAGGATGAGCATAGACCACTGTAATCTATTAAAGTAAAAAAAATGGTTTGCTGTTTTCACATTACCATTTAAAATAGCAAAATTCTGAGAAAGAATCACTTTATTACAGTAGTTTTATAACAGTTTCAGCTTTTAGATCTGTAAACCTGTTGATGCTGCCCAAAGTATATGTTTGCTTTGGTACTATAAGAACAAGTTGTGTTAAAAAAAAATTGGATCATTTTGATACTGTCTTTGAAATTCAGGCGTTACAGTATTTCCTTCATTGCATTGAATGGTTATAGAAAATAGGTTTACTTCCAATGGATTTAGGTCTTAACTTTATGAAATGACACCAGAAATATATGTAAACCTATATGTATGTTTATGTATGTAAACATTATGTAAGGGTATGTTATTGTTGAGGGTTGCCTTATGTATACTGTGAATGTTTTGTTCTTGATTTTTTGTGTGTAAAATGATAGAAATGAAACATTTAAGTTACAGACATTATTGGGAGTTTGATATTTTTGGCTTTTTGGATTGTTAGTTGGACAGAAAAAAATTATCTCAAGATGCTGCCCTTGTCATTAGTTTAAAAAGCTATACCAATAGTTAATCAAAATATCAGCTATCAGCAACTGGAACTCCATAAATCTGAATCAAGTCATTCTTACCTTTATTTACTTAGTTTTAAGTTTCAAATGACACTTATGTCATTCATCCAGTCTTAAACATGTTACTGTGGATTTTTCTTTCAGCCAATTATAAATTATATAAGCAACGACTTGTATCTGTAAGTGCTTCTCCGATTTCCTGTTGCAGGATGGCCATCCAGGTTGACAAGTTTGACTTTGAGAGTCTGCCACAGCCGGACCAGGAGACAGCTCGCTTCACTAACCCCAAACAGCTGGAGGAGGAGCGTCAGCATGCCCAGGGCTGCCAGATCAACAGCAAGCTGGGCATCTGTTGGAGCATCATATCCTTCCAGTGGCTACATGTACGGTAGTGTTATATCAGAAAAAACAGACTGTAGATACAGATGGTTACGGTTTATATTCATAATTTAGTCCCTTAGCGTTCACTGAACCAATGAACAGGTCATAATCTCCAATAAGTGGTCCAACAGAATAATTCTGCACTGTTTTAGTTGGATGTTGTTTGTTGACAGTCACATCACTGATACAGGACATCTGGATCCTACATCTGGAGGCCCTCTGGCCAGCAGGGAACTTGTACGCCTTCATGACAGATGGGAGAGCGTATGGCAAAATACTTGCCACTCTGACACTATGAAGTGATGTCTTAGTGTGTGCATGTGTGGGTGTGCAATTGTGCCGCATTAATGTGATACAACATGCTCCCATAGGTGCTAGTCTGTGGGCAAGCTTTGTGGACCAAACAAGGTAATCTTTGACATCTTTGTAGGCATGCTGCCTTTCCACAGGGAGGCAACTCTTATCTATTCCTTTATATACGGTTGGCTTCTTGACTGTCAACAATCTGCCAATCGAAATAAAAAATGTATAGGTATAGGTTGTAACAGTGATGCAAGCTGGGTTAGTATTTGTGTTTTGTGGGGTTGTTAGTGGAGATCCAATGTTGTGTCTTACATTGGACCCATTGGGTCACACTGTAGGTACCTTTACCAACAAATCCATTGAAACATCCATGTATGATTCCTGCTGTTGTCCCCAAAGCTGAGGATGTGCTGTGAAACCATGGCACTTCCAGTTCTCAGTGAGAACTCTTTTCAGACCAAATACTCTCAGGAACTAAACAGTTTCTTGAATTAGACTTAGGAAGTAAATCAATAATGTTATTAAATGTCATGGCCTAAGAATGATCTTTTAGGAATATGTTAAAGGAACTTGTTCTAGCTTGCCTTTCCATTATATTTTGAGAAATGTCAGTACTCAGCAAATGTATCCATTAGAATGCAAGGTTCTTGTTTGAGACATATTTTGTCATTTAACCAAAGGAAGCACTCTTAGGTATCTCTCGGGTATAAAAGGAGCCTGAAATCAAAATAAAGATGGGTATAGGTCTGTGTCGAATACTCCAAAGCTTTGTGCTATGAGCTGTGAAAAAGGTTTTCGCTATAGCAGAGAGAGACAGAAGCAAAAAACATTATGTAATGACAGCATATTTTCAAATCTCACTTAGAAAATTAAGGATTTATTTCAACCAAACCAGAGTTGGCGATTGTTGGAACAAGGGAAAGACTAACCAAGTGACTTTTATTTTATTTCTGTCAAGTTTAAATTAAATGCGTTTTACTATGAGTCAACAAGCCACTTAAGCTCATCTTAGTTTGGCGAAGGATTGAAAAATTGAATTAAGAGGGTGGACAGGTGGGTTCAAAAACACCACTCAAACACAGACATGGGAACCTTATCCGAAAAACTTCCAAAAATGAAAATAAGATGTTTGGTACAGCCCTAGATGGGAGTTTATTTTTTTGTGAAATCAGGTACATACGTTTTAATTGTATGTCTTATCAAAATCATAACTTTATTTTACCTGTTGTGCGGCCTAAGGCAAATTCCCACCTATGCGGATGACAATGTCCTATTCGAATACTGACATCCAGTTATTGCTTCCATTCAGATTGAAGGCTCTGCATTATGTGTTGCAGACTCGGGGCTTCTCTTAAACCAATTAGTGACTCACAGTACTCTGATACTCTCTAGACCATGTGGTAGGAAGTATTAATTTGCAGAAACTATTGTAAACAAACCAAAACTCCAACCTGATTCCTGCATGAGTTTGCAGATAACACACAAGTTACATAAAGGTTCTTGGTGGTTGGTAGAAAAGTTTCTGCAGTTGCAAAGAACTCCTAGTCATCATGCGTGCCTTCTATCAGCCCAAAACTCATCAGTTTGCAGTTGCTGCGGCACATATTTAGAGATTTAAGAACTGCCTGTCAGATTTTTGGTGAGCATGATGAATCCAATCTTTGAGCTACTGAAGTTGCCATTATATTTTTCCTTTTTATGAAGGCGTAAACACCCCCATCATTATGTGCATTGTTTTATCTACAAGTAATTTGGCAGCGTGTAGGCGGGGATGAAGAAAGAAAATGACATACAAATATATTCCCAGCAGCAAGTCTGATAGCACTCCTTTTACTGTTGGGAGAATCAGCCTGAAACAGCGTGTTTGATCATTTTATCCAATTTGGAACATATGTTATGAGTGCAATTTGTGAATTTAAACAACTTGCTGTTGAAGCTGAACAGCATATAGACAGGCTGCAGCAAGTACGTCATCAGTAGACAAATCCTGCTCAGCAGCAGCTCAGGAGACAGTGAGACTGCTCAGTATCCAGTGGTGGAAGAAGTACTCTGTGCCTAATACCCTGTTACAAGTAAAGCCCTGAATGCAGATGTTTAATTTAACATGCAATATGTCATTTTAGGGTGAGCCAGATTTTTTTGCAGAGCTCTCCTCCTCTCCAACACAAGTGGATCCACTGACTAAAGCCAGTTAAAACACTAAATGAAACAGTAAAAAATCAGCTCTAGGCATATCAGCAGAGGACGCATGGCAAGCTGCAGCTAACCTGTACAACAACAAAGCATTTTCATGCTAAAAATCTATGTTTCTTTAATTAATGTTTCTTTTTATATATTTGAATACACACATTATTCATAATACACTTTTAAGTAAAATGATGGCAATATTAGAAGCAGAATATACTTAAAATACCAAAAGTAAAAGTACTAATTTCAGAAAATTATACTATGTATATATTATGTTGCTATGTTAGTGGAAAATTTAACCAAAAATGACAAGCGTGACATTTGAAGCCCTATGTTCAAACACAAGTAATTTGGATGGAAAATCTAAAACCCAACTTATCTTCTGGTATTCATTCAGTGTAAATGGACCAACACCAAAATTGTCACATGATGTTATCGAGTTAAGTCTTGATGCTTATCGTTTCCTGCACAGGGAGACGTTTCTGTGTGAGCAGATAGTGACTCAGCTGTCTCACATCTTTGGAATAACACAATGTAAATTCTGCTTCGGGGTGGATTTTCCCTTTTACAACATGAAAGAACTCAAGAAATAAAAGATTTGATTACAGCGCGTGTCACACTCTGAAGCACCCACTTGGCCCTGAGCAAAGTAACAGTCACTTTAATTTGTAATTTATGACTTCCCTATAATATTATTCCTGTTTTGTTGATGGTGTTCAGCTATAGTGATTCACTCATAGAGGCAGACTTAGCTATATACAGTACAGGCACTGAGAGAAATAGAAGAAATAAAGCAGTGAATGTGTTCTCTGTGTCTTCCCCTTGAGGAGGTCATTGCCAAGTTCATGAATCATCCCTGAATATACAGTGTGGAAGTGAATTTGTGTCTCAGCAGCTCCCTTAACCAGCACTAATATCCACTTCACTGTTAGTTATTATTGTAACTCCCTGTAAAGCTGTCTTAGCTGGCGTAGTACATCCCGATTACAGTTTTTCTTAGATATTACAGCCAGCCAGAAGCGACAGCGTGTCCCTTCAAGTATAGATTAACTTCAGTGGACAGAAGTGCAGTTTAGGACTTGTTTTAAAATTGTTCAGATCACCTTCAAGGCAATGTTCTCAGCTGTACTCCTGTGGCAGCACTATTTGTGTCATTCCTCTAAACTTAGGTCTCAGGGTCTTCCTAACTGTCAAGATTCCCCTGCTCCACCACCTGCCAATTTTTTTTTTTATATTTAACTACAAGCATTTGGACCGAAAAGTTGCTAAAATAGCTCCCGGACGAGCCCCCATTTATGTTATGTCCCCGGTTTCTAGGGCAAGGGAATGACCACTGATGTTATATAACCCAGGGTAAAAAGGAAATACAACCAGGTAAACAGAGTATAAGCAAAGTATAATTATTTATTAACACAAGAAATGATATACAAACAGCAAACTAAAAACTTCTGCCTAAACAGAAAGTGAGAATCAAACTAAAAGTATTCAAAATAAACCACCTCTTGCAAGCACAAAACTGAAGTTTCCACTAACTCACAAATTCCACTACTAGCACATGTAGTTTTCACAAACACCAGACACAACTTCTTCAATCAGCACAGACAGCTCACAACAGGGGACGTCCGCTTGGGCCTCCACTCTATTTAACCTTTTGCATCCCCTAATCAGTAACTGATCACAGGTATTCCTGAGCACCCACGGCAACCTGGGAGGAAGTGCAGGAGGCGGGCCCTAAAAGGAGACAAAGGAAAGAGCGATAAACACAAATAGACCAAAATACAATCCACTCTATCTATAACACACGCAAGTAGGGTTGGGCAATATATCCAATATAATGGATGTAGAACTGGGCTACAATATTTTGTTAAATATAACTTGGTTGGGATTCCCCCCCTTTTGCATACAAGTTTAAAATTCCTCCAATAGAAACCATGAATGAATATAAGCAAGATTGATTCATTGCAGACATGTTGTGAAATTGAGCATTTCTAAAGAGCTTTTGAGAAGATTTTAAAATATCAAGACAAATATCTTTACTTTTAGGCCATATTGCCCAGCCGTAATAGCAAACATCAAGTAGGTTGCATTAATCAAAAATGCATGGCAAAATACCTAAAGCCATTCCATCAGCGGAAAGCAGAGAGGCACCATTTCTCCAAAGCAACACTTTGGAGGATTTTCAAATAACTGTAGAGAAGTTTTGAATTAATGTAAGCAATGACTTGTCCATTTTCTTTTGCCAGAGAGAACTTTGATGTGAGACGTAAAAGTATTCTGGGCAACAAACAGAAAAGTGCCAAACTCTGAATGATTGTTAACAATAAGTTAAGTGGGTGGACAAGCATGTTGATCATCCACACATTGTGTCTTGTGATGGCTCAGCTCTTTGGCAATTTAAGGGAATGGATTTGCCGGATGTGTTGAAGTCAAACTTAAGATATTACATATGCAAAGGAAATGTTTGCAGACTAATATATACAGTTAAACTAACCAAATTACCCATGTGGGGCTGTGGAAAAAAGGCTTATGTCCATGTAGCATTTCCCTTTGGCAGAAAGCACTAGCAGGGCACTGGGGAGTGCTTCATCCCAGCACTTTTTGATGAAGTGCTCTGCATGGGTTTTGTTTCTATGACAACAACATCTTGACAACATCTTCACTAACCACCATTGCGTGATAGACTAGCATCACTGATAAAAGTACAATCCTAACGGCGGCATTCAGTGTCCGGCTGAGCTGCTCCCACAAATGGGCTTTTTCTGTCTTTGTTGTGAGAGTTTCTTGCTCACATACACAGCTCGGGATAGTCAGACAGGGACTGAACACGCTTCTCCTCTATTTTAATGGTTACCAGGGTGACAAGCCCCGCCTTATCTAAAATAGGACTGCTTGCGTGAAAAGAGGCGACAGTGACAACACCAGCACCTTTTTGAAAAGTTCAGAGATTTTTAATTAGAAGCGCTCGGAGCGACCGCACAAAAAAGTCTGAGCGATCTGAAAGAAAAGATGCTGGATGGAGCGCTTTTTCTCTAGGCGGCTGCATGTGGCTGCACACACTCTCTGATGAGAACAAATGAAAACAGAGGCTTGTGCTCAGGAAAATCTCTATATGGATACTCAGCCTCACTTTGCTTAGCCCTCTGCCACTGTGACCCCCTACATGGATAAGTGTCAGAAAATGGCTGGATGGAAGAGGCTTTTTAATTGTGTGACATTTTTGACCCCTTGTTCCCAATATAGCTGTAATTATACCGTACGCATGAGATAGATGTTTCTGGTTCCCGGTTCCTTGGTATAGTAAGACCTATGGACCTTTTTATCTGCATTTTTCATCAAACCATAACGCGAAAACAAAACAGCATTAAAAGTTGACCCATCTTCATTGGCTCAATGAGCCAGATAGATGTAGACAGAGCAGTGGTCGAGTGAGCTAAACAGTGATTGAAGAGAGGGAGCAGCAATAAATCAGAGGAATGAAACGTTGTTTTCTGATTGTTTTTAATGCCAGTTATGCACTAAAGCACAAATAAGCTGACCCGCATCTCTGCACAATCCTGTGGGAAGGTGCTTCATGGTCAGATTCTGTGTAAATGCAGTCGAAGCGTACGCTTCATCATGTCTGCTGTGTCTCTCCGATCCGCGTGGCTCGCTTCTTCTTTGGTCAAACTGACACATCGATTGACATTCAGCAGCACTCTGCTGCAGAGGAAAGAGAAGAGGAGCATAGGAAACAAAAAAAGCACACAAAAGGTAGTTGAATACCAGCAAACTTGAAGCAAAATTTGAAATATCGCATTAAGGAAAAATGCAAAGTAGAGATGTTTGCATCAGCTGATTTAGAGTGAATAAACAAAGCTGCCTAAAGGTGGTTTTTTCTTCGAAAAAGTAACAAACACTTAAAACTTTTATGCACGTTCTAGAAAGTTTTAGCAAATTTTTGTGTTTCTAAAGTTTCTCATGCAAATCTTCACAATGCCTCTAGAGATGTACTGATGGAAACACGACTTGTATCGGATTCTGAGGGGCTTGGCAAAGTTGCAATATTTGACAATCTGGGAATGAGAATAGCCTTCACACCCTTTGAGCAGTTATTATTCTCGCCTCTTTGTTGACACCAGTAAATGTAACAAACACAGCGAAACAAAAAGGAAAGGGAAAATAGTGAAGGTTAAGTGAAGATAACTCAAATACTACTCTACTTGACAGCACCTCGATTGTTACTGTAAACAAGTGCAATGAAACCTTTGCAAGGAAAAAGCAAAAACTTTAGGGAATGCTGGTTAGACAAGCAAGTCAGTGCATTCGGTAGGTTGTTTCAGAGCCATTATGGTTCTGAAAATGCACTGAGGCAATAATCCAACATGTGCTGAAATTAAAAAGAAAGTATACTTTTGAATACTTGGGTTTTTTTTTTTTAAACAAGTTCTTCAGCACTAGTAAACCAAGTAAACATTTGACTGAAAGCCTTGCACTTGAGCAGCACTATCTATACTTTGACTCTAGTGTGTGCTTTGTCCACAAAACTATCTGGCTCATTTTTTAGCATGCTAAGCAATGTTAGCATGTTTTTATGCATGTTGGGAAAATTGATTGTATAGTGTATGCAGCGTGTGAATAGTGTGCTATTTGTGTATCATTCACTGGTGGAACCATACAGTATGAGCCCAGGGCTGCTCTACCATCACCAGTTGCTACGCTTTGTGCAGTGGGTCAATATTTATAATGACCATCCCATTATGTAACACAACCGCTTCAAAGCAGACTTGGATAAGGGTCCACTGGGGGATATAGCAGGATGTCAGATGCTCAGCTTTATGATCATCATGCGGCTGTAACATCCAGGCTGTATGGATGAAGACGTACAGTCCAGTGGCTGCTAGGTGCTCCTGTTACCCAACAACAAATTCACCGCGTTCACTCTTAAAGAGATCAGACACTGCCGTCGTCCGCCATTGTTCATTGTAATGAGATGCAGGTGCATGTTGTGACATGTGATTCATTATGAGGCGGACTTTTGGTTTGGAAAAGATCCAGCCTGAACAGCAGAGGCACTTTTCAGCACGGTCTGATACTGTCCGCGGATGCCTTCTCTGGCTCTGCATGCATACTGCACTGTACTCTCCCTCAGAGGTTAATAGACACAGGTTTGCTGCTCGTCTCACCCATTATTCCAAATGTCAGCTGCGTAAATGATCAGCTGTGTCGTTATCATCACATATTATCTGGGTAATTGCTCTCTGACAGCCATGTTTGTTTTGATGCAGCAGTTGTGCATTGATAGCCTGCCCTGCGATCAGCTAATGCTATCATCATAATCAGGTTACAGAAACATGCTCTACATGTACCTTTGACATCTTAATGAATGCATTACACACATAAAACAGTTCATTTAGAGGGAGTTTTATTTCCTCCTTTGGCATATGGTGTTTATATTTATAAGTCATGTAAATGCATCCATAAATTAGGACAATTAATGCCATATTCTGTGCCAGTTAGAATTTATAGTATTAAGTATTCTTACGCATTTTGTGACATCCACTACTACTAATACCAGTATCTAATGCCTTTATGTCTGATTTAGTGGTATTTCATCTTGAACTTGGCTGTTTTTGATGTTTGCACTAATGGATCCATACATTCAGTATTCAGATCAGTACAAGCCTGATCTCATAAAGTTTGAAATGCTGCAGTAAAAATCAATAAAACAGCATTCCGTCCAATCACTTTTCGATATATATTAAATTGAATTCTGTAGAATGACAATATATTTAATGTTTTTTATTGTTAATATATATTCATTCTCAACTTGATGCATGCATCACATTCCCGAAAAGTTGAGTCAGGGGCATTTATTACTGTGTTTACATCATCATTTTTTTAAATTAAACTCAATACGTGTTTCAGCACTGAGGACAGTAATTGGAGAAGTTATGAAAGTGAAATTCTTTTAAATTGTTTTGATATATGACTTCAGCTACTCAACAGTCTGGGGTCTCTTTTTTTTGTATTTTGCGCTTTATAATTTGCCACACATTTCAATATGAAAAAGATCCAGAGCGCGGCAGTTTAGTACCTGCACTCTTTTCCTTTGAAGCCATGCTGCTGTAACACGTGCAGAATGCCTGTGTAAGTTTTTGGAAAAGAAGTCTGGATGACAGCATGTTGCTCTAAAACCTGTATGTACCTTTCAGCATTAATGGTGCCTTCACAGATGTATCAGTTACCCATGATGCCATGGGCACTTACACAGCCCCATACCATCACAGATGCTGGCTTTAAAACTTTGTGCTGGTAACAATATGGTTGGTCCTTTTCTTCTCCATCCCGGACACAACATTAATGATTTCCAAAAACAGTTTGAAATGTGGACTTGTCAGACCACAGCGCGCTTTTCCACTTTATGTCAGTTCATCTCAGATGAGCTCGGCCCCGGGAAGTTGGCGCTATTCTGGATATAGGTGATATATGGCTTTTCACTTGCAGAGGTTGGTAAAGTTTTACCTTGCATTGTAGATGAAGCAAAACAAAACTGTGTTTACAACAATGTTTTTTCCTGTGTGTTACTGAGCCCAATAACTTATTGATCGAGGCAGACCAGAAACTGCAGTGTTTCTGGGTGTGTGAAATCCATCGGTGAAATCACCGTTTTTTTGTTTTGTTTTTTTAAAGGCAAAATGATGAAATTGTAGCGTACACTTAGACTGACATTGATTTTTTAAAGGTGGACCTTTTTTTCATGTTGCTCAGATATGTTTTGCTGCTGCCCCCATTCACAGCAGCAGCCTAGATTCTGTGCTAGTACTCTTGCCTGTGCAACCCTACTTTAAAAAAATCACAAAAACTATCACTTGATGCATTAAAAGGTGTTAAAGTCATATTGAATGGAGTTGAAGTAGGAACTGATAGGACAAAGTACTGTATTATTATTAGTCGTAGTAGTAGCAATTTTGTTTAAACTCGAGTAAGCTTAAAAAGAATGTATGTTTTTCCTATTTCCACTGTTTTAGTGTCCATCGTATATGTGTATTCAGCAGAGTTCCTCAAGTTAATTAGGATTTGAAATGCACCAAGCCTCTCCATCATGTCATCCTTAACCTTACCCACCCTTCCCTGCGGCGCCGTGGAGAGGCCAGTGTGGAGGGAGTCCTCAACCAGCTGGTCCTGGAGCACCTACAGCTTGCTCCTTTGCAGTGGGGTAAGTCCCTTATGTGTGAGTCTGCGTGTGTCTGCATGCATTTGAGATTATGAGTTGTGAGAACTTTGCAAACCACAAAATGTGAATGTGAATGAAATGAGAGAAAAAGTTTAAATCATGTTGCTGTGACAGTCTGTTATTGATGTTATATCATTTTCCAATTAGGATTTTTTTTTTTAAAAATCAACAATTATGTTTTCCATATGTTTGTCTGCCAATCTCACTTATCTATGTGGCTCCATTGCCTTCTCTTTACCTGTCAGTTAGTGCATAAACCTCCAGATCTGGTCTCAAGCCATGTTTATTATTTGCATTCATAATGGGCTACAGGCTATTTTGGAGAAGTGTAGACAGCAGCTTGGGAAATGTGTGAATCACTGGAGACGCACAGAATTTGTAGGAGCACTCTTCGGTCGCACCATCTGTGATCATCCTCTGAAATCACTTTTGATTTACTGCGGGTGTTTGTTTTCTGAGAATCCCGGTCCCTCTTTGGGCACTGCCAGCATTTTGATTAGTCAGCTGGGGCTGTCCTGCTTTCGCAGAGAGAATGCAATCTGCAGAAATGAAGCGACACAGCAGATCAAGCATGGAAATGTAAGAATCTATTGAGATAGGAGGAGGAGGGGGGAGGGGATCAAGACAAACACTTCACTGGATTCACTGTTCTTGAGATATTTTGGCATTTGACATGCACCTCTTCTGTGAGGAAACATTCTCAAGAGGAAAGCTGTTGTGAAGATGTCTGAGATAACGCCTGTCTTTGGACTGATATTCTACATTATGTGTGTAATCTCAGTGCAGACACTTGCCGTGGTTATTATTTCCTCACGTCTCCATTTCTGTAAAGATAGTTTTGCAGTTCCAGTCCAGGCTTTCGCAGGCCTTACTGATTATGAGCCAGATAATTTGCCTCAGCCCATTAGGAGGCCTTTATCAGGGTTGCCAAGACTATCACAGGCTCAATTACGGGTATAGTTCAAGCATTTCCCCAGTGTCTAAAATCGTTAGTCCAATGGATGCTTTTAATGCCATTGTGTCTCTGTAAGCCTCACACTTATTTGTCTACAGACATACTGTACATTGCACAATGCAGTTGTGTGTAGTTGCAATTATCTTTATGGCAAAAGCTGTTTTTGTACAGTGGTATTTCCTTTTGATGAAATAGTTAAAGATGACAGAAAATCCTCCTTTATGACAGTAGATCATTCATTACACGTTTTCTATACCTCTTGCCGCTCTGACAATCAGAGGATTTTACCTTCTTTATTAAGGTAGAAGCTGTTTCAGTCTTTTGCAGATCTCATGATGATTTTATCGTTGACATCCCTCACCTTAAAGCACTCCAACATTTCTCTCCCATTAGTTTATTGAAACTCCTTCAGAAGGGAAAGAAATATATGTCAAAAAATCCTTCAATTAAACTCTCATCTCCTAAGTAATAATGAGTTCCTGCCATTTGCCCAAAGCCTGTTACTGAACAGACATGGCCACATCTATGCTTTTCAGGCTCATCAATAGAGAATCATTGCAAAATGTCAATCTGTCCTTAAAGTGGCAATAGATACAATGTAATTGCTGTAGAATAATGATACCATCAGCATTAAGATTCGCTCCTTATAAGCCTAGCTTTCACTATGCCATTCTGTCTGATCTCACAGGAAAAAAAAAGGCTCGATTTATGGCACACAGCATGTTCTTATCAGTTGGTTCTATGCCTATGTAGCTAACAAATAATAACATTGGCTCTGTAGTTTGAAACAAGATGGCACGAGCATAGCTTATAACTAAACAAATTAGCTCACCACTCCCTAAAATAGCCTACAGTAGCTGGCCATAATGGCAGACAATGGAATCATAGTACTTAGAATGAGGTTTTAATTTGGATTCTTTCTTTCTTTGGACCGTAGCCAAATAACTGTGTTGCTAATGCTAAAGGAAAGGACAATCTAATATGAATTACTAGTCCAACAGCAACAAGACCACCTCGGCCTCTGTCTCGCAGCTTTTTATATTGCAAAGCTATTCAAATCATTCCAAAGAAGTTAGGATGTCTAAAATGATAGATTGAAATCCTATCGTCAAGCAGTATATAAGCACATGTTGTGGTGGTGCATTTGTATGAGCTGTTTAAAGTGGTTTTGTATACCACACAAGTCCACTTGTGTGAATTGCCGTGTTAATGGTTCCTTAGGTAATGTAAGAAATGCTTCCACTTCCACCACTCCAGCCAACATCCAGCTGCTGAGTAGATTTCTTGAGGACCATCATTATGTGACTTGCCTACAGCTTTTTTTTTTTTTTTTTAACATGTACTCAGTTAAGAAAATGGTAATTGCCTCCAATTTTGCTCTCAATCAGAGTGCTTGAGCGTGCGGCGTCTGCAACCTGTGGTGTCAGAAGCGTAACCTTCAACTAAGATGACCCGAGTATCGACCAACATGCTTGTTAAAGTTTAGGTTTTGTTTTATTAGGAACCCTGAAAATATAGTGTCCTCCAACTGCATAAAGATCTAGTGTAAGTAGTTGGATTGATTAGCATTGTGTTGGATTCCACCGGGTGAAAACTCTGTTCAAAGGCATTATAAAAGATATGAGATCTGAGATTTAGAAAGATTTAGAAATGTAACTTCAACAACAATATTTGAAGCATTATGATCTTTGTATAAAGGCCATTTCCCTGTGCAGACTTTTTTGGGTTGATACAGTTTGTTACACAGATTCTGTGCTAAATTTAAAATGTTTCCACACTCGAGAAATGATATAAATGGTGAAAGAATCCCCTTAAATTACCACATTAAAACGCAAAGACCTTGAGGAACACTGTAAACAACTCATGCTGTGATTTATTTTCAAAACCTCAAGACATTTTGGATATTTTTTTGGCAAGCACTGTTCTGGGGGCTGCTGAGAGACTCACTTAATGTCAGTACATACATACTTACATTTGAATGATCTCAGTTATAGTATATGTAGTTTATAGTTGTAAAGTTTCATGAGGCTGTGATTTTCCTAGAAGTCACAACAGTTTTACACTGAGATCTAGTTAAAAAATGCTCTCACTTTCGTGAAATTGTTACAATGGGGAATATAATTATCACACATTAATTAAACTGGGCACATTGAATCAACACAAGTATCAGCTTTTCAGTTGTGTCCAATTTATACAATTCCAATACAGTTTTTTTGTCTAAAATAAAGAAAAAAGGAAGAAAAACAAATAAAAAGTCAGCTGTGTTTAAGTGTTAAAACGGTTCAATTGTTATTTTACATTTAATTTGACTTAAATGCTGAGTGAGCACATTTTGAAATACAGTAACAATACGTTCATACTTACAACAGCTAATTTTAATATAGACTGTTTATATATTAGATACTGTGCCTCAGGCCAAAAGAACCATAAAAGAAAGAGACTTACATCACTGCCTGAGCTCAGCCAATTGTGTGTCATGGGAAACTTGATTCGCTTCCATAGAAACCAATGAATATTTAATCAAACAGGTTCCAGTAAATGGAGAACATGGAAAGTGCCAGAATCAGTCATATGCCGTTGTTTGTTTGCAAGCTCATTATTATTATTGAATGGGGAGCAAACAGAGGCCATTAGTAAATGATTCTACCTCTGGGCAGAATCAGCAGAGCCGCAATAATGTACGATCATATATGATGCAATTCAACACATAATTACAAATGAATAATGCAAGTGTTTTTTTAATTAGTGACACTTTCTTTGTTTCTGCTGAATTTCAATTTTAGGGTTCAGAGAATGGCTGTAATTCATAGAGTGGGCTAGAATGTAAAGCGGATTACTTTTATGTTTATGTGGTAAGCTTGTTTGAAAAAAACAAAACAAATATGACAGCTTTCTCTTTTTTCTCCGTCTCTTAACGCCGTCTGGACGGCATATCTCCTCTTGTACTGTTTTTCTTAGACACGTGGACAGCTTGAACATTATTTTCTGCCTGTGTTTGTTTGATTTTACTAAACAATCCTTCAAAAAGCCTGCTGCTATGCTTTTTTGGAAAGAAATGAGCATTATGTCATCAGCTGTGACTGCAATATATGAGGCACACTTTCAGCGTAATCAATTTATGGGCAGGTTTCAAAGACCAGGAAAAACTTTGTAAATAAGAGCATTTAAGCGTGAAACTTGTGTAATTGGCATTAATTCAAGCCTGGACAGATATATGCTTCTTTGCCTGAGCCTGAGTACTAATTCTACGTTTTTTGCTGAGTTTCCCAACTTTTCAATGTCATTTAATGTTATAGTCCAACAGTAAAAGTCTATTCGTCACACACTCTGAAAACAGAAGCCCAGTAAAGTGTTTACTTAGGCTGTGGACTTCAAATCACTGTTAAGAAAGGGTAGACAGTTTTACTAACAGTCTAAATGTCAGCCTTAGAGCATTTGGAGATTCTCTAGTATTGTTTTTTAGGAGCTTACTGGCTGATTGGTTTAATTATCTGTGACAAAAATTGTATTGCACTCCAAAAAAATATAAGGGGGTACTTCTCATCCTTAAAATTGGAGAACTTTGCGTTTGACTAGAGCTGCGGGAGGGAACATACTAAATTGGGATGTGGATATTAACTTGTTGTTCACAGGAAATACTTCAGCCAGCTCCTATCAAACCATTTAAACCTGATCCTCTCTTTAAAACAATAGATAATACATTGTTTAAATCAGACAGCAGGGTGACTTAATGCAGTGTAACCAAAGTTAACAAGAAGGTGCAAATACTAAATGTATTACTTGGACAAACAGAAAGAATCAGGTACATAATAATTCTTTCTCATCATTCATCAACAGATGATGCATCTGTAATCAGTCAAAAAAGCTGTATTGTGTTCTTTCACGAGTCCTTGCTACTTCCTCTGCAAATTACTGCTATTAGCTGTCAATGAATGGTGTAGCCTGAGTTGCTGTATTGCAGTGTGTATTATTGTAGCTCCGTAACACTACTAGAGGTCGAAAAGTTCACAGGAAACCTTTCATACAATAAACTGGATTTTTTTCCACAAAGCTAAAAACCTTTGTTGACAATTGTTGAGAGGATTATACAAGTGACTTCCAGTATAGAAGATAAGACAGAAATGGTAAATGGACTGCACTTGTATAGTCTTTGCGACCACTCAAATCGCTTTTACACTTCCGACAACACTCATTCACCCCTTCAAACAGTCACAATGGTGGCCGCGGCTGTTACAGGCCCTACATGGTGCCACTTGTCACCATCAGGAATTCATTCATACACTGATGAAGGCAGCCTGTATCCCACGGTCAGGGATCTAACCACCGACCCTCCGCTCAGTGGGCCACCGCTCTACCAACTAACTAGATAACACAAAGTAGAGTGTGTGTGTGTGTATATGTTCAACATTGTTGGCTAATACTGAAGACATCAGAACTATGAAAGAACACATATGGAATTATGTAGTAAAAAAAGTAGTTGATGAAAAAGATGTTGTATGTATTTATTTTGTTTTGATGACAGCTATTCTCTGTCATATTCATGAGCTGATCACCTGGAGTGGTTTTCATTAATAGGTGCGACTTTTTAAGAGTTAATCAGTGGAATTTCTTGCCTTCTTAATGTGTCGGAGATCATCAAAGCAAAATGTGGCTACTGTAAAGAATCTAAAATAAAAAAAACATTGTGGTTTCTTTAACACTTTTATTGTTTTCTACATAATTCCAGATGTATGCCATCATAGTTTTGATGTCTTTCATACTAATAAACAAAGTAGAAAATATGATTAAAAAAAAGGAAAACCATTAAATGAGAATGTGTGTCCAAACTTTTGACCGGTACTGTATAAGACGCTGCTAATAAAGTTAGCTTCCATCATTGGTAGTGACTTGTCACAATCACAACGTAGCCACTCCCAAAGCATACCTGCTTTATTATTTCATTTTACTTACTATGTTTCTATTTTACTGCAGTAATAAATCAGTTGAAAAGTCATTGTCAGACTTTCAGGCTCCTTTTGCAACCTCTAAAGTCGCCCACTCCTCCTTTAGCTTAGCATTGGCTTTAGTTTTCAGACCCGGTATATAGCTACATCCACTAATTCTTTCAGTTTTTGTTTATTACAGTATTTAACCTTCATTTAACCCCAAGGTCTCTTGAGATACAATATTTTTAATCAAGGCACTGGTGATTGTTAATGTAGAGAGAGTGGAGTCTAAAAAGCTGAATTCAAAGACTAACATACATTTGCTCATGGCACAAAAAGCTTTCTTCTGAGAGGCATGAAATGTGGAGCCTGACTTCCTAAAACAGTCTACATCCTACCAGAGACACGTTTTGTGGTGTGAAGGCGAGTGTTTTCAAATGAAGACGGTTTTGTTTGTTATGTAACTCCAGTGATCGTTGACTCTGGGGACAGTTAAAAAAAAAAAGTTCAGTTCCTCTAAGAAATATTTTTATTTGTACTTTCATGCATCTATTTCAGTGTAGCCGTGTTGCTGGAAGATTCCCACTTCCATCCACAGAGGTTCTAATGCCAGAACAGGTGGTATCATTTGTTTTTTTGTTGTTTTTTTTTTTGCAGCCTGGCATTATGTAAATAGCCACATTGATTATAGCTCCTCATCTGTCAATTTGATTAAAAGCAAAGTGGTGCACCTCGTGATAGGAGTCGCTGTGTCAACTTAATGGAGTGTTGCTAAATAAACAGTCACCTGGCCAATCAGACTGAGCTCTCTGAGGGGTTGACACCATCACAGCAGGTTATGATGCTGGGCTAAAGGAGAGCACGAGGTCTGTGTCAGACAGGAAGTGCCATGACATTTTAAAGATAAGATTAAACAGGGTGAATTTTTTAATGATCTCCTTTGGGGGAAATGAGATTCTTGTAACAGCAAACCGTTTACTGTAAGTAAGATCTGATTGCGATTAAGAAAAAATAATTGCTCCATACTTAAAGCCACATTATGATATATTGGAAATATTAAGCGTAATGCCAGCAGAATAATACATTAAAAACAAATAAAATAAGACGTAAAAATATCTACATAAAAAATGAACCAAGAGTCGTAAATATGTGCAGTATTTAAACAAACTTTGAGCTTCACAGACGATGATGATGAATGTTTTAAAAGGTAATCAATAAAAAACACCAAGCACTCATAATGATCTGCATTAATTAGAAGCCGTATTTAAGCTTTAGGCTTTGATTTTCAGTATTACCTGTCTGTTGAGTGCTGTAACCAAGCAGTGAGATGGAAAACAGAAAGCCTGAAAGCGGACTTTGCACCCAGTCCCCACCCTCCCCCTCTCCCACCATCAGTCTGCCACCAGGAACCCATCTCAATGGAATACAAATTCACCCATGAATGGAAAGACAAATGTTTAGCCTGGGAGAGAGATGGAAAGAGAAGGGTGGGGGCCTCGCTGTAAAAGGCGGAGAGATAATTTAATAAGACAGCGCTTCTGAACTGGCTCACACCGTCACATTTTTTCCCCCTCCGCCTGCACCCCGCGCACACACAGATGGACATTCGGATCAGTGGCTTTTCAACACACACGGGGGGGGACGCCTCATGGAATAATATGCCGTTAAGCTTTTGTCAGATGCACCTATTGCCGTGAGTGCTGCAGGTTTGACAAATGGTGCTGCCATACAGACTCACCTGACTCTGAAGTCCTGTTGTTGTGATGATGATTAGCACTGCTGACTTGAGAGAGAGGATGGGAAATGAATACATGCATGACTAAAAATGAAAGAGACGTGTTCTGACTGAATGGTAATATGTCACATGTACAGTATGAGGTCCTGCTGCAGCCGCAATGCACAGCAGTGATGGGGCCTGTGGGAGACGGTAATGAGCCTTCCCAAAGCCCAACTTACCATAGGATGCCACCAAGCTCCAAGGAAGGCCGGTCATCCATGGTCTGCTGTGTGCTTTGGGTGATATGTTATATTTTCCAAATGCCCACTAGGCATGTTCTCGACTAAAGAAATCTCAGTAAACTAACACTAAAATAATAGTTTCTCCAAATCAATTACTTGATTCACCCAACAGATCAGTGAAACTGACATTCTCCATAAAGAATGATGCAAAAGCACCACTATAAATAGGATGTGTTTGCCGGAGATGTGCTCTTAGGTTCTTTTAGAAATGTAGAAAAAAGCATAAAGAATGCCTTATCGTCTAAAGAAATCTTAGTGAGGCTGATTAGTCAGCTAAAAGGGGGGATATGGAACCTTCTGGCCATTCACACAGCAATGGACAATTACAGATAAATAACCAGAAGAAAACAACTGTTGATGCACTCAGCCAGTTGTCGATAACTGTAATAATTGTCCAATCACCCAACTGTAATGTACACTCCTGTTTTATTTTAAATATACTTAGTCAGTACATTCCTTTGTGCCCTGTGATAGACTGGTGACCTGGGTTGGCTCCGCCTTCAGGCCCAGTGTCACCAAGGATAAGCTCTACCCCAAGATCCTGCAAAGGGAAAGAGTGTTGAGATAATGGGTGGATTGGAAAAATATTTTTTAAAATCTTCATGTTTTGCTTGTAACATGCATTTGGTGCATTAGCAATAGATATCCGAGCAGTCGCTTTTTGGTGTTCTGATATGGAGACACAAGGGGGAAATGTGGCATCAGTAATCAACAGGAATCAAAAACACACACACACATCACACATATTTAGGGCATCAGATACATTTTTACTCCTTCTACCGATTCTTCAATTTTTTAACTGACCAAAGAAGTTTGTTTATATGTGTTGGGGAAGTCCACATCATGTGGGAATAAAAGATGTGTAAAGATTTTTTGGTCTCCAGAAGGAGTTCTGTTAAATTCGATAAATTGCCTCCAGTTCTATAAGTTTGGGCTGAAAGCTATAAGTCTCAGTTGCTCGAAGTGCGTCAGCAGACCAGTGGCAACTCTTGGAAGCTTGGCATGAAATGCATGCGCTGTCTTTTAATCTTCTGCTGTCCGTTCATTACTTTCACTTTCAATAACGTGCATTTAATACACTACTCAGCTTCTGTGTCAGACTGCGCCCAGTGCATTTAACTAACTCTATAAAATGGTTTACAGTAATATAAAGTGAAATAACAGTGTTTTTTATGTTATTACTTCTTAGATTACAACTCCCACACTTAACCAAATAACCTTCAATTCTTATTCCATTTCATCACATTTAATTTGGCTCCTTTGTCTTCTTCTCTGTTTATTCTATGACAGGACTTGATTTCACTTGAGCGTTCATTTAAGTGCCTATTTTTGAATTAAGTACTCAACTTTATTGTCTTTATTGTTAGTTAACAAACGCCTAAAACACCAACATCCAGCTAAATTTAACCACTGACACCTACATAAGAGGCATTTAGCAATTGTGTTAACCATCATTTAAAAAGTTGATTATTCTTGTCCGTGTGAGAGATGGATGCTCGCTGCTGTTAGCATGCAGGAAAACTATTGATAAAATAAATCAAACCTTCTTGTTTACATTTCCTCCAGTAAACAAACCCCCCCACTTCACCACCCACCTATGGGAGTGCAGATTTGCTTAAATCTGTGCCGGGTGCTGCCCATTTAGCTGAGTGATGGGTGCTGGGAGGAGCACTGGGTAGGCAGCAGCTGATTTATCTGCTTGTTTTTCAGCTCTGTCGCCCGGGCTCTGTCAGTTAGCCATCCTAAAGATCTGCTATTAAAGGCAGTAGAAAGCCAGAGAGGAGATGGGAGGGCGACACTCACCTCACTCTGCATCCTGGGCCGGTGCGTGTGATTTACAGAGGCAGTGCTGACTCAGATTGGCTCAGATCGGTGTGTGGACGGAGACAAAGATACTCAAATGGATGATAAGTGCGTAATGATGAGGTAGCAGAAGCTCTTAAAGTGATTCTTCTGCTCAGCTAGTCCAAGCAGATGAACAGCAGTGAAATCTCTATTGTTTTTCAACCTGCTAATTAACCCATTATGAACGTGAGTAATGATTTCTCCACATTGTGCCATGCAGGATTGTCATAACACAGGAGTATTTAACAAAACGCTAAAATACCACATTAGGAGAGCGAGCATGAAAGGATCATTTGTTCTACTTTGGCTGGAATCACCAGTCTTATCCCATCACCCTGGTAGCTTTAATGTGGAAATGAGAGCAAAGAGTACAGCGGCCCACTCTATGATTGCGTCTAGCCTTTTTATTCCTCCCCGGCCCTGTGTGGATCTAGAGTTAGCACATTTAACAGGCCTGGCGCGTCTGTTTATGGGGCATTTATCATGGCTACAGAACAATCCGTGCTGTCAGTGCGTCAGTTTGGGTGAGCTATGGAAATAAATCAAAACTCCTCCGGCTTGCCACAGTTAGCCCACCACACACTCGCCCATTCATTCACACTGTGGGAAGAAGAAGAAAAAGAAAGGAAACTTGAGTAAAGAAAGCTGGGTGCAGTTACAGAAAATACACAAATTAAAGATATGGAGATTAGATTGTGGAAAGATTTTAGACTGCTTTTGTAGCAGTGATAAATGTGCAAAGAAACCATTTAGCGTAGATGCGTATGCCAGAAATTAGTGTGTATTATGTGCTATAAACTTCATGGAACTGCTCATCTTTGTAATTCGTCTACTTTTTTAATTCCCAGTGTTTAAGTGTGGCTTAAGCATCTGTTTAGTTTCCCTGCCCATTCAGAGAACCTTTTCTTTACACCCCACCATTTTCTTAATGTATTTTCACCTTAAACCTGTTTCTCTCTCTCTGCTTTCTATCAAATAAAACCACCTCCGTCATTGATTTCTTTAGAGGAAACAAGAGTATCCCCAGCGGCTGCCTTTTCATCCCTGAAAGACAGATTACCTGACATTTCTAAATGCAACCAAGTCCAGCCTTTGGTTTCATTGTGAGAATGTCTAGAGCGCCTTACCACACTATTTCAAGTGCTACTCAAAGAGGGAATATTGTGACACAGCTGTTTCACCTGCTGGAGTACAGAGAAATGAGCGGGGCCTTGTTATTACATGAGGCTGTGCACCATCAATCGTCAGCAGTGAGAAACACAAACAGATCAGCAGGGAATGTGTTCTTGACATGTTTTAACGAGGACTGTGATCTGCATGACAGTGACAACAAGTCCAAAGAAGTT
This sequence comes from Serranus cabrilla, assembly GCA_903364295.1. Classification (NCBI taxonomy): domain Eukaryota; kingdom Metazoa; phylum Chordata; class Actinopteri; order Perciformes; family Serranidae; genus Serranus; species Serranus cabrilla. Next base: position 93,750 of record CAFUXE010001022.1, on the reverse strand, counting down.
GCGAAGCAGAGTAAAATAGAAATGGAAAAAGAATGCATCACATTCAGAATTAATGATTCAGATTCAGAATTTATTTTTACAAAACAAAAGTTTATCAGTTTGAACATTAATGTCTGAAAAATGTACTTGTAGCTTTAGGGGAAGGGTTCAGATAAGACAAAAAAATATTGTGCCAAAGCTTGCAAAGATTGTCTTTGTCCAGTTTTCAATTAAATAAATGGCAAAAAGGATTAGCAAACTCAAAATTGGTTCTATTTACGTTTTAGACAAGGCTCAAAGTGTATTAGAATTAGGGCTGTATGATTTCAATGTGGTTGCTAGTGACAGTAAAACACCAGTGAAGTTGAGTGACAGGTGGGATGGACTTGTTCCGATTGCTAATTAAGAGATTATAAAGATGTTTTGACCTTTTCAGTAAATTAAAGAAATCCCATTATAGTCTGAGAGCTTGGAAACAGTAATGCACCAGTCAATACTTCAGCTTCGACAGTGAAATAATGTACAGCGCAAAACATTTCCTCACAGCACAGTTTTTAGTGAATTTGGAGGTAATGACTACAGAAAGTGGGGCTGAATAAAACATGGATTTTCGTCTGAGAAAAACTGTTTTAAATGCATGCTGAATGAAAGCTTGCACACACCTGCAGAACATTAATGCAGCGGGAAAACATTTGAGTGGACCTCACTTTTAGCAGATTTCCGCCTGTAGGAATATATGTTTGACAATTAAAATCCTATGTTCTAAAATGGAATAGCAAAAACAATCTTCCAACATAACTTCAGTGAAACCTCATTACAGCGTGAGAAGTAATTTCCAGTAAGAGGCATCAGCTGACCTGCTAAGGTAACTGCTTACTGTATCTCAAACTGTAATTTCCACAAGGACCTATTTCTGAAACATCATTATATGTAAAAGACTGCCATTATGGTAAACAGGACAATTTATATCAAACTTTTATTGAACAAGGCTGCTTTTCAGTGATTATTCATTCTTAGGAAAGGCAAGGCACTGTAGTGGCTTTGCTGAACTCACTCTACATCAGTTCATGTTATACAGTGAGAAGCCTCTCAGCAGTAATTAATACAGGAACACACTTGACCTTTTGGCCTGGTCCTCAGGGACATGGTTTCCATATTGAAGCCGGGATTTGCCGCTTAAGGTTGGAGCCATTCCACAAACATTTGCTTACCGGGACATCTGCAGGGCCTGCCAACCCTGCTTTTTTTTTTGACGCTGGTAGGATATGACTTACGTCCTTAGAGGGAGAAGTCAATCTACTGCATTCATCTGTCGCTATTGATCCTCCTCAGTGATGCTCTGGTGCCACACACTCATAATCAGATCTTTTCCCACATGACTGGGGTCGCTCTTGAGTTGTTTGTAGACTTTTGGGAGAATCTTTAGCACTGACGGCTGTGTCACAACATTCTGCTTCAGCTTCAGGTCAGGACAGCTTTTAATTATTGGCTTATAGGAAATTTTGCATTTATATTGTGGTTTTTTTTTATGATCAGATATTCCTACAGGATTCATGCATTATTAGCTATATGTGCTTTGCCTGTCATTTCTGAACCTCATCGCTGATTCTTTGCCATCCATCTTCTTCTGTGCGCCTGCTAAGAAGATGTAGCAGGCGATCCATCATGTTTGACTGCGGTGAGTCAGATGTTGGTCTGCTAGGGATTTACAGGAGCAGCAAACCTGCTGACAGGTCTGTGTCAACCCTGTGGGTAACTGACACTTTTTAGTCAATGGACTGATCCGGCTCACACTGCTGACAGGTTTCTGGCCCTGACACATACCGGCCAATCGCTGTGGTAGGACACCTATGGAGAACCACTGAGCGGACATTGTTACCCTGTCATTCCCCTCTGCCCTGGAGTATGAGTAGCGTGTGCACAGGGCTTGCTGTTAGAATAATATGTGACTAGATGACAGCATATTAAGGGGAGAATTCGAGGGCCATGGAGTATCATTGCAGCCTCCTAAAGCCTGAAAAGTACAGGAGATGTATTTTGGGAAACCCTCGACGAAAATATACTGTCACATTGTCACATTATCTTTTTCTCTCTTCTCCCTGTCTCTTTATTTTCACTTGCTTGCTCCCTCTCATTCACACCCACCCATGTCGACAAAGTAATTTGACACTGAGTTTAAAAACTGGCATCATTGCCTCTCATGGCGGTGCTTGTTATGACTGGGGTCAGATAGAGTATGCTCGCTTGGACCGGCATTGTGATAAGATAAAAGCTTCGCAGCGCGTGAGATCAATTGAAATGGTTCTGGCAGACAACATGATTAATCAATCTGAACGATTATCATGACTGTTGCCTTCCCTCATAACACTGACTGCTATCATTAGCTATTGCCCTAATTGTCACTCATTAGCAGCTTTCATAGCTGTCAGCAAGGGCGCATCACCGGATTCGCAATGGAATATTAATAAAGTCTAAATGTCCCAGTAGGAAGCAACTAAATTGAGTCAAACAGCTAAACAACTTAATGTTTGATTCAAATTGAACTGACCGCATTAAATACAACTAACCAAGGCAGATTGCCATATTCCAATATGATTGAATCATAATCCTATAATAATACGTTCTTTCAAGAGAACATTAGTTTGTGAAATGTCTTGGTGTTGCAGCAGATTGGATTTTAATGAGCATCCATCATCATACTTTCTTTTCTTCATAGAAAGGTGACAGTAGTGCCAGAAATTCTACTTTTGAGAGAAACAAAAATGGAATTTGAAAGGATTTTAAAAACAGATGGTCCATGTTTTTGACGTTGCAGATGAAGCTTATTTCTAGGACTGTGTATGCATCCCTCTGGAGCAATACAATAAGAATGAAGCAGTCTAGTCTCCAATACAAAAACAATATACTGTGTGAACAACTGTTCCAGTGAAAGTGGCTAGCACCAACCAGCAGTAAACCAAACCAAGCTCACTAATTATTTGACGCAAGAGAACATCCCTCCTCTTGTGAATACGGCACCTAGCTCAAAACAGTGGCTGCTGATCCATTACATGACCCTACCCTGAATATGAGGGATCACTGACTGGAAGGGGTGATTAACATGAAGTCTCTGGACAGTCGCCGAGCGAGGAGAAGTAATTGGTTTGTAGGCCTGGATGAATCGATCTGCAGGACTCATAACTAGCGTTTGCTATAGTCACACATGGGAGCATCTATCCCCCTTACATCACATTATGGAGTCGCAATTGAACAAGATGGCGCTCCGTATTAACAGCTTTGTGTGGATTTTCTATGCTTCTATGAAATGCTGGCTCAAAAAGACTGAAATGGAAAAAGATAGTGAAATGAGGCCACAGACTTTGTTGTAAAGGCAGACTGAGTCAAAGACAAGTAGCTTTTTCAACTTAAAACAGTTTTAGCTTGAACCTGCCACATTGATACATTTACAAACAATAGCTCCCTGACTGAGAGTAGAGTAACAGTGATAATATTTCCTCTTGTATTGTTCTACCATTGCTATTCTCAGTTGCATCCTCTCAATCTTTCATATACCATATAGTCCATTCTGCTAAAGATGAACTAGAGTGCCCAAGGATACATCATAAAAAGTGGCAACATCCAAGTCTGCAAAGCCAATACAAATGTGCCTTAATCCTGCATTCTCTCTAATGACCAGCAGGGGGCAACTCCACTGGGAGCAAAAAGAAGTACGATTGAATGAAAGTCTATGAGAAAATGACCTTAGTTCTTGCTTGATTCATTACCCCAGTCAACATTTTCCAAATGAATTTATGGACTAAACTATCACTAGTTTGAAGTCTTCTTATTCAAGTTATAAATGATGGTCCCATGTAAAGTGAATCAGATGATACAGCAGGTCATGCTTTAGGGCGGGGCTACCTTGCCATGTCTGCTTTTGTCTTATAAATTGGCCCTTTCACTATGTGTTTCCAGTTCATGAAAAGTTAATTGCTACGGATGTTGCTGTTCATTTTGACTTTCAGATTAACCTTGCTGGCTATGCTAGCTTTGTTAAGCGCCCCGTCTCAGCTGCTTGTAACCCTCCACGCATGCCCTGGTTCCAAAAAACAAGATGCCAACAAGCCAAAGTATATTTATTTACCAGCTACTCTTCCAAAAAATTAGAGACAGTGATTATTGGTTGTAGTCTGACGTAAGAGTACACAGAATGTCATAGTCTGACCACACAAACACATCACACAACCATAACATGTTCTTAGTGGCGGATTCACTTTATGTCCTCCTTTCGTCAAACAGGGATGGCCTTTTGTTCTCCTCTTTTGTCTGGACGTGCCATTGTTCTGCCCACCTGGTATTCAAAGACAATCATGGCGCGGCTTGTAATTAGCTCGAGGGATCCCACTTGCTGGTCTATTTTCAATGCTGGCTTTGTCTGCAAACATAATACCACAGTCTTTTTCTCAGTTGCAGCAATCACAAGAGGATGCAACAACTACTTGTAACAGGTGGCTGGTCTTTTAATGTTATGAAGATTGTACAGCAGGGGAGGGCTTGTGTTTGTTCTGCTGAATCACACAGTACCATTTTGACTGTTTAAGGGTTTTAGACAAAGTTTCCAGTGACACTTCCATCAGTGCTGCCAAATCCCCCAGGGCTTTGGTTGTCTTCCCAATTCAAGAAATATCTAACACAGTAACTCACACCTCAAAGAGTTCTGAGCTCCAACACCTCAGTGACTGCCAGCTGAAATACCTGCATCAGCCACATTGTATTATTGGCAGGGATAAAACTGAATGATAGCCAGTTTTTGAGTTACCCTTGAGTCTTCCTGACACTCTTCAATTGGTTTCCATTCCTAACATCATGAACTACACATTTGTCTGCTGCAACTGCACTTGCCAATAGCAATGTCAATTTTCAAAATTTTTCAAATTTAAGGCAAATTAGAGGCCCTCTTTATGTATTGAGCTCACATTGTTCACTTGGGACAACAGCAAGATTTTTTTTATTATCATTACTTCACAGAAAATAGCCAATTTTTTAAAACATTGAATATGAAACATTCTTATTTGCGATTGTACTATATGTATTGCAGAGGTCATTGTGATAGGCGTGGTATAATCCAGTCATTGGATGTAGAACAAAAGCACAAAAGCCTGATTTTGAGGAACTGTACTTTTGCATCAGTTTAATTTTTCAGTACAAAAACTAAAGAAAACTCAAGATACGTATTGCACGTAAAACGTATTGCAAGTTCAGTTTAAATACACACCACATACAGTATAAATGTATTAAAATATGATGTATTACAAAAATAAGACTACACATTTAAATGTTTTTGATTTATAGACCTCTGCTTCTGGTTTACTCTGAACTCACTCTGTTTTCTAACTTTAAACCTTTAACTGCAGTCCCATCCATTTATCCATTTGTACTCCCCCCAAGGGGCCAGTGTTGTACTAAATAACGGCGTATGCTCCCAAAGGTTAAGCGGTGAGTCAGAACCAGTGATGACAGGTTGACCAATGAGTCTCAGCCAGGCTGCCACGAAGCTCTGTGCAGCAGATGAGACAACTTTACACACACACATACACACACATTGTCATTCTCGCAGCTCACTGGACATTATTGGATTTTTGTGCACTGTTTCTGTAAACTATAAATCTTTCCTGTGCTCCTTCTCTGGCATACAGACATTGACTTTGAGGTATTAATGATGTGTGTTCTCCTCTGTTATTCTGCTGAGTGTGATTTTTATTGCAAATATCTTTGTTGTGTTAGTCCTGACTAATAATCAGATCAACAGAGCATGTTATAGGTGTATATGCGGGTGAGTGTGGGTAGTAGATTGGCCTGGGTTGGATATACGAAACTGATTTGGCTTCTCTTCTTATTCTGTCAGAATATGTTTCTGTCCTAAATTTACTATGAAAGTTCTGTTGCACAAATGGAGCCACACACAGTTTTCCAAAGAGCTTTGGGGGCCTTTTTCCGGGAATGAATCTTTGGTCTATTGTAGCAATGTTTGAGTCCCAGACTCGACTTGTAAAGGAACTGATTGGGAGGAAAAGCCTCCTCAGCCAGAACCCGAGCAGTGCTTTGTTATTGGACCTTTGTACTAAATTATGGATTAGCCAAGCCAATTCTACAATCTCCAAAAGTTTCTGTGTGATTGCAGGAGGCATAGAAGGACTTTGAAGTCCTAGGAACTCCCAACAAAACACACAAAAAAATTGTCTGTACCAGTAATTCAAAACACGTATTGAAGAATTACAATTTTGAAGTATGTTTTCAAGGTCAATAATAAACTTTAGTCGTGGTTCTAAGCAATTAGTCCTTATAGTGTTCAAGTCTTTCTATCAGCATATGTTAGTAATGCTGATAGATTTATAGCACCAACATACTGTAGCTGTTTTCATTATTTAAAAGTCTGTGTTGCGTAGTCTGTCTCCCAAACAATATGTGGTGATGTAAAGCCTTTTTATGTTTGCACTGTATTAAGCCCAGTACATTCACAACAATATGTACTTGTATATAAAGAGATTTAGTATTCGTTATAGAGGCACCCGTCGGGTTGAACAGAGAATAAGATGAGATGCAGCAAACGCGGAGCAGATTTATTGATTTTCTCATTGATGGATGCACGCAACCAACTGAAACCTTCTGTGAAGAAATATCTCTCTGCTTTCATACTGTATCTTTTGTGCTGATAAATTTCCTAACATGATACTGCTTTATTCCCTAAAGAGCTCTCTCAGAAGAACACCTGAAACCTTGAATAAGTGTACTTTTTTTCTCTCTCTCTCTCTCTCTCTCGAAAAGCAATTCCCCAGAAACAGGAGATATGAAATTGTAATTCTGTAGGAGACAAATGGTATGTGGCGCTGCTCTGAATTATAAATGAAAGCAGAAGGGCCTTAGTTCTGCCTTCTTGCCCGAGCGTGATTCAGACAGTCTGGCGTGAGCAGGACACGGTCACATAACAGGTGGAGACACACACACACACATTTATACACAATCTGTGAGCCCCACAGATTCCAACATGTTCGGATCAGTAGCTCCTTTACAGTTAGACTGATATATTGGCTTTCTGAAACTAGGAGCAGCCTCAAATGATCATTACCTCCATGAGGAGGTTCCTTTTTTCAGTTTGGTTTGGCTCTCTGTTTGTCAGCAGGAAAATGTAGAGAATGTTGATTTTTGTGAAACTCTGTGAAAGGGTGCAACATGGGCCGAGGAAAAAACCCATTACATTTAAAATCTGATCCGAAGAACAAGGGTGTGTACACGAATACTTCACTGTCATCAACATTGTGAGATGCATGGCATTGGCAGAGCGCTGTACTCTCCAAGTGACCTTCAAGTTGCCCATGAGTCCGATTGATTGACTTGTTGGTTATGGAGGTGCAGAATTTTGACAAGGAAGATAAAATCATGAGCTAAAAAAGATCATTTTTGTTTTGCTGCATTGATTTAATCACTCTTTCAAACTGTGAGTCCCACAATGTTAGTATAATAAATCCATGAAGCACTTTTTAATAGACATTTATTCTATCAATTATTTCTTTGCATTATTTTTTTTTTTTAACTATTTTACCAGACAAGAATGTTGGCACCAATGTAATTTTTAAGTCCAATATCACATTTTAAAATGAATTAACTACGGTAATGGTACTTACAATGGTAAATGGATCCCATTTATACATTTTGCTTCTTTTGTCTAACGACCATTCAAAGTTATTTACTGATTCACCCACTCTTTTATACATTTGGAGGCTGCCATGAAACTTGCTCATAAGGGGTGGTCCGGGGTTCAGCGCTTTGCTCTCTGGAAGATCGGGCATTGAACCAGAAACCTTCCAATAGCTAGACAAAGATTTCAAAGGTTTGGATGTACCCTTTGAGCTTTGAAATCTTTTTGTATTGGCATAATTCTGATGGTACTGGGATGTTGTAGCCTTGAAAATGTCAAGTTCAAAGATAATGAACATTAGCAAACATCAACATTAGGAGTGTAGATGAAGTCCAATAGAAAAGCAAATATTGCCATCCATGGCCATCGCAACTTTTTTGGTCTGAGGCAGTTCAGATACATAATTCGTGACGAGAAGGTTTTAAGACAGATTGCTACAGGACCCCATTTGAAGCCAACTCCTAAGGTAGTCAGGCACCTGGTACTTAAGTGTTCTTGATGTGGCAACTGGTTTTTGTACCAAACAGTTCTGGGGACTCCTGAGAAGAACTGTCTACTGGGGAGCGGTCCCAAGAACTATATATATTTACGGGCTTTTGTTCTGTTGTATTAGCTGGTGGATTGTTGGTGAAATATTCACATCAAATGTTCTTACATTTACTTTCATTACAAGCTGTAGTTTGTGTGTGTGGTTTCTCTTGTGCTTGGATAGTACCTGCTCTCAAACAAGAGCCTCAAACGTTTGTCAGAAGCAGTGTTCTAAGAACTATGATAGATCCATGTTCCTGCAGTGTGGGAACATGAAAAAGGGGGGTTCTTAGAAGTTCCTCCGATCTGAAAATGGCCGTATGTGGTGCAGAGGCAGAATTCGGCACCAATTGAGGTGGATCCTAAACATATTGCTCGGTGTCAATAGAAGTGCTTTTACTAAATAAATATTTTTATTCAGACATTAGAAACTCAAAATGACAAGTACAGGTGAGGCCATAAGCCTTTTCTAACACTGTCAGCCCAGAAACCAAACATCGTTGGATCTACAACAGCGCTCAAACCATGGGCAGCTAGCAGTGGATTCCATGTTTTATTACTACTATCCCTGTTTTAAAAAATATATCACTAGAGCTTTCACCTCCTGGTCAGTGTATGCTGTGACTGTTGGGAGCTACATGGAAAAGAGGGGCCCATGTTGTCAGCGTCACGGCCAGTTGGCTGATCCGTGCTCGGCAGACTGTAGGATGTCCTGCTCTGCTGTGTTTCACTGGTCTGAGGTCAGTGAGAGTGTGCCGCGGACAGCATGCTGGGCATCGTCAGGGCTGCCAACTGAGCCCACCAGAGCGCTGACAGTGCTGCTTGTGTGCGTGTAAGGGACTCTACTTATGACTCATACATGTACCGGATGAACCGGAAAGTTATAAAAAGATTGGTTTCAGTCAAATTAGTAACTCAAGAAATGAGCTATAACCTATATTTTAGAGGAAAAATACAAAATCTAGATGATAATGAACACCTAAGAGGCACATTTTAAAAACTTCAGTCGTGGGTTGTACTGTACTGTGCTGTAAATGTGACACTGCTGCCTGTGCGTGCATCAGGGCTCCCCTCTTTGGTGAGCTGGTCAGTGAAAGACATTTTAATGTCATCCTGACCTGTGTGGCTGTTTACAGGATGCCCTCTACCCATCTGCCAGTCTGAGTTAGTCTCTACTTTCACTGCACATGGAGATGAGAGGCACTCGTCCTTATGGTACTTTGAAGAGAGATGCTGTGGAAACATGCTACACTAGGGTACATGCATGTTAAGCGACTAAGAAAGTTCATTCAGTTGCGTGCTCCATGCAAATTAGAACAGTAAAATCAAGCCCATTTTCCTCTGCCTTGGCTGGCATTTTCTGTACACAGTATCCTACAATTCTTAATACTTTATTTGGCTGAGTTAATCCATTTCACAGCCAAAAGCCATAAAACTTAGACAAAACCATACAACACCCAGCTGTAACATCAGTGTTAGATTGATGTGCACATAATTATTCATACATTTCGTTCTTTCTCTCCATCACACTCGCAGGTTGGTTAAATCATCCTGAGGTTGCGACTCAGTGGGGTCATTATTGCGTTATACAGTACTCCTTAATGCAACACTAAAATTTTAATGACCGGTTATATTTAGTTGAAACCATATTTTACCAATTTGCATATTTTAGCAGCAACAGCTGAGGAATCTCCCGCCATCCTCGGGGCTTGCCTGAAGCATATGTCTCATGTGAAGTAAAAATGGAGTCATAAAATGATACTGCAATCCTCAGTTACTCACACAAGATTCTCTGGCATGCATAAAAATAAAGCAGTGGAAAGAGGTTTGTTATTACTTATATCGTTGTAAAGAAAAAAAACCTGAAGACAAGGATATGCGGCATCGCTGTGAGTTGGTGGAGAGAGATGTAAAAATGTAATTCCACACTAGTTGAGTCAGTGTTGTATCAGAGGTGCTGTTACATCTGCTGTCTGAAAGATGTTAATCTCCGAGATCAAAGTAGGATTCAATTCTACACTTAACACCCAAGCTACTGGCAGGCTTAAGTGATACAACTGTTCCTGCCAGTGAAAATTTATGGGTTATTTATTAGACTTACTGGTAGAATAAAAAACAGTTCCAATCCACTTCATCTGTGCTGCAATGTTGCATTATAGCCATATACTAACTTGTTTAGGCAGCATTTTGTAAATGGAATGAAACCACCAACCCCCGTGTCTAAAAATAGCAAAACAATGTTAAGGATGAGCCAGCTCTGCACCCTAAAATTTCCATATTTTAGCTATGTAGAGAATATTAATAGCCATATTAAGGTGAATGTGAGTTAAAGGCAGTCAGAGGAGCAAGAGAGGTGGGACAAAACCCAAGTCAGAAGAGCAGAGAATTCAGAGGTTCTGATCTTTTAGAATATGTGATAAAGATACCCCAGACCTTGTAAAACTGTCGGCCTTAGGCAGCAGGTAGATTTAACTCATTAGGTGAAAAGTCAAAAAAGTGCCACCGGGGGTCACGTACAATTAAACGTTGTAAGACTGGGGACATGGTGTCAAACACCCATTTGAAAATTTGTTCTAGGCTCATACAGTCAGTACATGTCAATTAGTGAGCCATCTGCACTCTGACATTCAACACAATTGGGACTAATGTCAGGGTACATTTTAGACAATGGATTACACCACTTTACTGAACAAGGGAATGATGTGCACACATGGGAGGATGAGTGCACAACCAGTCCAAGAACAGAACTCCTGATATCCTAACCTAACCAAACTGCAGCTATGTAACGTAAACCACGTATAAAACAGCGACTGTTGCGTTTAGGTGTAGGGACGTGTTGATCTCATGCAGCTGGTAGGGCTGCTAATCTAGGAACGTAAAAATAGCAGGACTTCTGGTGGCCCGTAATATCTGAAAGTTACATGAATCAGCGGAGCGTTCTAAAAATAGCACACACGTCATTATACAAACACTGTTCGCGGTTGTAAAATAGGCTGCAGTTTCTGTGAATTCCGGCTAAAAAAAACATAGAACTTGGTTTAAGGCAAAATACTTCCTGATAAGGCATTATAAAAGACAATTTAAACAGCAAAATTTACCAGCACAAAACAGCCACAGAAGTTATGTAAAAAAAAAATGGAAGTTAAGTTAAAAAGTTGTTTACTTTTGTTTTCACACTGGACACATGGTACACAAACCCCGTTCTTCTGGTTGAAATCCTGCCGACCTGCAACTTTACTGCTTTATACTGCGCCTTGCTGTACAAAAAAGGATCCACATTGACTTTACATTAGCATTATTTCCGTGCTACTGGCGCATACTTTTCACACATTGTATGCTTATGTGCGACCAGCACGGAATTTGGTGTTAAGACGTTGTAGTAATTTAATATACCCATATAGATAATATACCCATCAATGTATCTAAATCCTACAAGACATCAATAAGCAGGACACCAGACGATGACAAACAATCAGAGGTAAAATTCCTCTCAGAGTAAAAACTGCATTTAAGGTAGCCAGTTTTCTAAGTAGCGAGCAAATGTCCCTTTGTGGTGTTACTGCTGTTTTACTTTGACATTTTGCATTGGTTTGGTAAGGCATCTGTCATGATTTGCGGTTTGCCTGAATGGCTGCCTGTAATTTTGTATGGAGGGTTTGGTGAGAGCTGCGGGACTCAACCATACAAGACATGCTTACTTTAAAACCAAAACAATGCACAAAAAGCCGTTTGAGCAAAAATAACTACTTAACCAATTGTACTAGTTGCAACTAAAATATTCATCAGCATGTTTGCCAACCACGGCATTTTCATAAACACATTGAGACAGTGTACAGATGGGCAAGCACACACTCTTAACCCAAACACTCTTATCTCTATGCATGTACACAAGCACAAGTTTTTCACGCCTATGAAGTTTGACAGGTCCTCTAACATCAGCTGAAAAATTATGCAGATCTCTTTAGCTGCCCTGATGGATACAGTGAATGACTCTGCAGGGAGTGTTAAGAACACGTAGAGTGTTTGGTGGATTAGCATGCCATGCATAAATGAAATGCTAATGTTCGCAAGCTAATGAGTCCCACTGAAATATTTCAGATGAGTCACATGTGGTCCGATGCGTATGGTATTTAAGTGATTCAGATATAAAGCAATATGTCTAATGTTGCACTTTATCTTATTAACGATGCATATTAAATTATTTATATATGCTCACGTGACATAATGCTTGTTGGGTCACCTCTTTTCCATTCGTACCAATGCGTTCCCCGGAGCCCAGCAACAATATTGTTTGTTTAAAGGTATGCTTAGATGTAACCTAGCTGATATTCTTGCTGTGCATTTTAAACATCAGATGGAATTATTCACCCATTTTTTGAGAGTACTTGGGAAAAACACATGAATAATGCAACAGCACTCAGTGGCTGTGGTGGGCCTTAATGAGATTTTTTTTGGAAGATTGTGCTTACTGAGTCATCTTGGGGCGAGAGGAGAGTCAGAGTAGGGAAGAGTGAAGGGGAGCAACAGAGAGGGATTTCAGGTATGTGCTCTAAGTCTCTTAGTTCTAATTCAAGTCGTGGCAGGGGCTAAATGTAATTATGGTGCCACAGAAGCAGGGGACTGGGGCTGAAGCATGGGCCGCCTGGTATTATCCTCACTTATCCGGAGTGTCCTCTCAAAAGCTGAATGCTATACTAGTGCCATACTAATGCTACTGTAGACATGCACAAAAAACAGGCTGATTAGCATGCCCGAGAGGGAAATCTCAGGAAGGGTGACAATCACAAAGCGTTGGAGTTGGCAAATGGGAAGTCTATTCATTCTTGTTTTAGACTTTCCTTTTACTGACATGCTCATTTTTATTCAACACAGTTGGTAGTTTTCAACTATATGTTTTCGCCGGATGAAGGGTTTCAGTCATTGGACATGTGGATGTTGAGTTATCAGAGAAATAAGCTAAACAAACGTAAGCGGCAGCTCAGCTCGCAGCCCCACTACTTGTGCGCTGAACCGTATCGCAGAAAGACAGATTTTTAAAGTGAAACTGCTTTATTCAGTGTTTTTTCCAGCTTAAATGTCCAGCTCATTTTTTTTTGTTAAGGAGGAGACCCTTTCAGATATTTCTGCTGCTGGTTATAACCTCTTAAACCTCTGGATCTCGAGTTATCAGAGAAACAAACAGCAACCTCACTGCTTATAATTAGCATGTCTGTTTTGCAAAGAAAGAAAACTCTGTGGAAAATTTTGGTCTGGCCAAAAAAAACCTCCTGAACAGTGAATACCGATACAGCCCAACTGGGAGAAGCTGACTGCAATAACTGCATTACTCACTGCATTTTGTTATTGTTTTGATTATTAGACTCCTAACGGTAGAAAATTCCATGTTGCACTTTTAAAAGAAACTTTACTGATTTCCAAGTGGCTTTAATCATTCAGACTTTTGCTGGCAAATGCACAGCAATTTCTGGGCGCTGGCAACATGGAGGGAAGCCAATCACTGGAAGCCAATCACATCTGTATATACTACCCATACTGCACCAAAGACAAAGCCAGTTGAAAATCGGCAAAGTTTCTTGTTAAATCTCAGGTGAGCTTGAAGCCCTGCATGTTAACGGACTCTGACCTCACCACTCCCTACTCCTGGACTGTTGAATCCCATCAACCCATCACCTCTAGCTATTCGATATGTTTGGAGGGAGAGACCTTTTCACCTGCAAACACTGCAGTGATGTAACAAGTAGTAACGAGTGCTGCAGGAATGCTCAGAGCTGATAAAGTGACTCACAGCTGCCTGCCAGAAAGGCAGTTTTCTTCCTCTCTTCACATCACATCAAGAGGCAGCTTGCCAACACTAGGTGGAGGCCCATATTGTTGCTAATTAAGGCCTGTTGCATTTATGCAACAGCTCAAGCAAAAAAAGTAAACTGGCTATAGCAGGGGAGGGAGTAGTTATATTCCAAAGCAAATGGTGGGGAGGATTTGAATTTTTATTTGGCCCATGTTGGGAATACACACCAGACTATACCGCTTCAGGGCTGCAGAGAAGAGGTGCTACAGTTGTATTAGAGGAAGTAGAATACCCATATTTCTTGCAAAAGCCTGACATGTGTTGTGATAATTATCAAATCAATGATGTTTAACCCTGTATCTTTGCATACAAGGTGTTTTTTGTCAGGAAAAAAAATGTACCATTTAAAATGGTCAAGGAATCTGTGGACGAAGAGTTTATTTTCTCAATTGGACATCCCTGGCTGAAGAGAGAAAAAATAAGTACAAAAATAAATGATACCCAGTGCACATCATCCAAGTTGTTTTTGGACGGCAAATTAAAAATGAATTTTACCAGGACAGATCTTTGGACCTTCCTGGCTAAAATTTCAGAAATAAATGAATAAAAACCAGAGAACTTCCAAGTTGTTTTTGGACAGCAAACTAAAAATTATTTTTAACAGTCTGAAATGAACCACATCCTCAAAGATAAGACACAAAATATGATGGATTGCATTGATTTCACAGCATAAAAAGTAGTTGTAATTAGATACAACTACAACAATAGAAACGTATCTGTACCTTTCCTATTACACTATTTTTATTTAGTAGAATTGCTACTTCAGAGTATTTTTACATTGAGATATTACTCGTCACCATAGCTGCAGGCTTGTGTGGTTACTTTACATCAACATGGTGCTGGTTGTGCAGGATTTAATCAAGGTAACTTGATTAATCTGGTGGATGTATTCCCGCTTCCACAATAGGTGTCACTCAAATTAGAGACTGCAGATGGAACCTGCACCTGGCAGCTGTAAAGAAAGATAATCCCTTGAAAGCAAGCAAGCGCCTTCGTACATTCAAGCTGTTGGGGGAGAGATGCTTTGAGGAGTGAAACAGTAATCCGTACTTTTTCTTATGTTATTGCCATAATGGGCATATTCTGTTAAATGTAATGGTTTTTGTCAGAGTGATGTGTTTTTTTGGAACTGGCCTCCAGCGATTTAGCACATGAGTCTGGTGTGCCATGACAGTGTGCTTTTGACATGTTCAGAGCTGGCAGGCAGCAGAAGGTGCAAAATGTTGTCCATTTGACACCAAAATGGCAGTGTGCTAATGGGTTGCCAGTGATACTCACCACTGGCAACCCATTGCTCCAAAAACCCAGTTCCAACAGAGTCCCTGTAATGCTAATCATTTCAGTTTGCCATATGCTACTGTTGTATTAGAGACAGTGGCTAGTGGCCAGATAGTTCGGAAAAAACTGTTAGGACATCTTTTGTTGAAAGTCTAATATCTAATCTATTTTTTTCATCATTATAACATTTTTAGACAGCAATCGAAAAGTGTAAAACATTTAAATTATTTGTGTATCTACCGTGTGATTCGGATCTGCCTTAAAGTTTAAACTTGGGCCATGCTTCACCCTTTCACATTAAGAATCTGAGCCAAAAGCAACCTCCTCAGCAGAAGAAATGATCTACATCCAAGAGCATAATAAAACATAGGCTGTATTTTACATTAAAGTCAACTAAATTAAATAAAATCAAAAGGTAATTTACATTATGAATTAATCCGAACCTAAATATGGCTCATGTAAACGCTATGAAAACAATTCCAGTAAACTCTAACTGAATAGACTGCTTTTGGTAGTAGCATTGTCATTAGCATGGATTGCCAAAAATATGAAAGTTGTAGCAGAAGCAACTATGTTGGGGACTTGTTAGGTTAGCAGAGACTTTGGTTGGCTGGTGGCCTGAGTGGATTAATTCCATGGCCCACGCTGTTGCCACCTAAGACTACATAATATAAGTAAATTATTAGAAAGTTTAAATATTATTGACCTTAAACAGCACGTGTGATTTATATTATTCACTTAAGTTAATATAAACAAACTAAATTAACACAAAAGGTTTATGTTTAAGTTTACCTTAACGTTTAGTTCAATGAAATCAATGAAAGTTGCTTCAACATGATACATATGCATTGCATTTAATGTAACGTTTACCCTGAAATAAAATAATATTACATGGAAAATTTACATGAAATTAAAATACTTAAAGTCCATCTTTTTGGCACAATTATTTTTTTTAATGTACGATCACCTTCGTACAGTTTTGAATGCAGGGCTTCTATAATGGAGTATTTTATAATTGGGTATTGCTAGTCTTATGAGTTAACCATTTAAGTACTATACTGTCACAACTACTAACCATACTGTATCACAGCATGCTATTCATCATAGCTGCAGGCTTGTGTGGTTACTTTACAACAGCATGGTGCTGGTTGTGCAGGATTTAATCAGCGTAACTTGATTAATCTGGTGGATGTATTCCCGCCTCCACAGTGCGCGTCACTCAAATTAGAGACTGCAGATGGAACCTGAACCTGGCAGCTGTAAAGAAAGAAAAAAGAAGAAAAAAAATGCCTCCATGCATTCAAGCTGTTGGGGGAGAGATGCTTTAAAGAATCACACCTTTATCTATACTTTTCCTCACAGCATTGCTATTATGGGAATACCGTTTTGTCCGTTCGTTGTGTTCCATTGGACATAGCTTCCAGCGATATAGCACATGAGTCTGGTGTGCCATGACAGTGTGCTTATGACATGTTCAGAGCTGGCAGGCAGGCAGCAGAAGGTGCAAAATGTTGTCCATTTGACACCAAAATGGCAGGGTGCTAATGGGTCGCCAGTCATACTCACCACTGCATCTCTCCTTGCACCAGAAGATAGTCCCAACAGAGTCCATGCAGTGCTCATAAGTCCACTTTTCCATATGAAAATACTTTTTTTTTAAAAATTTCAAAGGTCATTATTGACTGTATTTACTGGCTTGCAACATTTGAACATATATTACTTGAGGTGATAACTACAAAAATCTGTGTACTTTAATGTGTATGTGGGCATAGAGTCCAATCTATTGAAATGACCGAGTGTGCCCATGTAGCATATGACATGATAGCTATATTTGTTAAAAATTCAAAACAAAATGTTCTTATCTCAAGCCAGAGTGGCCTTTTATTGTAGGCAGCCTAAGGCACACCTGTGCAATAATCATGCTGTCAAGTGGGTGGGATGGATTATCTCAGCAAAGGAGAAGTGCTCACTATCACAGATTTAGACAGATTTGTGAACAATATTTGAGAGAAATGGTTATTTTGAGTATATAGAAAAAGTTTTAGAACTTTGAGTTTAGCTCATGAAAAATCGGAGCAAAAACAAAAGTGATGCCTTTAAATTTTTGTTCAGTGTAATTAGAAGAAGTTCAGACATCATTAAAATCTGAGAAACGTAACTAAATAAAGCAGCATTCATGTGGAATGCTTTCCTCTCAAGGGTAACGCATCAGAAGGATCCAACCTCGAGTCATTTACGTGCAGATATGAAGCTCTGTGCTCTATTGATGCCTGAGTCTTTGCTTTTCCTTATGCTTAGGTGTAATTAAAAAAGCCTATTTCACCTATCACTCTGGGCTAATAGCACTGGGATTCTGGGCCATCTCAAGCATCCACACACAAATGTTGGGTGGCATGCTATCAATGCAACAGATTTTCATTGACTTAACAGGCCTTGGCTGGTTTTCTCATTACAGCAATATTACGCAGAGGCTCTTTCCTCAAATCCATCCTAGATCTTGTTCAACTTTCTTGACATGTTCATTCATTTATTCATTCTTCCATTCGTCTTAACTTGCTGTGTAAAAAAAATCTTTACTGTGCAAATGTCATCTTGGATATGCCTGTTCAGTCCCTGGATTCATTCCTGGATCTTAAGCCTTGGAAACAGAAGGGTGATGCCATTCTTTGTTGATTGTTGAAATTAAATTTAAATGAATAGACGTTAAAGAAAAAAGAAATTATAGAAGCATGTACTGCTTTAGGGCTACACGGTGATGTGGTGGTTGGCACTGTCGTCATTATGCATGCTCTCCCTGTGTGAGTGAATGAGAGCGTGAATGGTTTGCCCAATCTCAGTTTAGATTGGCTCGAGCCCCCCACAGCCAGATTTTGGATAAGCGGTTAAGGATACTGAATTAAGTAACTGTCACAAACTTGAGTGGGTAGTTTAAAAGGTTTTTCACATGTTGCCCTCTGATTGATTGCTCAGTGTGACATAAAAAAATTCACTCAAAAGAGCTTCTCATGTTGCAGGGGACTCATGAATATCACCTTTTGGTACTATTTTATTGGAAATGAATAGAAGAGACTAAACATCACCTTCCATGAGTCAAGCTCATTATGTTTCCATTTTGCACTCCTGGTGCTGAACAGTTTGTTGTGTGGCCTTATCTAGTAATGTATTCTCCTTGTGACAGTATTTCTTACAAACAGGCACCATGGTCCTGTTTGTTATGAGGCCAATGCCAAGGGAAATATGTACTGCATATATATTTGTGTATGTCTACATATTTATGTTTGCTTGCTTGTTTTTTTTATTCTATTGGAGGTAAGTGAACAAAAAATGACATAACCAGCACTGTTGTACTGTGAGGGCACACAGGACCTTCAGGGAGGCCAGGGAGGGGACAGGAGTGGGAACATGGCTGCAGGATTAATTTTAACCATGTAGAGAGCCACTGAATCACCGTGCCAAGGATTTTGAATTAAGTCACACCAGGGCTTTTCTAGCCTCAAAATGTGCCAATGGTGTTACCTCAACCGTGACCTACTAAACCTTAATTTATGACTTTAATGGGAAAATACGTATAAACATGCAGGTTCAAATTCATACAGGTCCTTAACAGATGTACACAGCCATATTGGCTGGTTGTGAATATAGGAAGTAACTATGATTTGGATAATCTCTCTGTAAATGGAAATAAAATGCATTCAAAAATGTAAAATGAATTTTGGTTAGAAGGTAACTAGACAATGAATTATAAAAAGAAGAAGTTATACAAGCACTTTATACAGATCTTATTGACAGGATGATGTTAACAGCATGGCTCTTGAGCAAGCAACAAGAAAAGTGAAGCCAATGTGTAAGTAACTTAAACCTGTATTCTTTCTAATGGCCAGCAGGGGGCGACTGCACTGGTTGCAAAAAGGAGTCTGATTGTATATAAGTCAATAGGAAACTGACCCTACTTCTAATTTCCTCAGGGAAACCAAATACATTTTTGGTCTCAATTGCTAGTTTCAAGTCATCTTTAATACAGCATGATGCTCATTAGATTATTTGACGATGATCTCATTTAAAGTTAAATAGACAATAGTGTCTTTCTCAGGGCAGGGTCACCTTTTGATGGATAATGTTAGCTGATAATATAACATCCTTGCAGCTCCTGATGTGCCCTGGTCGGAAAAAAAAATTGGCAATGGGCAAAATCTAACATGGCGACCAAAACTTGAGGCCTCGAAACCAGAGTCAACAAACCACTGAATGATGTCTGGGTGACTAGGCCCATTATTTTTATACAGCCTATGGTCAAGAGACACTATTAAATATTATGGTGCCTGTGTTTCACTGCAGACACCATTTCCCATTATCATTTAACCGTGGTACTTTATGCTACACTTGTTTTAGTGCCATGTGCCACTTGTTAGTGGTTTGTCACTTTAACTTTAGAACTGTTCTACATTTACATGCCTGTTAAACACAAGTTGAATGCTGCTCTAGTGTGCCCTACACCACTGGAACATACCACTAAGAACTGGCATATGTAACCAAACCAAAAGCATCAGCCTCATTTACATATCTGTGTGACTTGACTGTCAGACCTGACAAATGTACCATATCTTGTTAGCAATGTAAACTGTGCTTTTAATGGCCAACACTAATTAGCTCATGAATCATTCTGCTATATTCTGTCTTTTTACCTAACGCCACCCTGGAGTAATGCCACTGTTGCAATTATTGGCAGTGTTGCCTTTAACACCACACTCTCGAAATAGTCGCTGCCAACATGGTCATGTTTTTGTACAAGCAGCATAATATTTATGGCAAGGAAGCCGTCTTGAAATGCTCTATGCAGAAAGAACCCTGATAGTCCTGTAGGACTCTGTGAAAGTGCAAGGGGACATGGTGCACGGATCAGTTGAAATGAAAATTTTAACTGGCACAGTGTGTCTACTCCAAAGTGATATTCTGACATAAGCAGCCTTGCCTTTCGAGACCTTGCTTAGCAGTAAACATATTAGTCTTGTAAGACAACTTAAAGTAGCTTTTGTTGATATACCAGCTACTGTAATGATAGAGTCCATGACATTTAGGAGGCTCAGTGAAGATGGATTACTCAGAATAGGAAAATACATTCCTCCACTCCAGCAAAGGTTGTGATAATAAAAACATGGAACACTAAAAGAAACTCACAGTTCAACAAATATGTACTTAAAATGTTACATATTGTTTTCTATCGTCAACAATAAAAACCCACATTCCCAAGTGGTACTCGTCTAACTGCTTTTGCTATGAGCAATGTAAGCGTGACTAGCTGTGGCCTGGGAGCAGATAAATGACTGCGCCACCATCAACTCCTCTGTTGATGACATAGGAGGAGAAACATCACTCCCTCCCCTCTATATCGTGCTGTTGTGCTGACATACAGTATAGTTCAGTAGGATTGAATCTGATGCTGTATGTATCAGGCTACATATTATCCATTTTATTAGAGGTTCCATTGGACTGACTTGAGTCTATGATTAAATATTCTAAATTTAATATTTGTTTACTATTTATTTTGGTGCTTTCTGCAGTGGAAGAACAGTCTAAAAAGAAGAAGATGGTCTCTGGTGTCAATAGACCACCTTCATTTTTCTCTGGCCATCCACTGACTCCTGGTCCGTGACTTTGTCTGTTGTTCATAGACTCCTGATACTGTCTGTTTCCGGTTTTTATTCAGGTTCTTGTCCAGAGTCCTTGCCAATTCACCACAGCTGCTACATGTGGGTGTACAAGGTCAGATGTGGCCAGAAGCACCAAAAAAAGCTTGTAACATTGAGCTATGTATTCCTAAGGTCAAGAATGAAAGCTCCATGTTAAACAGACTTGAATGTCGGTTTTGTGATGAGAAAGTGTTGAGAAAAGCACATTCAGAAGTTACCTACTACTGCTGATCTGATAAGCGAGCAAACTCCCAGGTGGTGCAGGGGTTGGCTGTGCCCCCATACATTCAGCGCTCATGTTCTCTAAATGTCTTTTGGGGTACGAGGCAACATAAGGTTAACCCTGCATTTCAGTTTAAATGTTCCAGATTTTCAAGCATTTTCCTACGTTATCATGGCCACAGCCAAGGTTGATTATGTTTTACACCTATATTTCTGTTGGTTCAAGCTGCTCGTGGTCGAGCAAGCTAGGGTGAAAGAAGAGAGGGAGCGGCATTAGCATGGCAAAGTAGTAAATCAGTAGAATTAACTGCTGTTTACTTATTGCTTCACTGTGGTTACATCCTTAAGCTTCATCCTCAGAGTACGATGTAACAACCAGTTCTCATCAGACGCCAAGGGGTGCAACAGGGCAGTTTTATCTGACGAGAATTTAAGTGGTCTGCACACCCTGCACGCTGTTATTGGCTGCTGGTTGGCTGCTGGTTACACACCAACATGGAGCCTTTAGCCTCTTTGCGGATGAAAAATAAGAAAAATTAAAATACAGGCGGAATAGTGCAGGGTTTCTGCAGATGCAGACACTGCCACACACTAGTGGGTTATTAGTCGTGAATAAGAGCGATTATTTTGTGTAATGTTGCGAACAGATCAGTAGTTACCAGAGTCAAAATTGACAAAGGCATAAAGCTGGTCATTCGATAATTGGTGGAACATGTGCTGGATAATAGACCTAAGGGTTGGAGGTGCTATAGTCAAGTGCCACAGCCTAGGGGCATTTCAGTATGTAGAGAACATATATTGTGGCAATTTGCAGTATTTTTGGTTTCTTTCCTACCAGTATGTGGATGTGTAAAGTATTTTGTGTCAGACTAATTATATACAGTGCGCATTTGCCACAGCTGAAAACGACTGTTGGTTGATTAAACATCCAGGGTCAGTGTTACGAACAAACCAGTCTGTCCCTCGGCTAAATACTGCTGGATTATGTTCAAAGAACTCTCTTTTCGCTTCCCAATCCTGTATTTTAGTAATGAAGGTTTTGTGATTTAAATGTTAATATAACCGATATAAAGTCAAGGTTATTGATTTAGCCCAGACTTTGTCTCAGAGGTCTTTTGAAGTACAACAAACAACACCCTCTATCCTCATACCCTTGAAAAATAAATACAAATATAAATAAATAGAATTTGGCCAAAAGGAAAGAAAAGTCCATGAAAGTTTGTTTGGCAGCTAGTCAAAGTGGAGTGCAGCATAGAATATTAAATCACTTTTCTTTTCTACTTTTCATGACATCATTGATCGTGTGCAGTAATGTAGAAGCCTAGCTGTAAGTCTGCTGCAAGTAATTGATCTATTTAGATGAAAGAAGTAAATAAATGTATTCCTTTTAGATCCTTATAATCCTCACCGTGATTGAGAAAAAAATTAAGAAGGACATCTTTCTTGCAAGCTAACCAGCCGCACCTGCACCAGCATATTGTTCCAAAATCTGTGAAACTTTACACAGAAGCAGCTACCTCTGAACTTTGTGAACACTTTACTCTGTTCAATTTTACCACCGGTTTTGCATCTACCTGAATGCTATCCAATAGCTGATACAAGAAAGGGTATTTAGTAGGTCCATGTAATGTAGTTCCAGGCACTGAATGAATACAGGACTAAAATAGCACAGGAGAGTTCTCAGACTCTAGTGAACAACACAGGACAAGTTAGCAGCATACCATCATCACCCACAGTCACATTGCAACTCGCGCTGTGTTGAGAATCACACCACGAGGGTGCTAATGATGATGGCGATCGCAGCCCGTAACCAGAGGCAAGTGCAGCTATTCTTAGAAGCGGCACTTTTTATTTAGAAGGACAGGAACGTGTCGGCGTTGGCAGCGTCGAGCCGCCTGTTCTTTTTTTCTCACTTCATTAATTTGTTCATTTATTCAGAGGACTACTCCTAATCTCATTTCTGTCTCACTCATTCATCATACTGGGTGCGTTTCCTCCCTCAGTTTCTCTTTGTGTCTTTCCCTGGTTAAACAACAGTCCCAGATATCAGTCGTCACCAGAGGGGAAAGAAATACATGTGCATCTAAGTCCATGAGTCCAGCAACAGATTGTGTAAAAATGCTAAGAGAGTTATTGTTTACTTTGTAGACACACTTTAGCAGGAAGCAAAAAAAAATCGATTTGCTTTTTGTTTTCTCAAGGTGTCTATTTAGGACCTTGAGCAGCAGAAGCAGCATCCAGTATTTATTTTGGTCTCTCATCTCTGCAGAATGGTAAACTTGGATTTTTGACCACAAGGTCTGCATCTTAACCTCATCGATCTGAAGGAAAACTCTTGGCAGGGGAAGTGAGTCACTAACAGCCATGTTGAAATGCCAGAATATTTTACACAAACTTGAGTGAGGACCGTGTGTGGTGGTGTTTCCAAGAATTCTCTTCTATTAAAAGATACCAGGGTTAGTGATCACAGTCTGTCTGACTTCAGTTTTACATTTTTTTATGTAGAATCTGAGAATATACATGATCCAGCCATTGTTGTGTCTTGTTTGCGCCCACCCATTCAATGTAAGACATCCAGTAAAATGGATGTTTGTTTAAACATCCAGCAGCTATAGAGCCTTTGTTTGGAATCGTTTTCCAGCTAACCTAAAGACTAAAGTAAGTCCAACATTTGCTTTCCTTTTAGCTCTGTTTTGGTCTCCACCTATTGGGAAATATTTGGCACTTTAGCAACAATGTGTAAACTTTGTCTTCTGATCAATCTGAAATCCATCCAGAAAGCAAGCATTTAAAATCTGTCTTCTTGTTTGTTTTGTGGACAGACCTAAAAAAGCATGAATAGACTTTACCCATGGGCACCATGATGTTGTTACTCCAGCATCATTTAAATCACTTTATTGTACATACTGCTGTAGTGGTGTCGTAACCCAGATATGACAACCTCTGGTATCTGGGACTTCCACAACAATAGTGGTTGATGAAGAGTAACGGTGGCGTTGTTTACACGGATGCGTCTCACGCGAGTAACATAAATAAACATACATGTCATCCTGCTGTGAAACTGTCGAGTACACAATGCAACAATCCATTTGGAGTCTGCTGTCAACACACTGTTAAGAGGTCAAAACTCCATCAACACTTGATGTATATTAAACAACTTTTGACCTTTTTAGCTTGTAAAACAGAAACGATGTCATAATTACCGACGACATTTTCATGTAGACATTGTTGTAGCTCACTCAAGATTATCTGCCAATAGCCTTATGCGGAGTACGTAAATACATGGCAGGAGTAATGTATAGAATTTGATGTCTGTCAGTTTTACTTTTCTGGTTCATTTTCTATCTTTCAGTGCTTGTACTTAACCCCAAATTTGGTGTTGTTCTGTATGTTAAAAACAGAATGAGGTACTTTAAGCTCGGAGGACATTCTGGATTTTGGGGGCGCTGTTGAGTTCTAAAAGAAGTTGGAGAGTGTATCTTAAACTTTGTGTTATAGATTGAACTAGTCAGTGAAAAATAATGTGTGAACTGAAAAAGAAATCCAGCATCCTCCAGAGGATCTCCTGATATTACAGAATATTTGACCTTTTCCAGGTTTTTGAAGTTGAAGACCGTGAAAATCACTAGATTCAACACTCTTTGCTTCCCCTTGGTCTTCAGGTAAAAACAGCACAGCTTCAATGTTAAGGGTCACTGTCCTGATGAAAACTTAATCTTCTTCCAGACAACTTTAAGCTGAAGTTGTTTCAAGAAGTGACAGCGGCAAGAGGCCCAGACATAAAAAATATACTCCTGGGCAATTGTTGCTCTGCAAATTGTCGTTGTGTTGTAGTAAGCATCTTTTTGCCATTGATTCTGGCAGACAAAGGTGTGGGAGGAAAATCATTTTGTCATCCCTAACTCTATTTGATGATATGGTCTATTTGAATTGAAAAAAAAAATACAGTGAAAACAATCACAGCACAGTGCACAGCACTTTGACTTTTTTAATTCAGGCATTTGAGATTTCCAGTGACCGTACCAGCACATGGGATGACTTGTATGTCCTCGTCAAACAGAAGGGCCAGTTGTCTCAGTCCTGTCATCACGGCTGCTTTCGACTGACCCCAAATTTCCAGATAATTTGCTGAGCTATGCCAAGGGGCACAAAGAGACGCAGAACATCTGAAGCAATCCTTAAGGCCACATTGACAAATATGGTCCGGACTGTGCTGTCAGCCCTCCGAAGACTCAGCCGACATGCTGTCAGAGAGAGTTGTATCTTCCTGCTGTGCTTGTCTGTCATGCATGTCAGCATGCCTTGGTGTAATGCTGCATGGGCAGGAGCATCCATGCAGATCTTAATATGCACTGCCAGTTAGACTTCTCACACTATACACAAGTCAGGGCAGTGGATCAGATGATAGGAAAATATAAGTCCAAATCACGCAATGGACATGCCCCCACTCCCACATTATTTGACTGACATGCAGAAAGGGAGACCAGCTGGACTGAACTGGCTGGTACATGATTCCATTGGACAAGAAATACAATTGATGTCGTTTTTTTTCTTTCTTTTTACTACCAACTATCCTCTGGTTCTTTCCTCCCATATCACGTAATGGCTAATTTACCTTTGTCCTTGTAATCATTTTTAGATGTCAAGCATCTCTGAAGCACTGACTTTAACTCACAAATGAATTCACAAACTATATAACATTTAACAGGCTGCAGGTTCTGCACAAGTAGGAGCTTTTAGCTAATAGCTAACTAATCGAAAGGTTTTTTTTGCCAAGTATGTCTATGCAAATGCAACTGCTGCCACAGTGAAATGTTCAGTGTTAGACCAGCTAATTGTTTAACCAACTCAGCGTGAGTCATCTAGGGGTTGTAGTCTGTCTGGTGGTGCAATGCTTCGATTGGTCAGTTATAATTGAATGGTTTTGTTTCAAATAATAACAGTTTCCTCTGGTGACCATGAACACATGTACAAAATGTGATGACAATTAATTCAGTAGATGTTGAGATATTTGACTGGATAAGTGAAAACGTTGACCTGTTGGTGGCACCAGAGGTACCACAAATGTCTGTACAAAATATGAAGGCAAGTATTTGTAAAGATATTTCAATCTGGACCAAAGAAGTGGATCGACTGAGCTCTAGCATGGCTAAAACAGAATAGTTTCCAGACAGTAGAACCACGCACTGACTCCTGATAATAAACTCTTTTTCTTCTGACATTTGAACACTTTTTAATTTCCAACCAGTGGTAGTGTTAAATTAGCCTTAGACTTTTGTCTCATTTGCAGTGATAGACCATCTGCCTCAGCCTCCCACTGCAGACAGAGATATTTATATCTGCCTGGGAAAGGAAAGCACAATGGGAACCTTCTTACCTTCTTGCCCAGCAGCACATACGCTTTGGTTTTCTTTACTCTTCTGCTCTGACAGGCAGTGCTTAAGTAAGTTGAAGCCAACTTCCCCATTGGTGTGTGCCTAAATTGTGTGCAAGCATGTAGAAACACACGCTGACAGAGTCGTGGAAACGTAGCGAGGATAGTATGTAATGCAACACAGTGTTGTTTTGTATCCTCCTGTGTATCAATATTCACATCAGCGTTTGTCTCAGGAGAGTTCAAAGACTGTGTAGTCCTACAACAACTATTACGTTATGCTTATCTTCCAGAAAACATCAGTCTGGACCACTTTTAGAGCCGTGTTTCTGGGTCTCCACCCAGTCTCTCAAAATACATCAGCTTGCGTTTATTATTACAGAAATCCATAAATCATTCAGTGGATTTTGGTAACTTGGTGCCCTCATTGGCTGTTTTTAGAAGTCTGAGCTATTTCAGAGCCAGCACTTACACAGCTTGTATTAAAATTAAATAATTCAAAGGAAGGAGGGATGAGCGAAAAGGAAAGATGGATTGAAGAAATAACTTCTTTTTATGCACCACTTCTTTTCCACAATATTGATGGGTCCTGCTTCATCTCTGTCTTTTGCCTCATTTAAGAGTTTTTATAGATGTGAATTTGTTAAGTTTGCTATATTGTATTTTTTACGTTCTAATACTTGTACATGATGGTAACCCTCAAATCAAAACTGCATTCATTTTACTTTAACAATGGAAATTATCCATTTGTTAATAAAAGTACTTCACACCAGTATTAGTGCTAATGCAGTCAGTAAGACCCCATTCCTCATTAGACAGGCCAGCATCTGCATACACACTATAGTATTAAGAGGAGCTATTGTCTGCATCAAATTACTGAAATAAAATAGTGAAGTGTTTTGGATGATGGTACTTGGTGAACAGGTTGTGCCTGATGCTCTGATCTTGGTCCTCATCAGTGACACAGCCTCTCGTCTACCTTTTAATTATATCAAACACAGGCAAACCTGCTCGATGTAATTAGACCTCGGCTGAGAGGCACAGGGGTCCCTCTCAAGCCTTCTGTATAATTGCATCTGATATTCACTCCTTAACAAGATTTTGCTAACCTTCTATTGACATTTAGACAATAGTCTCCTCCCGTCGTAAAGTCCTGATCGGAGGACAGCAGCAGCCGTGAAACACCCTCAAACCTGTCTTCTCTGCAGGACAACTCCACTTTGGTAAAAGAGTATTGTAATGCTTTGAATCTCTTCAGTCACGTCTTTTCAAGAGCAGCTGGTAACAACCACCTGCTACACCCACCCTTTTTAAAATTACATTTATATATAACTCATTTCCAACCACTGATACATTTTGGAAGACAAAGTAATACCCCCGAAAATACTTCTTTTAATAAAGAGAATGAGGAGGCATTTTAAATAGCCTGCAACCAAACCAATACAGGCACCTTTTGATCCACAAATAAATTGAAAGTGAACATTTCTCAAACGCTGCAACCCATTCTTATTTTGAGACAGTTGCTGTTTAAAAAACTCCTGGGTTGGCTGGTGCTGTCCCCACCAACTCATGTAACGGCAGACCTTTTTATTAACACATTGTTTGACACCAGACAAA
>CAFUXE010001022.1:43492-65518 GCA_903364295.1 Serranus cabrilla | reverse complement strand
AACGTTTCAGATTAACATATTTGTGGTGGGCTGAAACGTAAAATGTTATGCTGACGACTGGGCTGTATTTAAAATATCTGGGTTTATTTGCTGTATAAGACGCCAGAGAGAAACATGCTAAGATTGAAAGCTTACTAAATTGACCTTGAGGTGAGACGATTCTCTCGGCTGCTTATTCCAGAGTTTATTGGTACTTTTCAGTATATTCATATTGTTTTTCTTTTGTTAAATATTTCGCCAAAACCAGAATCTCTTTCTTGTGGTATATTGGAACTACAGCACTACACTTAAAATCTGTACTACACGCACTACAATGTTATACTTAAGTGGTTCCACATTTGCAAGGAAAATATTGTTATGAACCACATTTATTTGACAGCTTAAGATAAGAGTTGATTTGCAAGTCAAGGTTCTACACACCAATGCCAGTGTAAAAAAAACAACTGAAGCATGTTCCTGAAGACCTCTCTCCTTTTTGTCCTCTTTTAAATGGGTGACCTGACCGAGGCGACTTGTTTTGTTTGTACTTTACCAACCTCGACTTCCTGTTTTACCGTTAGTTTACAGCCATGCATGGCCTGTATGACCAGCTTCTGACAAAACTTCACCATAGCACAGTCAGTTCACTCCAAAGCAGTCAATGGAAGTGCATCCTAATTTGTCTTTTGTGCAACCTTTTTCAAAGTTTTGATAAGATTCACCAGATAATTGAATGGAAACACAGCTTCTTTTGAGTAAAACTCATGAGAGTAAGAGAGATTTATTACAGAAGTGAGAAAATGTTACAAATTGGTCCCTTCATGTGGAGCTCAGCACAAGTTCATTCAGAACTTTGTTCTTTTCCTGTACTCTTTCATTTACCATTACCCCTAGGTCACCCCATTTGCCTTCTATCCATTTGTCTTTTTCCCTACATCCCTCTGCTGTCTTGTTGCTTATCAGGGCGAATCTAACCCAAAATATTTAGTAATCATTACTACAATTATACATTGATTACTGATTAGAATGTTCTTGGAGCTGTGATATAACATAATCACCGGACACTATCTTTAAAAAACCTTCTGCCAGTCTCAACAAAAAAAGTTTCACAAATGTCATATTTATTGCAAGGCTATTGCATTACATTGCATTATATTGTACAGGTGTTCAGCAAGAGCTGTAACAAGCTCTCATTTGCTGCAACACCACTTGTGTCCATGCACAGATGGCAAACACATAGCCAGATGTTTAGTGGTATTTGATCAAGTTAGAGTCATTTATCTTATGTTTTTGTGTCCAGAGATCTTTTATACTAGTATTGTTGCACATTCATTTTATCCATGACTATGATCTAGAAAGACTTTTGCTGGTGTTTTAAGATCAAGGACATGAGGGTCAACAGCACCACTGTATAATAAATGTTGAGATTAACCTTGGAATTTATTCATTTCATCATTCTTTCATGGCTCAGCCGAGGGCAGCCTGTGGAATTTTGACCAGTTTCGGCTCCAGTTTGGCAGCAGTTCCCCATTTAATTCACTGAGTAACCTCACATAGCTGTAAATTAATCCTTCTGAATTAACTGTTACATCACTACTATTGCATTATATTACTATTCATATTGTCACTTTTCTACCAAGATCTACATGATAGGTTTAAACACCCTGGGAAGAAGTTGATTGAATAATTACATACATTTTGGAGACATTAACACCCAACTGTGTTCTTTAAATGTATAATACTTACATTTCAGTTACAGTTCATTTGGTGACATCTGTGGTTAATGATGGTAACAGCTGTTTAATACAAGGAAATGTTTCATTTGCATTAGCAGTGACTTAAAGTTATGGCACAGTACATGTTAACACTGGATTACATGCTGCATAGTTTCCTGTTAATACCTAAAGTAGGAAGGCAATTTTAATGGTGGACCCTGCCATTAACAACGAAAACAAGTCAAATCTAATCACAGAATCCAACTATAAGCTCAATTGTGAGGCAATGCCAAAGCCATTCCCTATCTCTCAATGTTATATCCAACTTCAGAGGGAGTTCACAGGAATTCTCAGTCTGGAACTTATTTTCCAACTATTCCAACACCACATGAACCTGACAATATTAATGAAAGAACAAAGAAATGACTTGGATCCACTCCAATATTTAATGGATTTTATGCTTCTGTTGCTGAAAACTTTAATGATTTTAAATGAATGTCATTACTCTTGGTGGAATGTAACAGCATTGGTGTAAGTATATTTGTTGTACTTAAGTACAGTTTTGAGGTATTTGTACTCTAATTGAGTATTTCCATTTATCTAATTATATACATTTGGACTAGTGTTTTTACACACATTTTTATCTTTACATTAAGCTGCCAGCTTTAGTTACTACTTACTTTTTATGTCAAGATTAATGACAGTAAATTATGATGTAGTAAATTATAGTAAAAATGAACCCTAACAGTAACTGTAATCTAACAGTATGCTGCTGAATGCATCAAAAATAATACTCCAATGATATGTAATATACATAACAATCTAAGTCAGGTCATTCTGCATTATAAGGACTTGATACTTAAAGTACATTCAACTGCTAATATTTTAATAATCTCTTTTAATTAAGGTTTTGAATGCAGGACTTTTACTTGTAGTGGAGTAATTGTGCTGTGTGCTATTGGTACTTTTACTTAAGTAAAAGTGAATACTTCTTGCACCACTGCTAATTACTAAAAGCTGGATGATAAGGTCCCTGTTCCATACAGGCTTACAGTACAATGTCTGCAGGGGGCAGTTAAAGGTTACAGCTTCCTGTTTTGTTTCCAAAAAACTTTGGATGTTTTTGAACGGACCAATTTGTTTAATCAAGAATAACACTTGCTGTAAGTTTCAAGATCTTGTTCTATCTCAGATCTGGATGTGTCCTGCAATGCATGAGGCTGATCACGGCTCCGTGGCTTAGTCTGAAACTCTTATTAACCCAGAGACATTTATTACACCTCTGGCTGTCTCCTGATGACCGCTTGATGGCCTGTAGAGCTATTTTACTTCACTTATCTACCATAGAGATAATTGATAGCCCTAAGCATTCATTATTTTTTCCATATTACATTCTCAAACTTTATTAACTAGTTAATGTAAATATCTTGCAATATTATGATATGATTGTATGTTTGATTACCTTTTAGTGCCAATTAACATAAAACAATAGAAGGAGAGCCTATTTAGTTTTGCAGTCTTGCTCCTGCCAAAATCTGGTGTAGAGGAATGTGTTTTTAATTTTTCAACAGCCACAGCAGGTTGTTTGGGATAAACACAAACGGGCATAATTTCATGGAAGTGCAGTACAAACACACCACCACAGTGAACACTTGGCACCAAATTTGTTGAGGAAAAAAATTAGATTTTGCAGCTTACCGCTTGTTACAAATCAAATCAGATTTGCTCAGCTGAGTGGCCAAGTCGTCTCTTTTTCAAATCACCGCTTTTTGTACTTTTTTGATAAATAAAAATAGCGCTCGTAACAGCTTGTAAGAATATCACCACTTGTAGCAGCCACATTTAGAGGACAATATATGACTAATAGGAGAGGAACAATTGTAGTGATTGAGCTGGCAGTGCTAATGAAAGAACAGTGATAGGAAGTGCTGAGATGTAGGAGGACAGAGATGGGGTTATAGGTTCAGGGATAAAAATGAATGAGAGAGAGAGAGGAGGGAGGGAACTTGTGAAGATGGATACGACAGGCAAGTCCCACAACGCTTAATGAGGGGGGAAGATAGAGTTGAGAAGTGACAGAGTGAGAAATAGAGATGGAGTATGGCCGGTGGACAAGTATGGAGGACACAAAGAGCTCCACTGGCTGGCTGAGAGATCTGAGAGGAGAAGAAGGGTAGCTGGAGCCCAGAGTGATGGAGCAAGTGGGTACCTGCTTTGTTTTGGGTGATTGATGGCGGACAGGTTGGAGAGGTAATGCAGTTCAGGGTGGTTTAATTTAGACGCGCAGAACTTGGATTGCTTAGCATAGGCTAATTCTCTCTGACCTCCTTTGAGTTGTTTCACATTATTTCTCCATTAATCATGTCGAGTAAAAGTTACATCAGCAGGTTAGCGCTGATTCTACTGATTTGAGAGCTGTTAGTCCATGCTGTGATAAACATGATGTTGATAATGATCACATCTAGCTGTTCCATTAGAATGAGCAAAGCTAAAAAAAAAGCATAGTTCGGTGCTATCTTTCTACTTTATATAGTGCCTCTGAATGGACACATACAGGTTTTCAGTACATTGAAACTAGTCGTGTTTCCATCAAAGAATTACGATGCACATTTTGAAGATTGATGCTTGATGGAAAAAACTAAATTTGAAAAAACTTGAAAATGCGCTTTTAAGTTTTTATGCTACTTGAGATGGTTTTTGTCTTTTTTGAAAAATAGTTATTGTGCTAAACGGGAGATGGAAACGAGTTTTGTGAATATGTTCTGAGCATTTATCTCATGACTGATCAGCTGTTTCCACTCAAGATGAGCTGGCATGAAAGAACAATTATAAGTTTCCCAATTCAATCTAATTCCTGAAGACATATTTTCTCTCAATCGTGGCTAAAGTTATCTGATTAGCAAGCTATTTTTATTTTTTTTTTCTCTCACTCAATGTTTTTCTTCTACTGTTTTCTTTTTCACATAATCTCTTCTTCCTCTACTGTTTACTGACAGATTAGCCTACAGTAATACATTACTCTGCTGTCTTCTGACTTTGTTTATTCGCTCTAAACCAGTTGAAGGAATGTCCTTAATTTGCATTTTTTTTCAATGTGACATATCAAAAATCTGCTTCAAAATTCAATTCAATTTAACTTTATTGGGAACAATGACCCTGGTAAAACACAAAATGTCTGGTAACCTTCCACATTTCCTCATAAAAACACAATCATTGAGATATCTGATATGTTCAGCTTTGTCAGTCATGTCTCACCAACAGTTTGTCATTGAAGTGCAACACTATATGGAAGACATCACTAAATAGAATGTCACTTTTAAATTTAGAATAATGAAAAATTGTTTTACCCTTACCATTAACTGACTTTTGACAGATCAATGGAATCAGTTAAACAGTTAAAGTGAAAACGATTCATGGGAGCTACATGTGCAATGGCACATATTGGAGAGCTTAGCATGCAAATTGTTTTGTTCATTTTAAAGTCTTGTGTTCTGCTAAGTTTGTGGTCTTAAACTGATTGCTGGACTGGCTTGTACAATTACTTGAAACATGCCAGTGAATCAAGTCCAACAAACACAGAGTATGCCAGGCAGACACAGTTAAACTAGTAATGGAGATTTGGGGCCGTGGCTGCATGTGTCAATAACGCAACACTTTGGTTGTGTGATCGCTAACAGCTTTCAATTAGTGGAAAGTATGTGATCCGAAGTAGCCTATGTGTGTAAATAATTCATGATTCATTTTTTTTTTTTCACTAAATGGGACTAGAATTAATAAATCTGTTTGTTCTAGATTCAGATACATTTTGAAGTTCTTCTTTTATTAGTATTTTAGAAAATAAAATTGGATATGTATGCCATAATATGATACATATATTATTGGATGGAGTAGCGGCTCTCTCGCAAAGTACGAAGGGGCCCATTGGACCCCCTCCCAGACTGTCCTGGCTTCAGTGCAGCACACACACAGTCTGAAATCATACAGTGAGGAGAGTACAACATTTTTTTTTCTGAGCTCCACATTCTCTTCAGCTTTAATCACACATGATGCTGATCAGCATTGTTTGTATGCTGGCTGGCAGTCTCACATCTGAAATTAAGTGCATTCATCTCCAGCGTAGTGAGAAGAGTGGTAATTAAAATGTGTTAAAATACAACAGTGCAGTCATTAGAAGAACTGCAGCGAAGCATTGCTAAAAGATCACAGCCGAGACAAGAGCTGAACCTAGTCGTCTGATTTACCTTTGGGATTTACAAAGTATGACTTACATACAAACAGGCCTATTCATTAACTTATTACAAACCTTGGACGTCAGCCTTATTAAACCTACTCACGTTCAGTTTTTTCGTCTTACACAAACAGCACTGACCCCTTAAATAGTTTTTTTTCCTGGTAATGAGTGTTTTGTTTACAAAACAAGATAAAGAATCTCTGTGGATCTGAGTTTTTGTGAGCAAGGAAGAAGGTAGAGCAAGTTTTTAATGAGACAACTTGGCTTTTACCACATCAATCCTAGTAGAATGCTTGATACACCTGCAGGTGACTGAAGTAACTTTTCGAAGACATTGATTGCCATTTGGTCTTTGGAGGAAATAACAACCTTGCAGGTAGCTCTGCTGTCTATAGTGATTGCGCCCCCCAGTGTAGTACTGACAGCTCATTACATTAGTGTTCCTTCTTCAAGCTGATAATTCACCCAGAAAGATGTGCATGTAGTGCCCCTTGTTATTTCCTTGAAAATACTGCTTCATTTATGTGATCTGGTGTGATCGCCCACCCCCATCCCCCCCAAGAAATCAGTAATCTAGTAAGTATAGTATATATTCAGCTAATATAGTATATATGAAATAACCAGATGGATGAATTAGACAGACTACATAGAGACAACCTTCCACACTGCCATTCAATCCTACGGGATTTAATTAACCTAAGCTGAGCGTCTTGTCTTTAGGTCCTCCAGCTTCTTCCCACAGTCAACTGACAACTCACGCTGACACGGGAGAACATGCAAACTCCACACCGAAGAGCCGCAAGCCGGATTCGAACCTTCGAGTTAATTTGTCTTAATTGCTACATAAAAGTACTGTACCCCACAGTGTGTCTGTGTGTCGTATTATCTCCTCAAGAAACAAAAAAGCAGCAACAGGAACACCGCGCAGCAGCAGATTGTGTGTGGGTGAGCAGGCAGGGCTTTGTTGTGCTCCTCTTTTTTACATAAGAAAATGACATTCCCTTTAGCAGCACCCCTTTTGGTTCATGCCTGGGAAATCCTCTTCTAGTCACTGCTGCGTGTGCGTCATCAGGAGCAATTTTTACAGCTTTCAACCTCCCACATGATGGCAAGCTTGAAACACAAAGACAAGGCGGAATGGGAAGCAGAGGTGCTTTCCCTGCCTTCCTAAAGACAGCGTGTTGTCAGACAAATCATAGTTCTAAGAGCAATTTGTTACTGTAAAGACTTTGATCTTCCCCGATTTGAAGTTGGTTGTGTGGCACTTAAGGAAAAACTTTCCTCCAGATGCACAGAGAGTCATTGAAGGCCCATTATTCTTCCAGTTTTTGATTTTTTCTTCTTGTTTTGCCAGCTACAGATGGGTTGATATCTGGTTGTACCGGTCAAGTTCTACACAGTGTTTCCAACACAGACACTTGCTCATATTAAAGGCAGCCAAGGTCTGGTGGCCCATTTTTTTTATTATTATTATTTTTTTTTATTGTGTTAGTGGATGGTACATGAGACAAACTAAAAACCCAAAGTTGAGATGCCTCTAACATTCTTGATACATTCTATTGGTGAGCCTCACTCTGGTTCTTCTTCTTTTTCTGTTTATTTTTGGTTGACCAACCAGTTATTTTTACAGTCTATGTGGTTGACAAACCAGTGTAGCTACCAACCCATGAACTGGAGCAGCTACTGAGTCAAGTCCGACTCCTTATGGCAAAATTCATTGTACCGGTCTGGTTCGATGTTTGGCTTAATATCAAATGGGTTTGAATAATTTTTACACT
Organism: Serranus cabrilla; assembly: GCA_903364295.1. Classification (NCBI taxonomy): domain Eukaryota; kingdom Metazoa; phylum Chordata; class Actinopteri; order Perciformes; family Serranidae; genus Serranus; species Serranus cabrilla. The sequence goes on along the minus strand of CAFUXE010001022.1, from coordinate 57,815 downwards.
GGCCCAACCCTACTGCCAGCATCCAGCATTTTACCGTATCAGCAAATGTGTTGAAAATCCTACAAAGTTACAAGGAATGTCCCTTTTTAAAGAGACAGTCTTAAGAAAGCTTATCATGTCAGTGAAGGTTTTTGCCTCATTAATCCAAGATCAATGTGGGTGTCAGCAAAAAGCAGGAGAACCATCTTATCTTGTTCGTCTTCAGTTGGTTTTAAGGTTAGGACTTGTACAGGTATTCCACCGCAGTGCCCGAAGGGATCTACACATAGTAGAGTTTTCATGTTGAAGGTAAAGTGGATTCATTTGCATAATTAGGGTTGGAACATATTAAGAGAAGAGGCAGGGAGGCAGAGCAGAGTAATGAGGCAGGGAAATGGGAGTAAGTGTGCAGTGCGGCATATGACAGCAGCCATGTTTAGACCACACTACAGTAAATCTCTCAGGGGAGGCTTACTAATGACTTGTGACTAATGATTTTTCTGGAGATGAGTCAAAACAGTCGCCATCGCCTCCCCACCCAACTCTGAATCTGTCCTCCTCAAACAAGTACCTCCTCCACCTGTTGATGTTGTTGTTCCAGTGTTGAGTGTGGAATCGACACCGACGGCTATTGTACGGCGGCCTTGTTTGGTTTTCCATTCTTGGGGATTATGTCAGAGGGGGGATAGGTGGATACTTTACACTGCACCGCTGCCCGTGTACTATTGCCATACCATCCCAGTTAGCAAATATTTGATGGTGATACAGGCTTTGTGCTCCATTGAAACCATTCTCAGGCAACGCATTCTCATGTGAAGCATTTCTGTCTGTTGTGTGGTTCTTTGTTGGTTTCCAGACTGTAGTCCTACCCACATAGTAGATATTGTTCTTATATGGACAATGTCCATCACTGGTGCCTCATTATATTTGTTTGGGTTGAGTCCAGTTTAGCCAGTTATTCCAGACATTACCAGAAATAATCAAGCAAGTTTTAGTTAGTTATGTAATGTAAACTGTTTAATTAGCTTCCATCGAATGACGTGTTGTAGGGCTCCCTGTGGACTGCTTGTCAGACCACTCGTAATATTAATCAGACCAAATGGGCCTCCATCCACCCCAGGAATATCTGCAGTCTATTCCTACGCCAATGAGCAAGACAGCACCCAATTAATTATAATGATACATTTTAGAAATTGCCATTCAAGAAAAAAAGTAATCCAAATTTAATCAGATGTGATGTGCACAGAGTTGTAATCATAGATATCACTTGGAACCACATTACTGTATGTCTGAGAGTTTGATGTTCAGAAGTGCGTAACAAAATGAGAGAACAGAAAAGAAGTGCTTAAAGGCCTCAGTGAAGAGATGCTTCTGGCATTAGTGTTAGAGAAGACACCAGACTAACATAATAAAGGGTAGGTTATCCCAGGGTGGGTCGCCATAAGCCTCATATGACTGAGATATGTATAGCTTTCATTAACTGGGTATCTGTTACAACAATAGTTAGACATTTATAGAATTATACTTTCTTTCTCAAAGTAAGGCGAGCTTTATACAACTCTCATAATTTTATGTAACTGTAAAGACCCCAAAAACTAATTCCTTTATACAGCTACCATGGCTAATATGGTTTTTCTGCACATGAACACACAAATATTTACTCAAGTTGGAACCTTTTTGGTTATTTTACTTCAGGGATTTTTGTCTTTGCTTGTCACACTGGTTTGATATGTGTGGAGCTCTGTTTGGAAAAAGTGTTGCCACATACTTTAATATACCATTTAAGATTCTGTTATCTTTGGACAGAGTCTGGCTAGCTGTTTCCCCCTGTTGCCAGTCTTAATGGTAAGCTAGCTGACTGTTACCCGTTGCCATATCTGACATATATATATATATATATGTGTGTGAATAGTATCAAGCTCTTCTCATCTGAATTTTGGCAGAAGAGCAAATTATTGTATTTCACAAAATGTCAGAACTACTTCTTTAAAGGTTGTCTTAACAAAAAGGAGTATTTGGTTTCTGGATCCACGACTTTGAATTTAGTCTTATAACACTAATGCCTTTGTACTTTGTTTTAACTTTACTCCACTGCAGTCTCCACAAACTTTGGCGTAATCAGTATATTGGGATTTGCCCGCACCAATGTCGTCTTAAAATGATGCAGCCAGATACTTGGTCTGTCTTGATTGGTCTGTTTTGTGGATATTTATTCAGTTTCTATTAATGAATAGCAATGATCTCCCAAAACTCCAAACCAACAAATCAATTATCTAAGTCCTTACTTTAACAGCAAACTCTTTCTGGAGTGGCTCTATTGACAATACACAGATGAGTGACTTTATGTACTGTGACAGTGGCCCGAGTCAATAAAAGAACAACTTTGTAATTACGTTTTTGTTTGTGGGACTACTCCCAGTCACCTTGATTCTGTTAGAGTAAATACTTTTAAATTGGATAACGAGACCTTTTTTTTTTAGGAAATCACCTTGGAAAGAGTTAGATTTTATCTACAAAGATCAAAACTGTAATCAGTTTGCACAGTATTGTAATTTATGAAAAATCCCCAAATATACATTTTATATATTTAAATTGAGTCCATCTTGTCATGTGGTCAGTGACTGTGAGAATAGCTGTTCTGGATGTGTTCAGATCAACACACTGGATTATCAGATCAGATTAATTGCAGCAGCTGTTTTTTTCCTGCTTCAACACCCAGGCTATCGACGTCTGCCGGGGGAAGATAGCCCTAATTATTTTCCATCCATATGTGATTAACAGAGATTTGCCTATAAATGCTCAGTATGCGAGCCTGTTGAACACTTATCTCCTATCCAACTGGGCTCGGACACGGACCAGTGGCTTCAGAAACGCTCCATGAGCTCGAGTCTGACTGTGCCTCAAGCCTACATGGGAATATGGGAGTATGAAATTTCATAGCCTCATACTAAGAGTGTTTTAGTTGTGACTTTTCCTCTGCAACTCTGCATTTGTTAGCTTACCCTTTTTAAGGTTCAGCAGAAATTAGGGAATGTATTGTTAGGAAGGTCAAAGAAGCCGCTCTTAACTATTGTATCAATTTATCATGTTAGATCCATTGTAGGGAAAGCTACTATTTGGCCTCTGTCTTCTCTTGTGTATTGTAATTATTCCCCCTCAAGCAGCTGGGCACATCTATGAATTGTGTTCTTGGTTATCTGTGAATTAATTCAGAGTTTCCTGACATTAATCCCAAACTGAAAGCAGCAATCAAGAGTTTGTTTTGTTTGTGTTTGCCTAATTGAGGCCAAGTGCCCATAAATTACAGTTGGAAAATAGAAAAATTAGTTCACAGTTTAATGCTGTGTGATTACAGGTGAATGTGTGGGAAGGGAAGCAGATAAGGAGGATTGCCAAAAACCCATAGCTCACATTCTGCTGATGTGTAAGTATGTTCACTGGGGAGATATGCAGGGAGGGAATAAGAGTTCAAAAAGCAATAGTACTCCTGGAACAATAAATCCACAAAATCAAAGCTGCACAATGATAGATTTTTATGTAAAAATATTCACAGACTACTGGCTTCAGTTTCGATTTTGTAGCTGCATTGAGGGATGCTTTTCCTTCCCACTATGAGATGCCATGGTTTTGCCATTTCTTTAGCCAAACTGGCAGCACAGTTTCAGCCGTTTCAGTGTTCTGTGTTCCAGATGGAAATATGTCAACAGATATCAGATGGATTCCCAAGATCTTTTGTGATCTTTTTACGAGTCAGGCAGTTTAAACAGTAAATAAATTACGTTAATGCCAGAAGTGAAGTAGTTAGGATTTACAAAGTTTGAGCTACGGAAGTTATGGAATTTACATTAAAACAAAAAAAACGTAATTCCCAAAATGTGAGCCACAGAAGTTACGTAAAAAAACTTAAGTTACGTTAAAAGTAGTTTACTTTTATTTTCACACGGGACACAAACCCTGTTCCCCTGTGTGAATGTCCGCCGTTTGTTTGACCTATCCACCTACTGTAACCAGTAGACTACAGATGTTGCATGTTACTAAGTGAATTGGGAAAAAAACTAACCAGGATTCCCTTACTAGGCGAATGAAGAGGGAACAGCCCAGTGCCGAATCCCCGTCATTTGGAGAAATTTGATGTGAATCACCTGTTCAACATTCTTAGCAGTTTGGATTATGAACACTCGACTTTGCTTCTGTTACTACAAACTTGAACTAAAGAACTTTTTCTCGCATGTGGACTCACTGTGCTGCTGCAGAATTAATACAGGGACAATACTAGAATGGATTATTGGTGTTAAAAAGAAAGATTTGTTGTTATTTTTTGGCCTATAAAATCACAGGGGAAACACTGACAGTGTCTTTGAAGACAAATAACATTCCCATCTGCCTCAGCAATACTGCTATTGTTAGCATGAAAACACAATCAACTAAGATGAAGAACATGGTAAACATACTTGCTTGGTTAGTTTTGGGAGTAAGAATTGGTCACTCTTACTAGAAGCAATGAATTTTAAACAGTGAGGAAATAGCTATCAAATGGCTTCTTTCAGTCTCCAACATAATGCAGCAGCCTACATGAATTTTAAGTAGCCCAAAGGCTCTGGAGTTGTTCATTTTCAGAGAAGAGTTCAGAGAAAATAATCTAGGATGCCATTGAACCTTCACCCTCTTGTACAACCATAGAAAGCAATGTTCTTGAGTAAACACAATAATAATCCCAAACATAATTTTGTTAGCGACCTCTTTGGGATGTCATCTAAATGAGTGTTGTGTTTTAAATCTAATTTATGTCCTTTCTCATGGAATAGACATTGATTTTACCTTATAGGAAGCAGCAGAGTATTAAAGGATGGTGGTTTCCTTTACTATCGACCAATACTTGGATAATCTTGGAGTGATAACATTGGCATCTATTATGGGGGTGTAGATGGCTGGGGTGTTGTTTTGTTTGGTGTCACTGAGACTTAAGTCTCTGCACAACTATATAAGAAAGGGCTCATATGAACTGTTGTGTAGCCTCAGTTCACGGAGGAAAAAAACAACAACTTTCGCAATCAGTTGTAGCCAACAAAGAACTGCAGTGGAAATGTTGTACAAGCATTTGCATTAAAAACACAGCACTTTATAAAAAGCATTCACTCCTGCAGAGTCAATGGGTTACCTGAATTCACCCAGGCATTAGACAGAGGATTACAGGTTTAGATTACTGTTAGTTTATACATACAGTGAGGAAAAGGCGAATTAACTTACCAGTGCAAAAAAAATCTTCACAATCTCACAACATATATTTTCTCTTCTAATTTTCACTTTGGTGTATAAACGAGACAAAAAAATATGTACTTCATCATTTCTGATTAAGCTTGACAGGCAGCACCTGGTGGTCAGCCTATGAGACCTGACCTCATAAATGCATCATGACTCTGTATTTAGGACTTGTCTTTGCACTCTGTTAACCCTTACAGTAGACACCAGACCCTGTTTTGTCTTTTATAGAGGGAGAGGCGGGGTCTTTAGGGGGAGATAGCAGGTCAACAGTAGATGCCACATGAGAATGGTGAACGTCATCTAAAAGCTGGGAACATGAAGATTACCCTAAGCTGCTCAGCACTGTATTTCAATTTGTTATAGTCATAAATCTGTAATGACATTGTGTTTTTATTAGCTGCCTATTAAAATTTTTAAAAGTTTAGGCAGTGTAAAATGGCTTAGAACATTATGATGCGGGTATTGTTCCCTTGCAGCCATTTTTTGATACCATTTATTAACTATCTTTTACCACTCAAGTCTTCACAGCAGTCAAAAATCCCTCCGAATACCACATTAAGACCTAAAAACCAAAGATTTTGAGGAATTCCATAGAAAATCCATGCTGTGATTTCTTTTTGTTAAATAAATGGCATCTGGGGATTACATTTCTTAGCAATTGGATGGTGAGAACTTCTGTTCTGGCCAGTTCAGCCTAAAGTGGTTATGTTCTTACAGGGGGAGATTTGTGGGTAATCATAGGACCCATTTTCATTTGGATATCTTGAAGTCAGAAGTCAAAAGACCCTTTGAAAATGGCCATGCTAGTTTTTCCCTCGCTGAAATTTGCCCTGCCTTGCCCCTTATCTGACCAGATATCATGACATGGCACCAATGCATTAATTCGGTCTTTTTATGTCATATTCCACTGTAGAGCTAAAACCTGGTAATTATAATAGTATGACGAAGTATTAGACCATGTACTAGGGAGCATTGATTAAAAATAATTTCCTGTTTGCAACACAGGTACATTTGTTATCTGTAACTCCCTTCCATTGGCACCATGTAAGGTTGCTCCTCTGAGAGGATTCCCAAACCTGTTCAGGTCTCATTTCTGTTTTTACTTTGTGTTTAGATGTGCTGTGAAAGTCACAGAACAGAGCTGTGGGTAGGTTTTACATTCTGCTTTAGCCTCAGTTAGATCTGGCAGAAGGTCAAGAACTTTGTGAGAGTTTTACTCACAGTCACAACACAGTGTAATGGAACAGCCTCCGAGCTGATGTGAGGTCAGCGAAGAAATGGAGTGAGAACTAGCTTTACTGTGAGTAAAACCCAAATTCAAATACACAAGTGCAGTATAGAATAATCAGCATTTAAATTCAAATCCAAGTCATCTCATGTACTGCAGCTACTATTGAGTCCAGGTCAATTTAATCTGCTCATGCAAATTATGTTCAAGTGAAGATTTGAGTTTGAGTCTTGGAATAAATGCAACAGCCCCATCCCCAGATGGAGTTTTAACTCACTTATGGCTTTCGCACCAGTTCAGTGACACTTTTACTGCAGCGGTTATAATACAGATACAATAGGCATTTCTTAGCTCTGCAAAGAATATTCAAAATGTAGGTTTAGTTTGGAAAAAAGATTCAGATTGAAGAATTATATGAGTGAACAGCAGGAAGCCCCAAGCCAAGACTGCCATCTCAGTATGGGGCCATTAAAGTGTAATGGCACCCAGCCACCACACTAGAGCTCCCCCACACTATTGATTTGTTCTATTTTGGGAAGTATATAGCAAAGACGCTATGCCTACGGTGTTTATTTTTTTCCTGATCATCCACACTCACAGTTCAGTGAAAACAAAATGCTTGAGGTAATGTCCAGGTGGCTGTGTGTGCCAAAGTGTGAGCAATGTGCCTGCAACATGCTGCGATATATCATCCACTTCTTCTCTCCATTCTTCCTGTCTTTATTCGCTCTTAGGGGGAGGAAAATAGGGAACTATTTCATCTATCCGTATGCAGATAAAATCTTATCCTCAAGACTTTTAGAGGCAGTAAGTCCAATGGAAATCTAGACTTATCGACCACTTTATTTCACACAGCTGCTCATTAAATAGTATGATACAATAAGTTATCTGGCTGCATGTATAAAGCACATAGAGATGATCGAAAGCTTCGTTTGGATCAACAATATCATTTGCAAGATGTATGATCTTTGAATGTGGTGCTTGCAGCTGCAACAGTGTCACTGTAGACTGTAGACTGTTGTGTAAAGAGCAAGAAACATGCAGGGGAAGTTAAGAACAGCCATCAAAAAGCAGAGTTCTGGTGGAGACTTCCAGAGTGGTAGAATACTCAATTTAAGTTGGTTCCAAGTTTTCTTGGAAATGTTAAATCTGATGTCTCTTTTTAGTTGTTTTTATGGATGTTGGTCAGTTGGTCGGTCGGTCGACAACTTTGGTCCCGACCGAATTATCTCTACTATTGGATAGATTGCCAACTGTTTTTACTGTTTTTAAAATGTATGACATAGTATGTAGGACGGAATATGTATGACATAGTATGTACGACTTGGTTTATACGACATAGTATGTGCAACGTAATATGTCAATGAACATAAGATAATATTCAGGATGAAGTATTTATGACATAGTATGTACAACCTAATATAGTAGTGGTATCATTGGTTATTTAGTTCTTGTTTCAAGTCTAGTTTCTGGTAACTGAAGTACTGTTAAGAATAACAAAACAAATCTTGACAGAGAAGTCTAAACATGGTACTTTTTTACCTTCACACACCTTTTTCGCTGGCTGTGCTAAGAGGGTATGCTTTAGGACTGTCAGTTTCAGAAAATTACACCGACACAATTCCATCGTTGGAGAGGTATGGGGGTGAAGTGGGTTTCAGAAACTGTTTGATGATCCAACAAGTACTTTTTCTGGAGCATACTGACGCCGCCACCTACATGTCTTTTTGTTACTGTCTGTGTATTTGCTGTTCTGTGTTGTGTTTCATGTTTTATACCAAACCTGTGGGAGAGACTTCACCTTTGAACAATAAATAAAGCAAAGTAGGCATCTATTAGTACAACCATGGAGGAGAAATCTGCTGTCAGCTTGCAGCGCATCTCAGACTCACCAGTTAATATTTATAAACCTCCTCGACGGCGGTCATTAAAAAATTAGGCTTTGCATTAAAAATGAGAGAGATTTACCCACATTTGGTCATTGCGTGAGCCTATATTTGCATTCATTCATTATTTTCCTATTCTCACTTGTAGAAGAGTCACTTCAGATCTATTGTGATTCCCTGTCAGAGCAACACAGAGTGCTCTCTTATTCCCACTCGTCGTAGTCTGAAGAGTAACAATAAGTTGCATTGTTAAATGCCTCAGTAAGTGTGTGTAAGAATCTTAATCCCTGCATCCTCACAGTATTCCGCCTGCTTTTAAAAGCCCGGTTGAGTGTGGCTGGAAGTGAAGGATAAGGATGCTAAACAATGATAACCTTGGGTGCCACCATCCAAACAATGAGCCAGCAGAGTACACTCCTGTTCTTCAAGAGGAAAATGGAGAGAGGGAATGAAAGGTGAGAAAAGGGGAGAGAGGAGTATTATTTGAGTAAACATAAGTCACGTAGCCACCAGTGGGGAATGAAAGCAATGTTGAATGTTTGGATGAGTAATGCTGCTGCTCCCGTGGTCATGATGCTCACAGAGCAGCGATGAGTGTGTGTGTGTGTGTACACTGTGGCTGGAAGCAGCTCAGCTCAGTTAGGTGTCCTGCGTGGAGATGAGCCAATATTAGTCTACCGAGCGTATAAACTGTTGCTGCGACATAACCCTCCAATCTTTCTGCCACAGGCTGCTGCTCAGCGCTGATTGAAATTATAGCAGCCGAGCAGGTCTGCTTGTTTGGGGTGAAGCTTCTTAAATATGTCCTGCTAACAGTGAAATAATTAAACGCAGTCAGTGTTGGATTTCAAAGAGAGGCACAGATGGACAGCGATGACTCAGACTTTTTAGAAAGATGCTGCAATGGGAGAAGTTTCATCTGCACATTTATGGACGGTTTATATTGCCTTCACCAGTTTAATGTGTATTAGACTGCAAATGTTGCTTCAGAGTAGGACCCAGATGATATTGTCTGATATGCACCAGTATGAAACTATTTTACATAATATATATTGCAAAAACACAAACAAGGCTTAGGGTGATCTGGAAGTGGGTTTAGTTAGAGCAAGGTTGATATATCAGCCAGTTTTGGACTATCACAGATATATTTGTATCTCTTGGTATCGGCATATATATCATCTGGTTTTTGCAGATATGAAAACGTTTTTTACACAATATATAATTGCTGAAACTCAAACAAGGCTTGGGATCATTTCAAAATGTTTTTAGCTGGAGCAATGTAATGAAATAGCTGATATTGGGCTGTAAAAGATGCATTGTTAGCTATCAGTATTAGCTTATATGTTGTCTGACATGCACTGATATGAAAACAGTTTTACACAATATATAATGCAAAAACACCAAAGAGACTAAAGGTGATGTAGAAATGGTTTTAGCTGGTGCAAGGCCAATACATTGGTGGACTGATATATTGGCCAACATCAGACTATCATAGATATATTGTTATGAAAATCAATCAAAAAATGCTTGGGGTGATAAAGAAATGGTGTTTGCATTTAGTGAATTTGTATTTGTTCTTCATTTAAATGTTTGCAACTCAGCAATTGACTGACTATTTTCTCAGTTATCATTTTTAGAATAGGTTGAAAAGGTCTATTTTCATTCCAGCTGAAACATTCTTCCCTCTTGAAAATCCCACATTACTCGGGCTCTACTACAGAGCAGTCCAAAATGAGTAAAACTCCACAGTTCAAGATGTTACTGACTCTTGGTCCAAACTGATAAATGTGCAAATGTTGCCTCAAGTGAGTCGGACAATATCCAAACATGTCCCTGGTTTCTTTTTTGTCAAAACAAATGGAATCTTTAAACGTTTGTTGAAGGAAAAGACAAGTGGTTGTTATGGGGATAATATTAAAAGGGGCAGATGGCTTCGGGGTATATCAGAGGCTGGCAGGCTATTTTTAGACTTACTGCAGCACACCTTAACCTTTTAAAGCACATCCTTTCGGCTCCATCGGAGCATTCATCAATGACCCTGCCTGGATAGCAGCCGCTGGCCGGGATGAGCTGTTAAACCCTGATGACCTGGTCATCTGGGCCGGAGCACTGCTCTTTGTTAATGTTCATCCTGCAGGAAGAGACACTGCCACTGGCTCACGGTTAACCCGGAGTTCTTCTTCACTCACCCACTTCTGTTCCATCAATGGAAACACATCTATTTTTAAAGGGCCTTTTTTTGATTGAGACAAGCTAGTTATAAGGCTAAAAATCTGGATTGATTAATACATTCTCTCCCTATGTTTGACTGTGTTTATTATAACACATTTAGATTTGCAACCACTACTGTGCCTTGTATTCCACAGTATGCAGGACATCTCCATCCATCCAAAATGACTCAGTGACTCCACTGAGTCATTTTTATTTATAAAGCCATTCTGGGCAAACTACCATCATGCAATCATTATCTCAGATCACGTGACATCTATCTGCTGTGTTGACCGTAATGTACAGACACATATGGGAAATAAAGCCTCCATGTTTCTGCTCCAGCCACTTGGAAGAGTCTTCTTAAGGCATTTGAATTACAGAATGTGTGAACATTGGCAAAAACCAACATTGAGCCTTGTTTTTGTTTATTTGTCTGTTTTTCTGTTGTTATCTACAATATTTATTGTTGCCAGTCAGACATGCTAGACAGGTCTTCATATCAGAAGGTAATTATATCCTCAATGGGACTCAACCGGTCAAGTAATGGTCCATTCAAAGAAAAGCACAGCTCTTTACTGCATTTCTTAATATCTGGTCATTGGAGCTACAATAATGCACTGAGCTCAGTGATATTTAAGCCTTACTGTAGGTGCATAATGATGTAAAACATCATTGGTCTCTCCTATCAACTTTTTCTTCAGATTGTTTTCTCTTATAATATGTAACAGTGTATATTGTGAGTAAATGTATTTTTTCATCCTTCTTTTATTTTGACAGACTCTTACTAAGGTGTAGTATTCCACGTTATTTTATAAGTTTTTGTGTTATTTATTTGATTGTTTTACTTCTTTGCAAGTTAATTTTAGTTTATTAAAAATGCCTCTGAATAGACCTACAACCAGGTTCCGGTCCATTTTTAAGCAGAAGAAATATGGCGGTCGGGTCGCTGACTTTCCCAAAATACATGTAAAATATGTTTCTGAAACATTTGTGGTGAGAAATCGGCAACACAGCAAAATAAACAGAATCCGAGCTGTGTGGTTTGACTGTTTGATCTGAGTCTTGAGCTGGACCTCAGTCTTCCTATCAGACCCGCCTTATATGAGATACGGTTGTGATTGGCTTGGTGGGTGAAGCACACAGAGCAAATAAAACATGAGCTCAGCAGATTCTACTGGCTCCCAGGCTAATACAGTGTATATATTTAATTACATAACAATTTCATTCCCCTTCTAATATGCCAGAGTAAATTATGCAACAGTCTTTTTTTGGCACATTTCCATTTCTACAAAAACAACATGACTTTTCAAGAACTTTCAAAATTTTTAATTATCATTTTTTCTTCATCAATCACACACACACACACACACACGTTTCAGACTGCATTAAATAATCCCATCTCTGGTGATGTAATCAGTTTTGCAAGCTTTGTTTATTGAAAATTTTCCACATAAGCCTGAGAATGTCGCTCTCCACGAGGTGTGATGAACATGACATCTATATTTTCGTTTGTATGTGATTTGTCCGCTCTCTCCTCGTGCTGCACAACATATGAGTGAATCTTAATGAGCTGAATCGACACCCGGTGTGAAGCGTGCCGTAATCTTGTAAACACTGACAAATCTCAGAGTGACGGCCGTCATTTTCATCTTCACGGGTGACAGAGATAGGGAGAGGGGCGGAGAGGCACATTTCCTCTCGCAGCCGTAGTTTGATCTGTGCCTTTTATTCTCACATGGGAGGGAGGTGTCTTCTCTCTCTGTTTCCCTCCTGGTTGCTGTGGTGACGCCTGCAGCAGCAGCAGCAGCTGTGCAGAGCTGTACGCCAGCTACACGTGTTACGTAACATGCTGTAAGTGCTGTACCTGCACGTTAACGTGGGCAGGAAATTAATAAAGACACCAGTTCCTCTCATTCCTTTCCAATTTATTAATGAAGCTGTCACAACACAGCAAATCAATGCATTAAAAATGAGCCGAGCAGAGTCCCAAGTCAATTCTTCCGCTCCGTGGTGTACCTGTTGCTCACGCAGCACCTGTTGGAGCAGCGATATCTCCCCCTGCTGACATTTACTCTTTCTGTGTTTTGTGGCGTGTTTTATTGGTCTTCTAACATCCCAAATTGCTCCTCTGCAGCTCGCTGACCTCTTCTTTCTCTATTCTCATCTCGCCCTACCTTCCTCCCTCCAGCTAATGTCATCATCCAGCTTGAAAGAAACTCCTTTCTTCATTCCTTTCCTAAAGCCTCTTTGCAGTTCAAAATCATGCTGCTTCATCCCTCTGAACCCAGGCCGTTTCAGGGTGCTTTTTTCTCCTTTTACATTTCACTCACTGTGATCTTGTATTTAACTGCAATATATAAGTGCACCTCTGTGGAATCAGTACAAAGAGGGCCAGAAGTGTGAATAACTATGATTTTTCTCAGATTATTTTTATTTAAATTGAATGAAGGGGTATTTATATAGACAACACTTTTCCAAGTCACCCGAAGTGTCATGAATATAGGGGGAAATAAAATCTGTCCTCTCCCCTCAGCTCTGTGTAAACAATCTGCAGTCCTATCTGATTTTCAGTAAATATTTGTCATGTGACCAGTCGTCTCAGCAAATTCAGTTTTGGCTTCTTAATTGTGTTGAACTGAATATTTTTGACATGATGCACTTACTTTGAAACAGTTCATGTGATGGTTTGGTGATGCTTAGAATCAACATGTAGAAAAAAAGGGATATGAGAGCTTTTTTTGGGTTACTTTTTCAATCGTAAACTTTTGTAAACTATTACTACTAAGCAAGGAATGAGTCTGGCTCAGTGCTCACTGCACATAAAACGTACTGGAGATTACTCAGTTACTTCCACACCAACATCACGGATCAGATTTAACCAAATATTGTCTGACAAAATACAAGAACAACAAAAACCACTCAAATGCCTTAAAGAGAACACATTTCTTATGTACATCCAACTTCGAGACACTGGTTTCCTAGTTGAATTTAAAATAAAATAATTATTATGATAGCCTGAGAGATATAAGCTACACCTGTCCAGCCACTGGGACTCCACATGCCTGAACAAACCTATTTTCCTGCAGCACTGTGGAGGTAAACTAGAGAAAACAACAGCAAACACACAGCAGATGCTTTTAAAAAGCAGTGTTTTGTCATGACCTTTAGTTTCCTGTCTGTAGAGAGTTCAGGAGAACCACAGAAACCTTCATGTTTCCGTTCTTGGTCTTTGTTTTGAAGCTTACGTAATGGATGAGTGGTCTTAAAACTTGATTATTAGCCAGTGCCAGCTCCTCTCATCAGTGCTAATTATACCATAATTGTAATAAAATCTTTTTTTTTAAAGACACATTCGCCGTTTTCCTCTTCAGAGTGGGCCACTATTTCTTCCCACCGCTTGTTTTCCTGCGTACATGTTTATTATCTAAATGAGTTGATTGCCTCGCTGCTGATACTCAGTCCAGGATGGCAGAGTGGAAAACTCTGTAGCAAATGTTCAGGCTGTGGGTGTGTGTGACTGAGGCTTGTGTGTGTGGGAGTTCATCAGCTCATTACAGACTAACCATTCTCTTTTGTTCGCTTTAATGTGAAAGAATTTATTTCCAGTTTTAGAGCCAATGTAGGCTACCTATAATTTGCACATCTCCTAGCAACAAGACTTTGAACAAACTAAATATAACTACTTGCTTAGGTGTCACTATACTGGCTATGGAAGGATGCCGTTATATATGCATGTACATATATATATATATATATA
>CAFUXE010001022.1:18680-41471 GCA_903364295.1 Serranus cabrilla | reverse complement strand
CCTTCATCGGCTCCAACACCTTTTACATCGACACAGTCAGTATACTCACAGTGTTTATTAATGGACAGTATTTGTCCTTGTGGCTGCCCAAAGGAAGAGCCACAGATCTTAATAAATACATTATAACTTACAATATAAAACCCTGATTTCTAAAGAGTTGGGACACTGTGTAAAATGTAAATCAACACATAAAGCATCAAATTTAAAGTATGCATTCACAAAAATTAAAGGTCTCTCAGTTGATCCCATTCTGTTATTTTCATTCCAGACAATATACCAACTTTTTTGAAAACGGGGTTGTAAAATGTTTAAATACTTCTCATGAATGCTGAATAGGGAGACTTAAGGCCTTAAACACCAGAGGTGTTTTTGATTCATACGATTAAAATTTTTTTTTTTTTTCACAAGTACTTTGACAGAACCTAAATATTATGTGTGTTTTTCAGAGGGAGACAATTTCACAATTTATTTATTTTTGGGTCCGTGAAAAAAGCATCAACTAGTCATGTTGTGTTGTTTACATATGAGGTTGATAAACAACAACACCTTTAAACTCCATTCTTACCTTACATACACACTCCTTTTCTGTGATAAATATTCCTTGTCATTTGCTTCTAAATACTCAAAAGTAATATATAAATATAACAGTAAACTCATTTTCTTTGAGATTTTTTGTTAGGCCTTTTCATTCATTACATTCAGTCTCTTCTGTTATGAAAGACACATATTAAAAAACAAAAGTTTCCCCGACCCCCACTTTGAAAAGCCACTGTGGCTTAGACTAAACAACAACTGTGACACACTGCTCTGGGTCAGTAGGATCCTGGTAGTTGGTCCTCTGCCTGTGCAAATCCAACTTATCTGAACAAGGCCCTGGCCACAGCGGGTGTAAATCAGCCTAAATGGAAGAGTGATTGGACTGATCTGCAGAGCAAACAGAACTTAGCTTGGCAGGTTCATCTGGTTTCCAGGCTAGGTTTCAATAAATCCCGAGCAATTTTCACTCTTCACACCTCCGGTGTGTAAAGATGTTTGAAGTACAGTAAGCGTTGGCATGATATTACTGCCAGATATGAACAATAGTGGTTGAAGGACAAACTTTATACTGTATATTTGCTATTGCTGACCATGCCTTGTCCATTTAGAATTTGAAATACCATGTTCAAAAAGAATAACAAAAAATTAAAGAAGACAGTGTTTGCATAAAAGCACATAATCATGTTTTGAATTTCAGGTTTCAAATAAGTCATCTGTTTTTATACCCTTTCCTTCAATGCACTTGCTTAGATTTCTGCTTGAGCTCCATAAGTTTTGTCCCAATGCTAATAACATTGAGTTGTAATGCAGTTCAGGCTATAGCATACACATGAATGTACCTCAGGGAACAGTGGAGGCAGACGTGACGTTTGCTTTGATGGATTACAGCATGAAAAGCACGTTTCAAGTCACTGTGGCAATGAAAGCAGTGACTCTCTAGCAGACGGCAAATACATTTATAAATCTATAGCAACGTGTGCTCAGGAAATAGAATAAAACCACAAAAACACAGGTATGGCCCTTTAAAGGTCATGGCTTAAATCTGTAGATTAAAAAGAACTTTATGAGAGAATGGGTCCTTTGTCTGTAACACAGTCTCACTCCTGAATGTTGAACAAGCTGGAGGCGATTAAAAGCGGCCCGGTTGATGCCAGAACAAAGGGCTTAAAGTCTAAAACGCAGATGAAAGCTTGAATGAATTCCCCATTTTCCTGAATGTGCAAAACAACTTCATTTTGGGAATTGTTCTCAACTGAAGGGAGGAAACGCTGTACTTGTCGGTACCTTTTCATCAAAGCCACGGTCTGCTTCAAACCTGCTCCCCCGCTGGCTTCCCTTCAACTGACAGAGTGCCAGGTTCATAATGAAACTACTGAGAGGTGGCTGCTAATGATTCTTATTGCTCTCTGTGTTTGCCGTCACCAGGTTAAACCCAAAGAAAACTCTGTGTGCAAAGGTGCCCTGCTCTTCCTCTACACTGGAGATTTCTACCTTAACATCAAGTTCCAGGACGACAGCGCTGGGCGGGAGCTTCCTCTGGCCTGGTTCACTCTGCCCAGTGTCCACATCCGAGCCCTGGACGCTCCGCTGCAGGCCGGGGCTTGAGGGCCCGCCGGCTCTGGATGAAGGGTGGAGAGATTTGCTATTTGTGTTCTCTGTAAATACAATATTGTTATCAATTGGATCACATGTAAATATGATTTTGTTAAAGGTTGCAGCATGTGTACAGCAGAGTGCAAAGACACACTCCTGCACACAGTCAGTGTGCTATCCATTATACAGCTAACGCCTTTTCTTTCTTTCCTGACACATCGGAAAGGGGAACACCACCTACATTGAGAAATCGAATATGTCATTGCCATGTCCTACGAAAGTTCAATCGATTTTTGTGAACATCAGCTACTCTTCCTCGAAGCTATAAACCAGAAGTCTGGAACTTGTGGATCTGCTACATAGACAGTGACTGGGAGACTTTGGTGGATTCTTTTTATTCATAATAGCCATACTTAGAGCCTGTTTGGTTTTAAAAGGTGTCTTGGACAACAGGGTCCAAGAGGCACTGTGTCCTGATCACTCAAACCACTTGCTGAAGTGGATTGACCACATATATTTTGTAGTTTAAACGTCTATGTGTCCTGATGGGTTCCAGACACATAAGTAACAGGTAAAGATGTCATCAATGAAGGCCGTGTGGTGGTCATTTTAATGACAGAGCGCCAGTGGTCCAAAGAATTGAGAGGACTCATACCGTTATGGGTAGCAAGTCATATTAGCTTCCTGCTTTTGCGTTGAGTTTCACACATAAATTCAGACCATTGAGGAATAGCAAATGACAAGACTGATTTTTGGAAGGAAAGAGCTCAAGAGTCCAAAATAGAGTCAGCTATCTCGTTAGCTTCATCTCATTTTACCTCACCCGGCCCTGCCGGAGAATGACCTGCTCCACAGAAATGGTGCTCTATGGTTTGTTTGGTCAAGACTTGAATGAATGCTATGATCACATCTCCTTGAATTAACCGAGTAAAACTTTCTTCTAGTTTACGCTGTTTTAACTAGCTAGCTAGCTTGCTAACGCGTGATCAGCCTGTTACTACTCTGACAAAGTAGTTTTGGCTTTTACACCAAACCGTGACCGTTTGGGTAACGTTATGAAATTCGCCAATATCAAAAGTGCTTGAGTGTAGGAACACATGACCTGTGTGGTTGTTTGGTTTGGAGGACTTGGCTGGTAGTCGGGGTATGAAATCCAAGCCACTATGTTACCAAGCTTCCAGCACCAACTATAAAACAAGACTATCCAAAAATCCATTTTCTGATGCAACTGAGCACTAATATCATTGCCACACTGTCTTATTGCATTTAGAAAATTTAGTCACAGTGCCAGTTCTCAAAATACAAAAATATCTACTGAAAGAAAAGAGAAAGTGTTACTGGGCAGAACAGAGCTCGAATTAAAAGAGACGATCTGCGAAATAAAACACTGAAGATGTGATTAATCAGAACCTATAGCTCGTTATGTACACATCAAATATATTTATTTCTACTGCTGTATGGACATTAACTCTTGCCTCTGTGCCACCACACTGAATTACTGATGTACCCGATTGTTTTAGATTAGCCTATCATAATGTGTGACATATAATTGTTGTAAATAAATGCTAAAAAAGGCAACCTTTGTTTGCTTTGACATTATTCCAGCTCTTTTATTCGTCTATCCCGGCCATTATAGCTCTGTGTTCATCTTCATTTTCTGCCTGCTGAGATGACCTTTATCACCTCAGTATTTTGAGAAGCTCAAGTCTGACATTCACTTGCACCAAAATCCATAAACAGTGATTACAGGGGAGAACAGTGCTGACTCATAATCATTTTTAACATTTTAGACAGGGAAAGATGACTGAACAAAAGCCTGTTGTCCAGGGAAATTTTTTTTCCGTGAATAAAATAATAATTTAACCCTGTGTCCATACCATCCGTCATCAAGATAATACGGTCCCAGTGTTTTCTGATTCCCTGGAATGATATGCACTTCAATGCACTGCAGGGAAAAGTAACTCATTATCCATCCGGGAACCTGAATCATCTTGCAGTAATGATCTCTCGTATTGGGTTACCACTTGTCCCAGCAGTAGTATACTATATGAATGTTATAAACTCTCTCTGCTGGCACTTCCTCCATCATCTCACTGGTGGAGCACATGTGAATTGGATGATAAGGAGATGCTAAAGGAAGGTTAGCCTTGTCGAAAGGCTAAAATGTCTTTGGGGGTTTGGGTGGCCTGGGAGAAGTAGTCCGTCATGTGTACTTGAAAGAGGGCTTATCAGTGAGGAAAAACACATTCAGCACGAGGCAGTCCAGCCTCCTCTTGACCACCTATTATTGTTGTGGGAAATGAGTATGACTATGTTATTGAGTGACGTTGTTAAACCAGGGAACATGTGTGTCCAGCACGAAAAGGATCCCCATTGACTTTACATTGGCATTGTTTCCTTGTTGGTGGCACGTATATTTTCACACATTACATGCCACCATCATGGAAAAAAATCATGAGAAAATTATCAAAATGTGATTTATTTACTTTTGAGGCAGCATACCAACTTTTGGGGAATCTGTTACATTTATATGAATGTTACCGTTACTCTGTATTCTACAAAAACATCTCAAATTTCTGCAATGTGAACCATGATTGATCCCAGTAAAAGCATGAAAAATTACAACGTTATTCCTGAATCTAGTAATGTTTCTCCATGAAGGTCACATCAGACGTTCCGTGACAAACAGCTTTTCCACTCGTAGTAAATGTGTTAGTTTACATATGTGAATAATACATCAGTGAATCCACAGGGTTCATCAGTTATGCATACAACGCAAACAATTCCAAAGTCATGCCCTCCACGCTTATTAATTTGTTTATCTGTTTATTTATTTGATTAAGAACAGAGCATGTGTGTGAGTGTGTGTTTTCTGGCTTTGGAAAGTTTGAAATTAAAGGCAACTGAGTGGGTCGAGTCTCGTGTGCAGAAATAGAAGTGGATTGTCTGAAGTGTTGATGTGAGGGTGTGGACCCTGGGCTGCAGAGGGTGCAGTACAGTCTGTATATATGTTAATTCTATCGTCTGCGGGTTGTTTACTGACCCTTAAAAGACCTTTAGAAACAGTCTTCTTTGGCGGCAAAGGTAACTCCATCTCCAAGATAAAATTACAAAGTGGGGCTACAATTAAGAATGTCCCATCCTGACTTATCGAAGCATAGATTCACCTTCTTCACACTAATTAAATCTGTGGGTCGAGAAATGTTACTCCAGAGCAACAAACAAAGCCACCTCCGCCAGTCAGTAAGTAAACACTCAATTCAGAGATTCACCAATGATGTTCAATGTTTTTCTTTCCTACTTATTCTAATTTTGTTGTTGGTTAGTTGTAAGTTGTTAATGGACAGCAACTCAAGAGGAGGGAATCTTCTTGCTTTTTAGTTCAAGTGAATTGGTCATGTACGGAGGACATAAAGACGCCTTTAAGCCTGCTGTCACATACAAATTTATCATTGGTGAATATTTGCTTCAGGTTTGCTTCCAGTCTATGTGGGCAAAAGGGCAAATTAAACATTTGCTTCCGTTGGCGAAGCAAATTCTCATCTTTGCATCACGTGACGTGAACCAGCGAAGTTACAACAACCACAACTAGAAAAGCACTCGGAGAGTGAAGACCTCCGCGGAGGCAATAGGGTCAGTTGTATTTTGGGAGCACACTGAAATATTGGGTCACTGACACAATAACATAAATTGGTGATATAAATTCCAAATGGTTTATTTGAACCTGACCCTGTAGTGTGCTCTGAACCTTTAATTTTGTAATATCAAGGTGCCTGTTTGCCGAGATGTTCACTGTTTGTTCTTGTTTGTCTCTGTTTTGTTTATCTAACAGTATGTACAGAAGGTGAAGCCTGATTTGTGAATAAAGACTCTTGTTCAAAAAAAAATAATAAATTCCAAATGGTGTTCATCTGTTCCTTGTCCCAATACACGTGTTGTCCAAAGATTTCATCCAAATCCGTGAAGTACTTTTTAAGTTATTTTGTAGACAGACAGACGCCGGCAAAAACATACTGTCTGTGATTTGATTGTTACCTCCTTGGTGGAGGTAACAATCAAATCACAGACAGTTTGTTTGTTAAATTGCAATTACCAGGTCAAGAATGTACGGAAGACCTGAGAGACCAGTTAAAAAACAAATTCAGGTGATCCATTTTCTAAGTCTGGTGTAATTAGTTTTTCTTCTGTGTTTCTGAAAAAGAAAAACAAAGTTTTGTTAGAAAGATTTTCCTGAAGTTCCATTCGAAGTTCCATAATAATTCTTTCATCCATGTAAATGTTTTGAAAGTTTATTTGTTGTAATATTTTTGTGTATGTTGTTGTAATGCTGATGTTAGCCACAAGAGGCTGACGTCTGGTGGACGTAATCTCATATTTTCCACTGAGAGATTCTCCAGAAGCTGCTGGTTCTGATACAGTATGGCAATAATACATTTTAATTTGTGATTATTACAAATCTAAAACTTTTATTAGCTAGTTGCGAAGGATCTTAAAACTCCTCCTCTTGTTTACCATCAGTGGATGTTGCCAAATTGCCACACCGAATGGGACTGGCCAATAGAGTCGTGACTTTCATCTTTCAGCAAATTCAGCTCAACAGCAGGCAAAACTTTTGTATTGAGAAAACAAAAGTTTTTGATCCGCTTTAATACATTTTAATCCCAAATTTATTTTGCTTGGAAGAAAACACTTTTGATTGCAGAATGGAAAGTTTTCTCCTCAAACCTTTTCTGTGTGGTTGCATAATAAAAAGACAAAAAAAAACAGCAACCCATAATTATTTTCAACAATGCTTTGGCTTAAGTAAGGATTTTGAATACTTCTCCCACCACAGTAAATAACCTTTGCAGCAGCTTTAGAATGTATCTCTAAGATAGGAATAAAGTGTGATGTGTAGAGCATCAGTGAGTGTCACCACCCCAACAATAACCTGACCTCCCCTGAGCTGGGGACACCAGGAGAGACTAAGTATCTTGTCTGGAGTTTAAATGAGGTTTCTTATCAGAAAATCGCCAGCGCATTATTAGCCACATACCTTCATTACCTTGCAGCACACCTGTAATTCTGATCGCAATCAGTCGAACAATCATCCATCAATCTGTGTGATGCATTTCCTCCCCGCTTGGTATTAGATAGTTACAGCAGTGAGGAAAATGACTTGTTTGAGAGCAAACAAGAGCTTTTCATTTTGTGGCGAAGCAATCCCCCAGAGCCCTGCTGAAGACAGTACAGTGTGTCACTCTGCGTGAAAACATTCATGCAAATGAATCAACAAGAAGCCAGAGTTCAATTAAATCCCTTTCTCGTTTCTTTCACTATTGAGTGGTAAGTCACGTCCATTCATATCTGCAACCTTGATATGTAAATGATCTCAGGAGTGGAGTGTAGCAGGGTTGTGGGGGGATTAGGGTGTGTGCCGAAGGAAGACGAGCGATTTGACACCTGCGCTGCTCTTTCACTCTCACGCCTGTAGCACTGCCAGAGAAACGCACAGCAATCCTCATCCGCTGCATGTTTACTCATCCACTGTGACTTTCTGACTTAATTACTACGCTATCTGCTGCAGCACATGAGCTATTAAATATGAAATAAACCTAACCTGAACTCAAAAGTGTGACTGCAGCTTATGTAAGAGTTTCCTCCCAGTTAAAGTCCCCATGAAATGAAAAAAAACTTAATTTTTTTTTTTACCCTGTTCACTAACGGCCCATGTCAGAATGCTAACGCCTATCACAATAAAAAGAAAAGGAGACAAACTGTGTTTTTAACTAAAAGTTATCCCAAACACCTGAGGCAGAGGCTCATTTAATGGCAATAAAAAAAAGTTTGATATCTGACAGTTAATCCAAAAACAATTCCCATTTATTAGCTTCTTCTTGTGCTTTCAGTGGCATCTCATGATCCTCATCAGTGCATGGGCTTTCCTTTGTTGTCATAAAATGACAAGAAGGGATGAGGACCATGAGATGTGGTTGAAGGCTCCACAAAAAAACGTGATGGATATTTTGAGGCTTTTGCTTTTAATTAAACTACTATGGCCAAGGTCAAAAGTGTAAAGAAGACCATAGAGGCAAATTTTAAAAAATTCTGGTAATCCATTCTCAAAGTCATGTGTATTGTTTTTCCTTTTGTGTTTTGGATTAAAAACAACCTTGTAAGTAACATTATAATATTATTGTTTTGTTACTTCACTCCCACGGAGTGGGAGTGAAGTATTGTTTTGGGCAGCGGTGTGTGTGTGTCTGTCTGTCTGTGTGTCCGCATATACATCCTCTGGCCAAAAGATGGCGCTGTGGGGTAAAGTCTGCCATCTCTGATTGCCTTGTTTTATCCTTGTGTCTGGGTAATTTTTGTGTTTGTGTCACAACGGCTCCCAGGCAGTAGTGTTTTTGAGTTTGTCCTGTCACTTCCTGTTTTATTTTGTCACCTTTCCTCCATTTTCATGTCTGGTGTCTTTACTTCCTGTTCCCTCTTCCTGCTTGTGTGATTACTTTCCTCCGCCCTAATGTGTTCCACCTGTGTCTCATTATCTCATCCTCCCTGTGTATATATATATACCGTGTGCTCCCTCCTGTCTGTGCCAGTTCGTCATCTTCCTTTGTGAGTTACTTACCAGCGAGTCCCGAGCCTGCCTTGGTACCTCTGCCTATTGGACTGCCTCCTCGTGTTTGACCCTGCCTGCAATAGGACTCTGTCTTTGCCTTTTCCTCTCATGTGCCTCAGCCTGATGATCTGCTTCATTGTGTATGACCCTGCCTGCCTCGCTAATCGCTCTCTGCCTGTCTCTAGTCGGTGCCTCTGCATGTCTTCTTGGAAAGTCAGTCCTAACTCGCCAGCATTTGGTTTCTCCTGTCTGTGTTCCGATGTGACAGTTTGTTATTGTAATACTCATGTTGGCCAAAACAGGCTGAAGTGCACCACTGCCACATGTTCTAGATATGAC
Organism: Serranus cabrilla; assembly: GCA_903364295.1. Classification (NCBI taxonomy): domain Eukaryota; kingdom Metazoa; phylum Chordata; class Actinopteri; order Perciformes; family Serranidae; genus Serranus; species Serranus cabrilla. The sequence goes on along the minus strand of CAFUXE010001022.1, from coordinate 32,398 downwards.
TAAAAGTATTCATGTTTTTCTTTAGGGTGAGTGTTATTTCTCTATGCACTCTAAACAAAAGGTTTGTATTATTTTTGGCTTAAAAGGTTTTTTTAATTGCTACCAATCAGCTAACACTTAGCAGATTAGCTTTCACAATGAACATTAATTAAAAGCTAGTTTCTTTAATCTGATTACTTTTTTCCCTTTTTTTATGTTTTGTTGTTTGTTTTGGTTGTTAAACCTGCAACAGTATGTTGGGTTTGTGTTTATCAGAATGATTTGTTTTTGTGCTGTTTACGTGTGATTTTGGTGTTGTGTTTTGTGTGTTTCTGGGTGACTTATGTGTATGACAACATTTATTAGCATCCACTTTTCACCTGACGTCATATGTATTTATACTTTAACATAATTTTGCTTGAATTCCCCTTATAAAGTGCGATGCTTTTTGAATGTTATTTCCTTTCCATTTTAAGATTTTAGATGTACACACATTTGTCATCTCACTGGTTGACTTAAAGCTCAAAGGCATTTCTCATTTATTCTTTGTCTTATTTAATCAGTACAATTAGTTCAATGTAACACAACACAGTAAAGGTAACAAAAAATTAAACAGACAGCTTGATCTTTCGAGCTGTAACTTTAAAATCCAAGTTCCACTTACAGGCCTTTGTTTGTTGTTGTTGTTGTTTAGTTGTTATGGAGATCGCCCACTTGCCATCATGTTAACCCAAGTATGAAACCGGGGACATGAGAGTACATGTGGTTATTACGTGTCAATGACCATGTGTATGTATTTATGAGCGCAGTTTGATGTGGAAGCAATTACAATGTTTTTAAATCAATGTTTTTGTGACAGAATTATTGATTTCAGTAAGTTGCCGGGTAATACATAGAATAATGTATGGGGAACAGGCCGTTATTTTGCAATAATTACTTGTTCACTCTACATTATACTTTATGTAATTATAGCTATGACTGCTCAGGTGTGGGCCACATGATGTCTCCTTAAAAGAGCAAAAGTAAAATAATTTTAAAGCGGTTAAATTGTCCATCATATAATACAAAGACATCAATAAATGTATAAAACTTATAAAAGAAGTTGCAGTAATGTTAGTTTTAGAATTAGGCAGTCAAATATTCAAGGGCAAATGAGAGGAAATATAACTGTAGCCTATATGAATTTAGACAGCGTTAACAAGCAACTTTTCCATCATTTACTGAAAGTGCCATGTCATGCAGTGTCTTGTTTGCGCTATCATTTCAGATAAGCTAACTTATATGTAACATTAGCTTGTGGCATGTCCATGTTTACTAATGTTAGCTAACAAGTGTTTTACTCTTTACACGGTTACGCTAAATCATCAACCTTCCCCTCAACTAAAACAAACATAAAGCCTTATATTACTAAAGCTCAATGACTTTAATGTTGTATCTGGCTGTCACCTTAATTAACGTTATCTTACAGGATACAACCACCACTAAACTTTGGAAAAGCTCTCAAATGCACGCTTCTTTCAAAATACCATACAAAGTAAATTACCTTCAGTACAAACACAACTGTGGACAGCGTCCTGTCCTGCTTACAACAAAAAATTATTAAGTTGGATTTATAATCAAGTATATCTAATTATTGGGAAATTTAAAAAAATGTTGATAAATGGAATCCTGTTTATTTTAAAGAAATATACACAATATTAATGTCTCAAAATTTATAGAACAAAGGCATGTGCAGTTATATAAGGAGTTAATGTCATATTTATAGGAAATGTTGATTTTGTTCATTTCTATTTCTGTTTGCTGTGAAGTCATACTGTACGTCATAGACACCTTGTTAGTGCAGCTGGTATGGATGACGTATGATACGTTGCCACACAACACACCCATTAGAAGACGAGGACTTATTTCAGACTGTGGCCAGTGTGATATGAACAGAGACGTACTCAGCTGTCAGTCAGTTAATCCTGCTGCGTTGAAGCTCCAACTTCTCTCATTCATCACTCCTAATTGTGCATGTCTGATGTCTCTGCTGTCACTTCCCTTCATATGTAGAGAAATTCTGCCGTCATGCAGCCTTCAGAGGAGATGTGTCTGTGCAGGCCTGCTTGATGAGCAGAGCCTAAGTTTGGTGTCATTGCCATGGAGACTAATCTAAGCAGTTGCCATGATTAAACTTTTCTCTCTGAGCTTCTCCAGAAATGCATTAGGAGTTCTGTAGGTGGGCAGAGCGGGGAACGGAGATGTGAGAAAGGGGAGCTAAATATAGACAGACTACAGATCCAAACGTTGTTGATTAGTGGAGACTTTTAAATGGCTGCATTAATGAAACACTGTAGTTGACGTCTTGGCTGCTGCGAAGATGGACTATTTGCAGATTTTTATTCGAAATCTAAAATTAATCTGACAGGAAATGAGAGTTCCCTCATGTCTTTTGTGGTGAACCTTAAAAAGCTTACAGAGGCGGAAATGTCTATAAAAAATGAGTCTATAAAAACACTAACAAACAAGACACAGCATGATATTAGCACTTCATATGAAAGCTATTAGAGGCGAGTGAGAAAAAAAGTCGGAATTTAATTGTTTTCTTTCCAGGTGAAAAAAAAAAAGTTTTGCTAGGATAATAATTTAAAGGTTCCTTCATTTTTTTCAATGTTTACAAACTTTATTTATTATAAGTAAATGAAGAAGTTACCAACATCAGTGGTTTTCTTAGCTTCTTTTATGTTTTTGTTGAACTATTCATTAATGGGTTAGAACTGCACATTTTTAACCCTGACTTTCATAATTGAGTTCATGATTTACAATATTTTCTTCTTCTTTTTCTTTTTTGGCAACTTTTTTTAATGGGGTTCTGAGAATGAAATACAGTTGAGCAATAGGATGAAGTATTTAGGTACAGGTATGAAGAATCATAATATAAAAAGCGAATTAAATAACTAAGAATTATAATAATTATAACATTAGAGAAAAAGCTGTACGTTAGTACTTCACACTAAACATTTTCAGCTTGACATCATCACTGAGACGAGCTTCTTCCTGTCTGTGATCATTTTCATTTAGAAGCTCGACTATTTGCAGTGTTTCATATGAAATCTAAAATTAATCTGACAGGAAATAACAGAGCCATTGTGTGTTTTGTGGTGAACCTTTAAAGGCTCACAAAAGGGAAAATGACGTTGTGTTAAAACACAAACAAATGAAACAAACATGATATTATTAATTCATGTGGAGGCTCTGAGAAGCAAGCAAGAGAAAAAAACAACGTGGTGATTCATTTCTGAAGTCTAAACTTAATTGCTTTCTCTCCTGTGCGTATGACTTGAAATAATTGATTTTGATTGAACTGAAAGTTTTTCATTTTATAATTCAAGAAAAAGTAAAAAAAAAAGATATTGTAGCAGAATTGGATGACAACTTATCTGATGTTAGTTGCATAACAAAGTTACTTATCTGAACCCAAACCACAATCTTTTCTCAAACATAACAGTAGCTATGTTACTCAAACCATCTATCTATGTTACTCAAACCATCTATCTATCTATCTATCTATCTATCTATCTATCTATCTATCTATCTATCTATCTATCTATCTATCTATCTATCTAAGCTTGGATTAAATTTCAACATGCTGCAGAATGAATGAAGTACGAATGAAGTAGGTCCGGTATATATATTATATATTATATATTATATAAGAAGGCCCAAGGCTGTACACCAGTTGTTTCCATCAACAAGTATGATATATATTCAAAGTTCTATTACAGGCAGTGCTTGGCCTTGGTCCAAAATGCATATGTCCTAACACATTTTTTAGTAAAATGCAGAACTTATTAAAAAAATCATTCACACATCATTAAACAGTGAAAAATAGCAGAACAAAAAGCTCCGGCCTGCTCATTAACAGCAACAGTGTCCTGACTGAAGACAACAGAATGAGTCGAGGCTCAGGGTGACGTAGAGGTTATAGCACCAACCATAAACTGCAACATGTTTGTATGCCCCACCCCATCTCTCTACTGTCTGCTATTAATACAATCCTAGAATATCCAAACATATTTCACAAGGTCAAAAATAATACAGAGTTTAACAACTAAGACTTGTAATTTTAACCAACATGAGTCTTTATATGATTTGACATGTACATAGGGGAACAAGGCCACCAGTTTTCACATTGCTCATTGTCTATAAGCCTTCATAACTAACTGTTGTGGTAACAGTGTGTAAATACAACAACACACATAATTAGATTTATCAATCTCTCTTTTGCCCCAGGGCATGCTGGGAGGTTTCATGCCAAATACAAACGAACAGACCGAGCTGTAGCCTTTTATCATTTTAAAATTTTACATCTCAATTCAAACATAAAAATATTCAGCTCTACTAGGACATTTGCTGGCTTGTTTTTGTCATTCATAACTTTTATAATTTCAGAAATATTCTGCATATTTCAGACTTTTTTCTCGAAAAAAATTAATTAATGGGGAATGCAATAATGATTCATTGACCATTTAAGTCATAATTGTATTGTAGTGACAGCTCAATTGAAATATTCCACATTTTGTATACATTATTGGTATTATTCAACTTTTAAATGACATTCATATGAACTCCATCCAGTCCCCATTTTCCCACTACCCCATTTGACTTCAAATTATTTTTCTTCAACTTGAACTTGTGTAGCCTCAGCTCTTAAGCCACCATTGAATGTTATCCTTTCAGCTCATTTAAGCTCTTTAGTATCTTCATTCATGATCTAGCATGGGTGTTTATTTCCTTTACCACCAACATAATACAATCCAAATAATAGATATAACACTTCAAAAAGTATATATTTTTTTAAACTACAAGAATAAATAAATAATAAACAGAAACCTGTCAGAATGACAAGATATATTGCATGATCAGCAGTTTTTACAGTGTAAAGTGAAAGAATAAAGGCCGTTTAAACTGTTTAGGGGTTGTACAGGATGGGGCCTTATAATGAGATCATAATAAGATGTCACCAGGCTGGCACGTCCATAAAAATAAATTTCTATATATCCCTCCTTGTTGCATGCATTCTCAAAGTGTGTGCACAAGAAGTTGGAGAGCACTGTGCGCAGCAGTGCATCAGCCTGTCAGCCTTCAGCACCTCGGACAGCGCAGCGGGCTGTGCAGCTGATTCTCCCACTGCTGCCGGAATGTAAAAACAGCACTAATGTGAGCATGTGAGTGTGAGTAAACCCTCTCTGTCCATATAATGAGTAGGAGTGGTCAGTGTGGGAGGTCGCGCGGCGTGGAGGCAGCAGAGGGGGGATGCAGTCAGCTGTGCCCCCGGCAGATTTTTTTTTCTTTCCCCCAGAAGAGAAAGCTTCCAAGAGTAGGCAGATACTCAGGCCAGAATGTGGATGAATCGTGACACTTTGAAAAAGAGAAAAAACACAGAGACAGGAGAAGCAACGCCCACCGATTAGAGTCTGGAGTGTGTGGAGACATAAAATGTGGAGCCTTCAAAATACGAGCAGTTCGTGACACGCATGGTGAACTCAGAGGCCCCCGCACGACGAGGGAAACACAAGTATTCTTATTCTCCTTTTTCTTTTTTCCAAAAGCAGTTTAAAGTCATCAGCAGACAGTGTGCGGGAGAGGAGGTTTGGATGTGCGCAACGGAGCATGAGTGCCACTGCGGGCACGGAGCGCGCTGCTTATGATTTTTTTTCTAATTCGAGCTCTAAAGTATCTTTCTTTTCTACTCAGCCTCTGACAGATATACATTAGAGGAAAGTCTTCTTCGCGATGGAACCTGTTGTCGACGATGCTTGGAGTATTTCTTTTTATTCCTCTAACAAGTGGTGAGTTGATCCAGGAATAAAGCAAGAGAAATAAGGGGGATAAGGCTGAGAGAATGTTTGATGTGCGCATTGTCTGAGTCACATTTACCAACTTGATGTTCCTCTGCGTTCCTCTGTGACCCTCCCGTCTTATCGACGACTCAGCACATTTGTGTTGAGGATGTCCGCTGTTTTAAGGATTTCACACAAACTGGATTTCTTCTACGTGAGAAATGGCTGCTAAAAATAGCCCGCGTGCTGATGAGGTTACAATGAACAGGTTGGTGTTTAGCTGAAAGTTCCAGACATGCGGAAAGATGTCTTGTTATAGGACATTTTAAAAGACACCAGAGACAAAGTGAGTGGAAAGAAACAAGGATCATTTTTATCTGATTGGAAGAATTTTTCAGTTCACTTGTGAGGAAAAGAGACCAACAGGCAATCTTTGGAAGCAGCTTGTTGATGGCACTGCGCACCGGGAGGACTTGGTTTGGGCAGGTCTTGCGCAGGGTCTTTCGGCTGCAGGGCTCCTGGTCCAGGCGATCAAGCAGTCTTTTGTGTCTCTCCGCGAACCAGGAACAGGATCTGGGGGTCTGTCACCGGGATCACCACAAGGCGGGGGACTTCCACCACGGTCACCGGTGCGCACCTTTCTGCGCCTCCGCCTCCAGGCGCTATCCACACGGCTTCCCCCACGCTCGCTGCGCCTTCCCGGGGAACCCGAGGGGACATGAGCCCCTCGGTCGCCGGTTCCTGTTGGCCATGAAGCGGCAAAACGTGCGGACCTTGTCCCTGATCATTTGCACGTTTACGTACCTGCTCGTCGGGGCCGCCGTCTTTGACGCCCTGGAGTCCGACTTCGAGATGCGGGAAAAGGAGCAGCTGGAAGCCGAGGAGAAGCGGCTCCAGGGGAAATATAACATCAGCGAGGATGATTACCGCAAACTGGAGAGCATCATCATGGAGGCAGAGCCCCACAGAGCCGGGGTGCAGTGGAAATTCGCAGGGTCATTTTACTTTGCCATCACGGTCATAACCACCATAGGTAAGTCTCTAAAACCAGCTTAACCAAACCCATAACCAGAACAGCTGCGGGATATTTATTATGGTTACAATCAGGAAAGCACCAGTATCCAACCTGATCACACACACATTTCTTTAGATAAAGTTTTAAGCAACATGTTGCAGCAGTCACTCGCTGCTCCAAGGGGAGTTGTGTCACTAGAGTCAAACCACATGAGGATATTGGGATTTACACTTCTTAAGAATGACGTATTGCGCTCAGAGGAGCGTTAAAAACACACATATCATTTTCCGGTCCGTGCAACCGGAGCGCGTTATGATTTAACTTTGACGGTGCGTCACCAGCTCAGAGTGTGACAGAGTGTATAACGAGTTGAGGGTGTTAGACACGCCGAGATTTGGCTCTCAAAGCTCGCAGAGAGCAGATCTGTGGAGCCGCGCGGGAGGATGACGAGGCTTTGTGCTGCTGTGGTGCTGAAAGGACAGCTCCTCTGAGTTCAGCCGCAGGCACGAGTTCTGGGAGTTCAGCGAGTGAAATGTGACGCCACTTCCACTGATCCTGCTCTGACATTTAGCACGTTTAACATTGAGTTTAAAGGCTGCTGCAAACAGGTGGTGTGCGATCAAACAAGTGATTGTAAATGATCATGAAAAACCCCGTAAGGACAAATCTATCCGGTTTCCATAAATGCATTAATTTCTTATGATCCCCCCCCTAAAAGGAGACATGTATTACATCAGTTTGACGCGACTTACGATGATGCATTTGCGTCATAAATATTTATTTCAAGCAGTGAAGGAGGGGTGCTTCCAGTTTGTTTATGCTCCACAATCAAACTGCATTCTTTCTGCATTTTAATCACCATTATATTGAGGCTTCAGCTAATTAAGTTGCAGTTAACTGATTTAATTAATTATGCACTTTAATCCACTTTTCAGGAAACAACAATTCATTTATAATTCATCCAAAACCTGTTTATAATTCAATCAAAATCTGTGGGTAATATGGTTTAAATATAATTTCTAACAGTTTAGAATGACTTTCAAGTGCAATTAAAGTGTACTTCTGTAAAAACAAAAGTTGTATTTATTTATCTGTGTATTTAAGTGCATTCTAATGGCATCTCGAAATAGTCAAATACACTTCCTGTATTTGAGTGTATTTTTAGAAGTAGGGATCATGAGTATAGTTATTATGATGAAGTACATGAAAAATAGTACACCTTTAGTACATCAATCAAATGAAAGTTTACTTATATACCTATACAGGGGCTTTTCTATAATAATATCTTTATATTAATTCCTCCATCATTGTTTTATTTGCATGTTATTGTGCATAAAACAAGTTAACCTTTCAATCAGCTGAGCTTAGAAGAAATGTGAGGACATTTAAAAGTGAACCTCCCGTCCCTTCAGAGGTCACGAGCGGCGCTTTCTCCATTATTGAAGTCAGATAGTGTTATTCAAGATGAGGACTTTTATCAGGGGGAAACTAATGCACCGAGCCTGTCCTCCAGTTTGCCAGGCAACACTTAACAGGGACGACTGCACCGAGCAGCGAAGGTGGATCTGCTGTTGTTTCTAGGCTACAGCGACGAGAGCCATTGTAATATTCATGTTGTGTGAAGTGGTTACATTTACTGCAGCCGACTGTGTCTCCTCTGTAGGAAACAGGACGCTTTTACGCATTATCATACTCTTAACAGCAGTCAGAAGAGTTCAGGGGACAGTCAGAGTTTTCCTGCAGGATGTACAGGAATGAACTTCAACTGACTGTCTGTTTCATATCCACGTGAAGAAGAAGAAGAAGGGGGTACAGTTGTTTGGTTTAAAATGAGACAGGACGGGATTATTTCATGGCAGTGGTTGCTTTAATTTGGCGGCAGCAGAATGCTATTAAGGAAAGGAAGAGAAAACAACTCTGGCAGACTGGATTAGCGCTGTCACTATCAGATATTCATGAGAAGAATTTGCAGCAATGATATGAGGGTGATATCCATAAAAATATTGCAGTTCAATTTTTCTTTAACTGTGATTGTTGTGTGTTTTGTTTGTTTTTGGCAATTCAATTCCACCAAAATACAAGTGTAGGATACAAAAGAGCAGTTACACTTTTTGGATGGTGAAAAAACAACAAAATTAACTGATTTTAGAGGCACTAGATAATTACCATATGTGTAATAGTAACACAATATAAATAATTCTTTTTTTAAAATCACAAGTATCGTCAATACCTGAACATTGTAACACATTTGACATAATGTCATATGGACCAGAATTGGATGATAACATCTATTGACAAAATATCCTCCACTGTGGATCAAGAACTACTTATTTTATCTTCCTGGAGTCTGGTGATATTCTAATCTTTTACCCGCACCAAATCTCATGGAAAGACCTTTAACCTACAATTAACTGATTCTACTGTCACATACTTTCTGTGTCGGTATCCGAGCCTGATATTGCTCTGTGATATCAAGCTCACTAGTTGATAAACATTAAAAATGTGAATGATCTACACAGTTACACTGGCTTTTACTAAATCACAGTGAAAACTAGTTTATTGTTACTTAATCCTCCACATAATCTTGTGCGGCTGTGAATCTTAACTATCCCCAAATGTGTATCAATCCACAGGTGAAAATAGTCCCTAACTGATATCCTCTTATTTCAGTAACATTTGCTAAAATCTAAAATACCCAGCAGGCTTAGGAAATGGATCATGTTTTGAAAATGAAGCTATACATCCATGAGAGTGTATGTTATGATTTATGTCTGAAATGGGAACCAATGCGCTTGGAGCTGAGGGTAAAGCACAGGAGGTGGAAGGAAGAAAGTAGTGAGAGAGAAACACACTGACTGTCCATGCATAATATATCCTTTTCTGCTTTTGCCCTTCATCTCAGAAAGACAATAAATATGAATATTACACTAATATTCATTTTTCCATGCAGACATGCATACTCTGATTAACATAACTTGTCCCCATTGATCACATTGAATTCTGCTTCTTTGCAGTTTTTCTTTGCAGACTTATCTTCCACAGCCTCCTTCTTTCATTCCTTCATCCATCTTCCTATAAAGGTTGGAGTTGCAGTATTTTCACTATCAAAAAAACCTGTTGATATCCAAATCTTTCATAATGTTTACAAGTGTTTCTCTGTCTGACCTGAAACATGCAATTTTCTTTTGGACATGCGTCTCTACCGCAGCCTTGCAAACTGTTGGTTAGTTGGTTAAACATCCCAATTGAGCTGAAAAAAAGCCTCCAATAATATCAGCATATTCCACATCTTGGAAAATGTTACACTGGGAATAAGAGAGACTGTAAATGGAGCCACTGTTGTTATTGGACTTTCAATGGTATTTGTTGACACTAACTGAAGTAAAGAATACTACCAGCCTCATACTTGAACCTTATTGACTATAGCTCCAGTGTGAGGTCTGCAGTATGAAAGTGCTATCTCAGCATATCGGAGCGAGTCCAGCAGCATGTCTGAACTTCTGTTCCCTGAAGAACAAGAGGTAACCTTTTCTAGACCCGAGGAAGTTTTATCCACACTAAGAATGGACCCATCATAAGGTGAAACAGCGCTCAGTGATCGGGTCATATTCTCGCCGGTACAGTGTGTTCAGGACTCTTAGTGATATCACTGCGGTGTTGAAACTGATGGGATTTTCTCGACGCTTTAGACCATGAAGTTAAGACAGTCACAGGAAAGTGTCTTGATGTCACTTTGATATCTTTTTCTGTGATTTGCCTGACCGTCATGAGTCAGGCCCATTTCATCTGGCACTCAGAGCAGGTTAAATCCAAAGCTAAGAATTATTTGGAGGCGCTATTTGACCCAGCCATCCATGTCTGTAGGCAGTGGAGCTTTGATTTGATGAGTTCACTCAATGATTGGAAGACGGTGCTCAAATATAGCGTTCAGCTGACAGCGTGAGATTCATCGCCTCGTACTCTCACCTGTTAATGCCTCAGAGGAATATTTTCCTCTCTGAAATAATAACTAGATTTATTCTTCTGCACTCCATCAATAGTTTTTCAGATAATTATTTCGACCAGTAAAGTGAAAGAACTGAAAGCAACTTTGTGCGAAATGAAACTCTGCTGCCCAGATAAGGAAAACAATTTGGACTGTGTCAACTATGAGCTGTTTGTGGAAACTAATTAAATTTGGTGTCGTCATGTGGGACAGTAAAAATGGTACAAAGATGTCTATTAAGATATGTGATGCCCCACGATTGCAGGCTCACTGCAGGATGTGTACATTTACAGCAGAATACATCACAAGGAAGACCAAAGACCCAAGAGAGATGGAACAATACCACAAATATCTTAGAGACGCCTTATCGGCTTTTTCTCACACAAAACAACAAATAGACCAAATAAAACTTTTAGAATGTGATATTAAGGATCTCCATTCTGTTGCATCCAACTCTTCAGGAGCTCATTTGTGTTAGGTCAACTAAAACAATTACAGTATTTGTAACCTTAGCAGTAGTAGCAGTAGTAGTAGTAGGAGTGATGGTTAAATTTGCTGTCTTAGTAGTAACACCAACAGTAATAATAACAGTGTAGAAGTAGCAGCATTTTGTAGTTTTTTGGCAGTGGTTGTTTGGGACCTTTGCTTCTATAGTTGTTTATATCACTGTGTGATCATTTGTTGTCATTTGTGTGTCTTTGTTGTCACCTTTACAAACTCATTGTGAATCTTTTTGCAGTTGTTTTGCATCTCTTCGTGTTTCTTTGTAGTCCTTCCACATCTCTCTAGAAATGTTTTGTTGTTTTGTTTTGTTTGACTGTCATTTTTGTTGTTTTCTTGTACTTTTTGGGGGGCTGTGGTTATTTTGACCCTTCATGTAGTTGTTTTAAATTTAAAATCTCTTTGCAATGAATTTGTGTCACTTTGTGTCTTTTTGTAGTCATTTCTTTCCCTTTGAGGCTGACACTTTGGCCCCTGGGTCTTTGCCTGGCAGGCCTGTTCAGTAATCCATCCAGGGCAGCTGTAGTAACAGTACTGGAAGTAGCAGTTTAATGACTAAAATAAGTAGTAATGATAATAGTAGTAGGAAGAGTGTAGGGGTAGTAGCAGCATAGGCAGTTTTACTAGCAGCAGCATTTATAGTAGTAGTACTCTACGCACAGTCACATTTTCTTCTTTTCCAGGCTTTTAGACAAAGTTCACAAACTTAACCAAGATAGCATGCACACCTTTGATAATTGATCATTGATAATTCAGAGGTTTGAGAAATTACCACTTAAAATGTGCAACATGTCAACCTCCGTAGAACACGTGTGCCAAATGTCTCTTCTTTGAACATGTGGTGACCACATACAGTATTATCCCAGTGCCATTAAACATGTAGCATGTGCAGTACAGTGGTTGTAGTGGTGGCAGTAGTAGTTATAGTAATGCTAATAGTAGCTGCAGTGTGAAAAAAGGCATCATTTTAAGCCTGCACTTTAAACTGAAGATCAGAGTGCGCACACTTACTCATGGAGGATTAAAAACATCTTTAATCTACAGCTGCGGGCCTCACCTGACTGTGCTTCATTGATAACAGACTCAAATGTTGAGTTTTAGGGAACTTCTGGTGGTAATCCGTGATCAGATGCTCATCATCATTACCATCATGCCTCCGTAAAGTGCTCAAAAAGAAAGAAATGGCTGGAGGTGTGAAAGTGGAGCCCAGCTGTGATACTGTTAGCACATGTCAGAGCAGCTGTCTTGAGGGGCCCGTGCCAGTTGTCATGATGAGGCCGTAACCCTCCGCTCCATCCAGATTGACCCTGCAAGTTCACTATATTTATACCTGAGACTAATTGCACCTGATGTGACACTCAGTGATGGCAGCATGTGGCGTTCTCACCTAAACTGCGCTCAGAGGGAGAGAAAGCAGCGGCAGCATGCAGTCGTGTGTATATATACCTACGTTTGTCACAGCGCTGAGGCGCTCGTGTTGCCGGGAGACTGAAGACAGCTTAAAAGGTGAAAGTCATTGCTGTAACATGTGTGGAAATATCAACATGTGTTTATACAGTAGATAGGCAGTTTAGGGTATGACTGGGTTTTTGAAGACTGAGTTTTTTTTTAACAATAACTCAGATTGTACATAAATCTGTATAACACTTTAAGAACTCACTGTTCCCTTTTTGACTTGCTGCAGTAAGAAACTGCATTAAAACATTAGCAGAACTCTGCCTGAAACCCAGACTAATGAAGCTTAATCAGGGTGAGCGGCACTTTAAGACCGTATTAAAAGGCAGACAAAAAGCATAATTGCTTTTTAATGAACACCATATTTGCCACAAACAATAATTAAATGAAAATGTGTATTGAGAATGAAAATTAATTGTAAATTTTACAGGCTGTTGCGTTCGGTACCTCCATATTCATGAATGTGACCAATATGTCATTTTTAATGAAAGGCCAATACCAGACAAATGCAATATAACTCTTGTGTTGTTGATGGGAGATTAACATACATCAAAATTGAGTTAGATTCCCATTTGAATCAACATAGCAGGAAGGTCAAAGCAGCGGAAAAATCCCCATCAGCTGAATCGATAGAATAAACTGTTGGCATTGTATCGATGTTCCAACTTGAGAGGGTGTTTATGTGAATTTGGAAGTAATTTGTTAGATTATTCTGACAGGGTATTCCAACAGGTACGTCCAATATTCACTCTTATTTTAGTCTCGTTTTGGTCTCCACCAGCTATTGTGTATATTATTTGTAAGTTCAGTTTCGGTAAAGGAGTTTGTTGATTGCAGAACCAAAACAAAGCTAGCTTAAATGCTACAACTCTGAACACCTGAGGGGAACTCCAGCTTTAATGTAACACTTAGTAATACATTATGCTAAATAAATGTACTACCAATGAAATAAGAAATCAAA
>CAFUXE010001022.1:4746-18218 GCA_903364295.1 Serranus cabrilla | reverse complement strand
ATTGTGTATAATATTTGTAAGTTCAGTTTCAGTAAAGTTCCACTTCCTGCTGCTGCTGCTGTATATGAGGTTGATGAAAGTGGAGTTTGTTGATTGCAGAACCAAAACAAAGCTAGCTTAAATGCTACAACTCTGAACAGCTGGGGAACTCCAGCTTTAATGTAACACTTAGTTATACATCCTGCTAAATAAATGTACTACCAATGGAAGAAGAAATCAAAGGAAATCCCAGATACATTTTCAAAATGTCAAGTTAACAATAACATGAGTAAGTGGTTTGAAAAAAGTACACCAGTCGAGTCAAATGCGTCTCCGTGGTGGTGCCAAACAAGGCTAGCACCATCCTCACAGATACATTCATCACCCGTCCTTTCTAATGAGAGCGCTTTGTGAGTCAGATGCCGTGTTTTTGTTGGATCCATTGTGTCAGTCACAGTCTCCATTACGCTGCACAGCCAGTGGCACTTACAGATTTCTTAACCTGCACTCACACATTATAGGCAGTTTATGTGCCAGGAGGACGAGTCCACTAAAAGAGAGTGCATTATGAATCAACCCATTCAAAAAAGCCATTATAAAACACCACAAATCATACTTAAATAAAACTGTTTTCCTCAAACATTTATTCAGTTAGAATGTTTCAAATGACTTTTTATTCATGTATGTTATAGAATATATGGCAGTATGTATATATGTATGTATAGTGCCCTGCAAAGGCAACAAGGAAGTAATTTAAACAATAATACATGGATTGAAAGTTTGTTAATAGTTGGCACATGTATGATAGATAATGATTTATTGGCTTGTCATTGTATAATCTGCATCCACATCAACACTAACCTCTATAGTAGGACTAAAACTGTGCTTTAATATTGATTTTATAGTTATTTAGTGGCAGTATATTCCACAGGTGGGTGCAGGGGCAGGGTGTGTGTTGGAGTGTAAGGGGGCAGCCGACCCCCTTGATGGCCCCATGTTTGGAAGAAAAAAAAACACTGAAAACATGATGAATATGATAAAACACCATCTCTGGTGCCCTTCCAATGGAGAATAGGTCATTAGGAGCCCTTATTTAGCCTCTCTAGTGAAGATGCAGTGCACTGGTGGCTGCGCTTAAATCGAAAAAAAAATGTGATGCATTGCCCTTTCAGTGAAGAAACACAATCAAATGCCCCTATGATGGCCCTAAAAGTGCATGATATAGTGCCATTTACCTTTTACCTTAGCCTTACATGCTAGAAAAGTATGTATGTGCTGGTGCAGGTGGTGCCCTTTTTGTTTTTTATCTCCTCTGCCCCTCACAGAGTCTGAATCAGCTACTGGTAGAGACCTTAGTCCAGTCCAATACATGCCTGGTTAACACTGGTCCGACAGCACAGGAAAGCATTTCATACATTGTTTAAAGATGATATATGGCAAATGGTTTGGTTCTGATAAGGGTTAGGGCCTGAAATATTTTCAAGGGCCCATCTCCATACAGTAGATGTGCAGTGTGATTTGTGTGATACTCCACACGGGGTCACAGGCTGCTGAAAGCTGCACTTTTCTCCCGCTCAGCTGTCGCCCTCAGGATGATGATACACACTGTAATCTTGACGGAGATTGTTTGGTGGCGTGCTGCAGATGTGAAGCATGTCGGCAGTGATTGCCGTGTGTTCATGTGTGTGTGAGTGAACATGAGTAAGGTGGGCTGGAGGGTGGCTCAGTTTAAACACAGATTGTCCATCTGCATTGCTTCTTGACAAGGACTGATTGGAGAGCTGGATGTACAAAATCAGCTCACACACGGGCAGTTTGCCCTCCCAAACAGAACCTGTTGGTGGTTCTCCAGCTGTGCCCGTGTTCACGCTCTCATTCCAACATGAAAAAGCACAATTGAGGAAGGTCAGGAGAGTCAGTTCACTCAACGAACATTTCTTGATGACATTTGAGTTCCCATTACTTAATACGGATTATGTTAATCTCCAATACAACAAGGACACAGGATTTATGACTTCTTTCCTTGAGCAGCAGTCAATAAATTGAGCACATTTATCATCATGTATGATACTGAGTTTTATACCAGGTGTATATACAATAGTATTTTAATGGAGGAAGAAGATTTCAGAATAAAGGGAACCCTTTTAAATGCAAACATTCTTTTTTCTTTTACAGATTTTATGCTCTTTCCAGCAATTTATAACAGGCATCTTAGCAAAACTAATTTATAGAAAGCACTCAGATCATCATATGAATGGCAATATAACATAAATTTAACTCACCTCTCTTAAATCTAGCAGCAACCTGTTCTGCTCCCATTAAATTTTCCTCAGTCTTATTTTTGAGACAAGCTCAAGGCATTTATACACAAAAACACTTATTCTTCAAGGACTGGCTCAGCAAAATCAAAAAAATAAACAAACAACAAACACACTTACCACCAGTGGCATCAAACAATGCAGATAGCTTTGATATAACTGTCTCTGAGAAGCCATCAGTGCAGGTAAATGACATTTTATTAGTGGTGCAAGCAGCATTGAAAACTTACATTTTTTGGAAGCTCTGTTTATCAAAGAAATAGTCAGTCAAACGGACGTTATTGTGATCATGCATTCCTAACTTCTGCATCGCTGTGGAAGTGTACAAGTCCCCATGTTGTCTTTCTGTGTACAGCCACTTTAAATAGCTGTGGATAATCAGTATGTGGAAGCTGAACACTTAACTCATTATGCAGTGAACGTTGCCTTCTTTACTTCACTTCAAATTAATCTAAAATGTCATGATCATTTTAATTTATTTAACCAAACATAAAGTCAGAGTGGTTGGTGAATGTGAACTGCGAGAATGTGTTGCTGCATTTAATGGCTTTAATCCACAGACTTATTTGTTAACACCAGTATTTGCATCTGGAATATATCCTTTTTTTTTCTAGTTTGATGTAGTACTGTAGTAAATAAATGAGGATTCTTAAGTTTTTATCCCCTCCATGCCGGTTTTACATTATCTGGGCATATCCAGAAAGATCTATCAATGATTAATGGAGTTTTGCTGAAGTGTTTAGTGCTTTTGTTCACTTGAGATTTTATTTCCATGTCCCCAATTTGTGAGATCAAATCTGTGCTGTAAATCAGCACCTTGCCGCTTGGCAGCCGGCTGTAATGCCTTATAATGCTGGATAAATTTGTACTCACCTTTCTTCTCGAAGCAAAGCAAATTGTTAATGCACTGTCTGACGGCTGCTTATTGAAAAATGATTCGAGGCGTTCACCGCAGTTGCACTTTGTAGCCAGTAGATTATTTTCACTTTGCTGGAGTGTCCTACTGGGAGCTTGATGGAGGTCTCTACACAGATCGATGGGAATGTGTTCCTGTGGCGCTGATGCTCTCTGTGGGAGTCACTCTCTGGAGCCAGCTGGTCTGTTTTCACCGCTCAGAGGGTAAACTGTGCACACGTGGTCCCTCAGTAAAACCCCAAACAAATGATATAAGATGTTATTAGTCTGAAAAAGAAATATTAAAGGCTCTAGGTTGTGCAACTGTCCGCATCTTAAAGGAGCACTCTTTTCCTTTGACATCAGGAGTTGGTTTACTCAGTCTGTGAAGACAGTTGTGTAATATCATCAGTGGTTCTTAAGGGAGCCTTAGAAATCAAAGTCTGAGAAATTAACCCTGATGATGTCACCACAAGGTATTTTCTAATGACATCATCAGAGGTTATCTCAGTTTACAGGCAACACATTTATAAAACTGCTTTTTTTCCTGCATAGACCATGGCTGTGGAAGATGCCACTGTGACATCACCCATTGCTTGCTGTTTTTTTTCCTCCGGAGATTGTTTCTTTTAGTGATATACTGGAGATACTGGAATCATATGAACCTAGAAGATCTAAGGATTCTATTGTTATTACCAACCATGCCCGGATATCTTGTCGGGAAGCTGCAGAAATAACGCCGCAAATTGAGGGCTATTTTTATTGCTATGATATTTAGTATGGTGATTTTCAAAGCGGTCATGTGACCTCTGACATCATGCTTTCTGAATGAAAATGGGCTCTATGGGTTCCCACAAGTCTCCTTACATACATGTCGACTTCATGCTGATTGAGGTTAGAATGGTAGGAGGTTGATGCTAGTGAATGGTACGCTAGCCAAACTAAAAACTAAGAGGTCAAAAACATTTTTCTCAAAGATGGTTTCCATCATTTTGCTGCAGTGTAGTGTGTTAAACATAGGCTGTTAAAAGTCAAAGTATAGAAATTGACAATTAAAATATAATGCATGCATTTCATGCCACATTCAGGGGCCGAATAAAATGTTACGGTTGCCATTGGACCACTTGCTGCACATTGAGCAACTATGACCTGTCTGTCAGCTGATGCAAATGTTTACTTTATTACATGCTTATTTAATGCAAAGTGTATTTTGGCCCAGTGTATAGTCAACCTGTCCAATTACAGCGTAAATGTTATAAATGATGAGGAATGAGGACCAAATCTATGCAAATAAGACAAAAGCTGTTCTAAACTACAATTTTAATTCCAACTTCATTCTAAAGCTTGAGCCACACAAAGTGTGTGTTGCTTTCCGTGTTCTGAGTCAGGTGCGATATAACGTTTGAATGGCATGTGAAAATGTTCATCCACTGCTGCCAAGATAAGCCTCACATCTTACCTGGAGACAGGACCCTCAAAGCGACTGTATCTAACTCTGTCTTCACCTTTAGGCAGAACGTGCATTTTTAAGCCTTGCTGTACTCCTCTCGGTCTAATTCCTGGCACTCAGTCAGTCGTCTCAAAGAGTTATCTGCCTTGAAACTGCATCCAGCCTGAGGCTGAGGAGAGCAGCACACATAGATGAAGCAACAGTTGGGAAAAATAGGTAATCTGAAACAAACAGGCTGAGCACATGATAACTGGATCACTGACTGCTTTCCTTTAATGTCATCAGTGCTACATTTCACCACCGATTTCATCCATCGTGGCAAAGTTACTGGCTTGTGGCCGGCATTTGTTGAGTGTCTCCTCCTCTGTGTCAAAAGAGAAGCCTCTACAATGGAAATAAATATGTTCAGATCCCCACAGGCCAGTGGAGTTTCTTAGAGGATTCAAGTGGTGGCGGCTGGCTGTTCCACCCCACTGCAGGCGAGGCAGAGTAGAGCGTCGCGCACAGTGGGCTCATCCAGGCTCAAGTGGGCCAGTGTGAGTGGAGACCGGTATTGGTGAGCTGCTTGATGAACTGTAGTGGCTCTTTGTAGTCGGGGGTCCAGGTTTAGGTAGGGTCGCCTTCTTAAGTAGCTGTCAGAAAAGGAGGCATGTTGGCTGAAAACTGGAGGAGAATGGAGGGCGAGTGAGGCAGGAGGGCAGAGGATAGAGACTGAAGTATCCCAGGCCATTCCAGGGCATTTCTCTTCTCTTTTTACTCACTGTAGCCTTGTATTTCTGTTTGGAATCAGCACAATCATGGCTTGAAAGTGGAACAACTCACTCTTCTGTGCGGAATAACACAGTTATAATGAATAAATCATGGAAAAAGAAATGTATATATACAACACTTTTCCAAGTGCCCACAAGTGTCATGAATACTAGAACATTTTACAATCTCTACTTGCCAACTCCCCTGTCCTCTCCTCTCTGCTCTGTGTAAACAGATTTGTCATGTGACAATTCACCTCAGCAGAATATGATGTTTTTAAGAAAATGTTTAAAAGGTTTATTTTTGGTGACATTTTAATGAGACATGTAGAAGTGATTTTGACGGAATATCACAATTTTGATCCTTGTTTTTGTTACTTTTTTGGATGTACAGAATGAAAACAACGGATCAGAAACTTTTATAACATATGATCTGTTCATGGACTGTCAAATGATATGCCTGTCTTTAGTTTTTTTCTACAATAAGTTATATATTTCTGGTGATCTGTCTCTCACCAGATACCGTATGAATGATGTTTCATTTGTGGTTCTTTGGTTTTAATGCCATAGATAGTTGATTGAGCTAATTTATTCTGTGGGAGTTTGCTCACTATTGTAAGCTATAGAAAAGCAGTGTCAACTTAGCTTTTACGTCTTATTTTTTATATTTATGTAGCTTAACATGGTGAAATAACTCACAATAAAGAAATACTTCACATAAAGTTAAGGTAAAAAAAATGGTGATGATACAAAATAAACCTGAGGCCGTGTTCGATGTTGGGCCGTGGAGCTCTGCACCTTCATAAATATGTGCACTGCGTTCTTTCTCTGGTGACGGTCAACCGATATTAACACAGCACGGCTCTGCTCGCTGCGGACCACATCCAGAATTTCTCAATGGGAGGGAGAGTAGATGTGCTTCCAGACATTTTTTTTACTCTTTAATGCTGAAAAACCACAGTAAATAAATTCTTATTCGAAGCAAAGTCATCCCCTCCAGGCATGTTTTTAAAGTATACACTTTAAAACATGCCTCGAGTGGGGCTTTAATAAATAGATAGTTTGTTGGGATATATTTAAAGGAAAATGTGTTACTGTCCTGTTCCATATCATGGTGACTAAGCAGCTCTTTCAAAAATATCTGTTAAAATTCTTTCTGGTTGGCAATAAATGTCAAAATAAGAATAGCATTGGGATGTTATTCAGTGCACCTGCTTCACCAACTACAACAAATGTGCACAGTGACCTCCTGCACTGTGCAATTAACAAAACAAGCACACGTTTTGCCATCACGGCAAAATATGTGCTTGTTTTATTAATTGCCAGCAGTGAATGCAAATATAAATGTAATATTAGCTAATGACAGTGTACCAATAAAGTGAAGTGCAGACATAGTTTTATATCATTAACTTAAGACCTTATGCAACATGTTGTATAAAACATGACTTTTCATGCAAAGAAAATGAAGGACACCCGCTGCATTAATTAAACAAAACATATTCATGCAGTTTTTTATTATTACTGAGGTTTTTTCTTGAAATATTGATGTGAAATCTTAAAACATGCATACGAAGTTATGTTATATATGAGACAAAATGGCTTGATATAATCAAACTCTTTGAACTCAGCTAACACTACCAAATGTTGTTTAATGAACAAGGAAAAAGGATCAATTTATAATTCGTTTTATGGCCTTCTGTTTAAGTTAACTTAGCTTTTAAAAATGTACATTTTTCAATGTATTTTTTTTTTTTATTAATTAAGGTTCTGGCAACAATTTCATCTATCTTGACAAAACACCAAAGCAGCAGGAATCACAAAACAGAAAAACAACAACACCCCCACACATTCACACCACCAGGCTAAAGTAGCTACTTATAAATGACTAGAGTATGCTTTAATCATTAGAATCTGACAATAGTATTTATAGGTCTTTAATTGCAATGTAGCATCATAATCAATCAAGGTAACCGGTCCATGTTTCACTTCTCTACAAAATCTTCTTTATGTCTCCAGATCTCCAGAACAAGTAGCCGTCTGTGCCAATTATTGAATTGTACTTCAATTGATTCAACATTCAATACTTTTAGGAGAGTCTCAACCAAACTTAATTATAATAACCCACCGGTGTACAATGCAGTCTGGGTCAGTCTTGGTAACCCATAGGAGTGAATGAGAGCGTGAATGGTTGTCTGTCTCTATGTGTCAGCTCTGTGATAGTCTGGCGTCCTGTCCAGTGTGTGCCCCGCCTCTCACTCAATGTCAGCTGGGATTGGCTCCAGATCAAGCTTATCCACTAAGCGGTTAAGGATAATGAATAAATGAATGATATCAAGTTGCCACTGTCATCAGCAGAATATTATGACTTGGAACCAAATGAAGAAATAAACAACTTTGGCCTTATTCTAATAGCCAGGAAAATCCTTATTATTGGTTGTATTGTATTGACCAGGTTAATTGATATTGTCACAGACATTATTTGTATTCAACATCATGTAGTATTCTGATACTATATGCTTTCATCTTATTGCTATAAGTTGTGTGCACTTTGTATGGCTGGCAGTGGAAGCATGGGATAAAAGAACAACTTCTACTCCTTCAGTTCTGGCACCAACAACACAGCAGGATGACATTTCTTTCTTTTGTTTCCCTCTAGCTAATGTGACGTAATCATGACGTCTGCACTGGAAAAGTCCATAACACCACCCTTGTCTCATGTGTCCTTTCAGAGTCAAACCTATAATCTTTGCCACCTGAATCTAACAGAGTTTTTCCAGCAGTGGGAATCACGCAGACGCTGTAACACAGGTTCTGACATTTCCCTCACGTCATCTGTTGGTCGCTTGTTGCATTCTGATCCACTCTGGCCGCCTCAGGCTGTGAGTCAGCATGGCACGCTACCCAGCTGCCTCACTGCTGGGTGCGTCTCAATGCAGCTCAGGCTTGAGACAGATTTACATTTCATCTTATTGTTGGACTCTTACAGTGTGCACACATTCTGCTCAATGCCCTCCCTGATGTGTTGTTGTTCCCTTAAAGAACCTGCACATAAAACTCCAGGGTACTTTATGTAATTCATCAGTGGGTACAGTAGGAGCGCAGATGACCAATTCTACTCCATCACTACCACCTGCTGTTAACTCTCTCCTGCTGGACCCTGACAATCATCTTCCCTCTGCAGCTCTGCACTGTAATGCACTCCCACACGGTCTTATCACAACCACTTTATTCCATCTGTAGAAAGAGTGGGAGTGTGTGGTCTCCTGTATGAGTTATTGCCGCGGAACAGCAGCATGAAATCAGCGTCGGCGGCTTGTGCACAGTGTGTGGTCCGCTGGCGTTTTTGATACACGAGTAGTGTCTCTGATACTAAATTTGGTTCCCCCTGGAGGCTGGAAAACAAATACAGTGTGATAGCACAGTGACATTTGAATTACATAGGTAGGAATAATTTTTTACAGCATCACATTCAGTTTACATGGTATCACTCTAAATGCATGTTGACATAATTCCTTCTTAATTGTGTTATTATTAATTCATGATAAATGAAAGGAATATAATGTGCAGCTTATCATGAAACACGATACGCAACACATGCTTTTCAGACTGCTCAGATGCGTGATTGCTGCGACATTATGCACGCAGGTGTTCCATCCGTGCAAAGTAATCATGATATATATGATGATTTATGTAAATAAAGCTCAATTAGTTTCAAGCCATTGCATGTGTAATATGAATGCTGATCTGCTGCAGATTTAATTGGCGTGAAAAGCGACTTGGTGGAAAACAGACGAGCCAGTTTGTTCTGTTTGGCAGTTTTTAGCCTTGAGAGGCCAAACAAGCTGTAGCGTGGAGCCGAGAGGTGACTAGTTGACCATTAGTGAACGGCTGCCCGGCTGCTGTGGGTCAACATAATCACAGACCTGCTGGGACTAACATCACATGTCTCCGTCTTACAAAAAAAAAATACCAGAGACACCAGTTTGAGATGACCTTCTGACTACAGCAAAACATATTCCTGTTACAAGCCTGTTGGCAGAGAGGCAGCGGGGCACGCCAGGCCAAGTGGTGTCAGTTTCTCTGGGGAGGTGATTTTAGCGAGAACAGCACGAGTGCCTGTTGCTTAGCAGCACTCAATGGCCGTATTTCCCGATGCTGGGCAATGAGCTTCATTAGGTGAGGCCTAACAGGGGATATAGAGTGACACCTGGGACAGCTCAGAGTCCTGCCAGCAGCAGGCTGCAGGATGTGACTGCGACGTGACTTTAAATGTCTGAAGAAATTGTTCTGATTGCGCACTGGGCGGATTGTGATGACCACAGCTTCTGTACAATAAGTTCAGTGTAATGTTCTCTACAGAGGTTTAATTGACATTTTATAGGAAGTGCAAGGAGATTAAGCTTTGAAGTTAATGACAGTTATCGACACTGAGCAGAGCTGATGCTGTTACTGTGCTCCAGGTTTCCCCTGATTCTTCATGGTACCATTAATCTTGTCTGAGGCAAATTTTGTGGGGTTTGTATCTGTATTAACAGAGCTAGAGAGAAATAATTGTTGAGCAATATTATTCATTTTATTCTAAATTTAAATGTCATTTTTATTCATTCAGTTTCTTTGCACTAAAGTGGCATGAAAACACTCAACAGTGTGTCAGGTAAGGTGTGTCAGTTTCCTCACCTTCATAGTAGCTTTTAAAAATAAACTTCTATTTTCACACTAAATGGTTAGGTTTGGGCAACAAAAATACTTAAACCAATATATGTACAATGCTGAACATGTTTATTTTACCAATGTTTATGCAACAGCTGCCCTAAATGATCATTATTGATAATGACCAAAATCATTTATGCTTCTGTAGTGGTTAATACACCAGTTTGTAGTTATTTAACCAGAATTAAATTTTTCATTCTAAAATATAATTATTATTCTTATCCATGACTTTTGAAATGTACTGTTTTACGAAAGAACAGAAAAATGGCAAAGCACATTATTATTTCTTCATTAAGATGTCAAATTATAGTTATTTAGTTGCATTCCAGAACAGCAAAAATTGTTTTAGTGGTTGAATGTTATGCTTGATTAATTTCTCTCAGAGAAGCCCAGTGAGCCAGCTCAAATCTGGGTCTAAAAAGGTGAATTTAGTTTGAAATTCCTCATTCCTGTTTAATATGGTGAAACGCCATGAGCTCACTGAAAATAAAGAGTCCTCATTAAAGCACTTCATGATGCTGGATGGTCATTGATTTCAATTTCCAAAAAGGAATCTAGAATACTGGAACTGATGAACTGGCCAAGTCAAAGTCCAGATTTTAATCAAGAAAGATTGATCTTACAAAAGTTTCACCTGAAGTAAGTCTGTTGGATCAGCCAGAAACTAGAGAAAAGACAAAGCCAGCAAGAATGAAGCTGTTATGAAGGCCAAAGGAGGAGAAGTTTTTTGGTTATTGTGTCTTAAAACTATTACTATTTAGTTTAATATTTGCTGAATAAATAACAATAACATATTTAATTCTAAACAAGTTTTTGAAAGATATCTAAAATGTCTGTCTTTCTCATTTTTATGACAGGTGGACTAAAACATTTGTTAAGCACTGTTTATATGGTATTTAGTGGTTTTTTTGAGATCCATCAGGTGACCAGAATCATGAGTCCAAATTACTGTTGATGTTGCTCCATATTTGTTGGTTATGTACATTGGCAACTGAAACAAGTTGAACACTTTATAAGAATAATAATACATTTAAACGTATCTCAATTAACAGCAATTTGAAAATCACATATCATCAATCATATATTATTCTTACATTTTATACAAAGCCTGTTCTGTCTATTAACGTCTGATGGAGCGAGATTCGCTAATATTCAGAGGCAGTTTCAGTGACAGAGACATAACCACAAATTGAGTTTCAAGCTGTTAAATGAGGCACAAACTGTGTGGTGTAACACCCTGTAGAACCTCACTCTTCGCTGATGAAGCAGAAATCCATACAGCTCTGGACCATAATTGTCAGATAAGAACAAGTAAGCCTCCACTGCACAGCACTAATTACTGGCCTTCACATTATTGACAGTCCATCGACATGTTACATGACTGCTTATTGGGGAAATATCTTTAAAGCTGAAGAAGCGGTTTCTGGAAATAGCTTTTTTCTTTCGGTTGCTTCTGCCTGTTATCTTGCAGGAGGTAATATGTTTTGCTTGAAACGGAAAGGCTCCAATAGTAGGGTGTAAGGTGTAATAGGAGGGGAGTGTCGTGTCTGGTCTGTGCAATGCAAAATCTTGAGTAACCTTTGTTATTTCTTCTTTGACTTGCATTATTTAAGAACATTTAAGGCCAAAATGCCCTTGTGATTGTGATTTGAAGGCAAGATATGACAGAAAACCTGCCCTGATTGGCCTTGCATGATTTTTATACGAGTTTAACATATAACATATCGTAAATTATAAAACTGGCATTTGGAATAATAAAAACAGAGATTTGGGTTTTGTTCTTTTTATTAGTAACACAAGTCAGCAGCTGGCATGTTGATGTCACAAAGATCTTAATTTTCCAAGCAGATCTCTGCACTGCTCAACCTCAAACAGTTAACTTGTTATTTTTACATTTACTCTACTTCTCGTAGATTGTTGGGTTGTTGTTAGCCCATTAGATATCCTGCTCCACCTTATAGTATGGGCATGTAGGGCCTACTCTACCTTTTAGGTTGTTGGATTGTTATTGGCTCATTCAATTTCCTGCTCCTCCTTCCAGTAGGTACATTAGGTTTTTATCAGTCCAATGGCCTGCCATTCAATAGCAGTGAGCTGTGGTAACTTTGGAAATTCATACAACAGAATACTTCTCCAGAATGGCAGACTCCAGTTCAAATCATCATAATGACTAATGCAGCCCATAAAACTAAATGTCAATCTTAAAAGAGCCCATGCTGAGTTCCATATAGGGTTGATTTCCCTGTGAATTAATATATGGTTCACTCATTAATTCATCAAAACAAACCATACATCTGATCTCCATAATCTCTCAAACCAATCCTCACGTCAGGCCGCCCGCTGGGAAAGTGGCATGATCGCTGCAGCGTGCTGCTGACGGCTCAACATCTCATAGTAAAGGCCTCGAGTCATGTTTATCGCTGTGGTGGCGCTCGCAGTCTCAGTGATCAGTGGCACGGACGGAGGACATCACAAACCTTCGTCTTCAGAGGGTAGACTTCAAAGACAGCTCACAGCATGCATTTAAAAAGGAGAAAATTAGTGAAACATCCATTCCAATGAAATTTGGAATTATGATTTGCCTTGAAGGTTGCAGAAGCATGAGTCACCTTTGTTAATACTCATCTCCCCTGTGGTGTTTTATCACTGTAATTGCTCCCAGACAGAGTTGTGCTGGGAGCTGAAGTGAAAAACAGAAGATTGAAGAGCGGAGCTACAATGACTATCTGATAAGGTGTTGGGTGACTCATTGCTGATTAGTAGTTTTCAGGTGATAGGTAAGTCCCCTTTGTGAAAGTATGTGTGTGTGACTGAATGCATATGAGAATGTTGCAAAGATAAATAGGGAATTGTACAAGGTAGGAGTGAATAGGCAGCAGCACTACAATCTGTTTAAACACAGAGCCTCAGTATAGGAATGCATGGGATCTGTGAAGAGGACAGGATCTGTGTATTGGAAGTGTTCTGGTGCCCATGTGCATTCCAAGCAGTATTGACCAACTGCCCAATGTTTGAGCAGGCGTTTTAGACTGTCCTCTGCTGGCAGGAATGACAATGAATGACAGCATTGCAGAGTTTAGTAAAGGGGTTGAACAACGTCAGACTTTCACTCACACATTGTCCCATGTGGAAACCAAAGTAAACCATGTGGTTTAAACTTAAAGGAACTTACGTGCCTCATGTTTTGTGCATCACATTTTTTTTTTTTTACATTTTTTACGTAACTATGTCTCATCAGGTTGTCATGTCATCGTTGAAACTTCTTTATGTCCGGCATTTAGAGACGTTTATTTTATAAAACCTTACCAGGAAGATTTTTGCCCCTTAGCATAAGTCAGCGGTTTTGTAGCCTAATTTAAACTGCAGCCTTTT
>CAFUXE010001019.1:731982-751009 GCA_903364295.1 Serranus cabrilla | reverse complement strand
ATAAAAACACCATGTTAAAAATGGCCCAATTTTCAAAAAGTCATACTATAGCATGTCATTTTTTTTTCCCGCAAATTTTCAACTTTCTTAAAAATGCACCAAATTCGCAGGATAGCTTTATTAGAGTCTATTGATGTGTGTCAGGGTGAAACTTTTTGAAAAAGGACAGAAAAACACCATATTATGACGTGTTTTGTCAAAAGTGGTCAAACTTTAAAATTCCTTAAAACGCCTAAAAATGCTAAGGCGGTCTTAACAACAAAGGGCTGCCACCTAAACTAACGTCTTCAAAAAAAAAAAAAATCTATGTACTAGCGATATTCGCCGTGTCAATCTGTCATTAGGGATGCTCCGAACATAAGCTGATAACAGTTGAGCCAACGTCTACTTCATTCGTGTTGTCTTTGAAAGTTGCTTCAAATTGCTCTGAGAGGGTTAGGGTTTGTATGACACATTATTTGGCTATTTTTTGTTCTATTTTGTTTGTTCTTAAAAAACAATTCATATAGAGAGATTTTGACAATTTAATTATATTTTGATACTATTTAATTAATTTGACAAATTAAGTACATTTAATTCACTTTCAATTTTTTTCCCATCTATTGATTATTCTTGACAGGGCATGTCATGTTTACTTTTACACAAATGAAAAAGTTGTTTGTGGTACATTAAGACCTTGATTGTATTCATTTGTTTCAGTAAAAACGGGTTTACCACTTAAAGTGGTGCACATGGCTAGATTGTAAATACAGGACATTGAGGATTATTATTATTATTATTATTATTATTCTGCCACCCATTCTGTGAGCGGTGATCGGTATCAGCAGATTTAGGATTCCTGTGATTGGCGATCGGATCGGCCCCCAAAAATGCTGATCGGAGCATCCCTACACAAAACCCTCTTGTTAAAGTTGCTGTTTATTGCACTTTAGCGATGTGGCGGAGACTTGATGGCAACTGTTCCTTAATTCCACCCACCCCCTTCCCCGTCCGTCACCTTAACTAACAAATTTTCTGGGGGAAACAGAAACACTGTACATGTATAAGTGAATGAAACTTTTTTCACCCCAACTCAGCTTGTTAACAGCTGCAAGTACAAAAGCCTGCATAACGATTACTGTTCTTGAGAATACACATCACCAACTATTCTGTTACACTGCCAGCATGTTGGACAGTTAAAAATGTGTTACACAACTAGCTCAGCTTGTTTTACCTGCCAAACATGGATCAACTAAATTCCTAAAGAGGGCCCCTTTAGTGGCTGTTGGGTTCTAACAGATAGAAAAGAAACTGTGTTCCTTTCCAGCTGTATTCCAGTCAACAATTAGCATGTGTGATTTGTTTTCACTGTGTATATAATGTATGTGTATGTCAATGGAGCTGCATGAAACTCACTCCACCCTTCACTAATATGACAAACACACCTTTATCTAGGAAACCTGTATGACAGAGCAGCCAGCCTCTGCACTCCCAGTCTGCAGGAGACAGAGTGAGCAGTGTTTCCTCACTGGAGAGCTGCAGGCCCTCCACACACACTAATCCAAACACAACTCTTTCTCCATCAGCAAGTTTTGCTTCCCAAAATTCTACTGAGCCTTGCAGTAGTTTGTCAAATTATGTCCCTTTTGCCAACTCATAGTCAATGCTTTCAATATTATTCAAAGCGCCAAGCAGGAGGTCTGGCTTGCCAGGGAAATGAAAAATCCAATCACTATAATCACCAGGCTTTCCGTGTAGACTGATGTAAAGGTGTTGAAATTTCAAAAGAGATGACAAAGAGAAAGAATTTATCCCAAATATAGTTGATCCGTGAAGGAATTACAGGGATATACTGTGAAAAATAAACTCTGTGTGGCTGAAAAATAGTGAAATTTGTTGAAAGAAGGTCTAATTTCCCAGGAAAGAAACATCTGATATGTGAAAGCTTATGACCACTGACCAACATTAATGTTGACAAATCTGTGCTGTTAAAACTGCTCACTACAAAACATTAAAGGTGATTTTGACAAATTTTGTAAATTCCTTTCGGGTTGATAACACACCACGTGTACATGTGAATGTAAGCACGTGTTTGGATGGACGGTTCTGCTGAAGCTATAAATGGTGTGTGAATGACTGTCAGGTTTGGAAAACTGTTTTTCCATGGATGGACCTCCGCTGCTCCGTTTCCAGGAGCCCATTCTGTCGACTGACAAGTGATGACATAGAAGGCTAAATTCAGACCAGATGGCAAAAGGGAAACACCAGCCAGACAAGGAACTAACAAATCAGCTGCTTCTTGGCTGAGTTATCAAATCGGTCAGTTAGTTAACAGAGAAAAGTCCAAACTTAAGTGAGTTTACGACAATTACAATTACAATAGGTATTCTAAACAGGAAATGAGAGCACTAAAAAGTCCACAAGGTCACAAGCTACACAACAAACTACGCACAAAAGAACAACAAACCATTATCATGATAGCACCTATCTGTACACCATGACCAGTTTTATCTAGGAACTATACAGCCCCACGGAGGCAAAGTACAGCTACTATGAAATTATTTCAACAATAAGAATGGGTTCAAAGTTTGTTTACAGCTCCAACAAAACAATAGTTGTTATGTCTAGCTTAGATTGTGGTTTACTGGCTTGCTATAGTGTATTTTTTTTTTACCCAAATCAATCCTAACCTCAATACTTTCAGCCTGAAACTGTGCATAACTCATTATTAATTTTGTAAGATAGTTCCTTCAAAAGATTGCTTATAAGGTCTGTCCATAAACAGGTCATGACTTCTACAAAGAGACATTGAGACGTTGAGTTTTCAATTCAACTGCAATGTTATTGTGCACAACAGGCAAAGTGTGATGTTAGAAAGCCACACATCTCAGTGGCAGATATCTGCAGCAACCAACACCAAAACATTTTGGATCAATCAACAGCACTAAAGATAAGAGGAAAATATATGTTTTTGATTTTATCCAAATAAAAAACAATATAATATTAAACAATATAAAAATAGATAAATTATGAAAGTGAAGAAGAGCAATGGCATAATATGCCATGAAAAAAGGTCTTTAAACTTACTTAAAGTCAGGATGAAAAAGTTCAAAGTGTAATTTAAAGATAAAACTATTCAGAGTAACCTTTTGGTCCTTGGGTTACCATTTTAAATAGCTGAAGATACTCTCAAACATATGCAGACACAGAAGAGGATATGCAAACTGCAAACTGCTTGTGGTAATAAATTTCCATCTGCACACGGACATCCACAAAGATCCTCAAGAACATGAGCTGATGACATTCACACATCACTGACCTTCATGGCTTATGTGGATTTGGAAATTATAAATTGGGCTTAACGTTGTGGTGCAAAAAAAAAGATCTTAAAGCTGCTGCAGCACAAAATGTTTTCATCAAAAGGCTTCCTCAAAAGCCCTATTTTCCATACATTTTTTGTGAAATGTGTACAAAAACAAGCAACAAGAGTAAGGTCTCAAAAGAGTTTGTTCTTCTCAGGCAGCTTTTCCAGATCAACTTTAAGTGACATTTTTGGTGGACAAGCTAGAGGGGGGACACTTGTCAGAGTTTGCTGGAGATCCTCTGTGTGCCTTGGTATCGTAATGTATAACCAAGTACCACAAACAGTGCCCCAGTCTACTATAAAATAATCACTGCTGAGGAATATTTTCCACCTTATATTTAGGGCATGCATGGACTTTGTCAGATTTTTGACAGCTTTGAGTTTTTCACAGCGCTAAGATTGATGAAGGCCAGATCGTTGAGCTCAACACACGGTGAAGTGCCGGGGATTTCTTGACAGACTATCTAGAGCTTAAGGTTAGTATTATTTCACATTTCTGGCTGCGACTAGTAACTAGGGATGTTTTTGGCAGGTCAGGGGAAGATAACACAGGGACAGCTGTTCCAGTGAAAGAAATCTCATCGCACCTTCAGTGTCATCATTGTTTTCTGTCAATTTCACTTTTTCCTACAATATATTTCATGAAATCTGTCCAGCATGCTCCTTTCTAAGTGAGATCTGCAGAGCAGGAAGTTATGGGAAATGATGGTACTTATTTCCATTTGTAAAGCTTAATGCAGTTACTCCGAGTGATCACAGCAAATTACTCAACTTGTCACAGAAATGACATGCCATTATGCCTTGTTGAGGGTTAGCAATTCAAACTGTTTACTGAATACGGGGAATTTTGTAAATGGAAGAAGACAGACTCCTTTGGCGGTTAAGTGTGAGAAAAGGCTGTGAGCTATGTGTTTGGGCATATTTTTACTTTTTTTTTTTTAATCCATTTAACCTGTTTCACATCCCTCCATTAAATACCAGTGACATGAAATTAGTCATGATTCCCACCCCGACTAAATAAACATGACAGGCGCAAAATGGGAGGCCTGAGAAGATGCCATGGTTCAAATATTAAAAGCATCTGGCAGACGTTTGAGTAAATCACTGACAGATTTATCGGTGGAAGGAAGAGTCATTGCAGATAAGGCTGTGAGTGACAAGAGCTTTTGGTGTTCCCGAGAGCAATTCGGCATCATCACTCTCCTCCGAATGACGTGAAAGGTTCAGAGTGCACATGCCAGCAAGAAAACAAGCATGTGTGAATTCCAAAGGTCCTGAACACACTGAAGAATGAGATGCATCACTGGTGTTGACGATTACAGAGATCAAGGTGTTAGATAAAAACAGATAAATCTGACAGCATGCTTGTCACACTGAGTACTTGGCCAATTAAATATTTGATAAAAGAGGACAACTGCTGAGTGGTCCATAAAGAAGTTTGTCCAAAGACGTAGACATAAATAAGAGTCTACAGCCACAGCAGTGTAATACTCACTGTAACACACATTTTAATTCTATCCTGATGATGGCACTAGATGAAAAGGGAGTCGCCGATTGTCACAAACACCATGGCTGTCTGCACCGAATTGCATAATAATCCATCCAATAGTTGTCGTGACATTTCACTCATTGAAAAACAAAATGCCAACCTTTTGGAAAAGTCAGGGGATGATCAAAGTCATTAGGGAATCACGCTGTGACGACCATGAATGTCTGCACACAATTTTAGCCGGTCCCTGCTGCAGATGTTGGAATTTTCACTGGATATACAACAAGAGAGGGGCTCACTTAAGTTATTACAATCCATCCCGAGGGGGATATAAATGTTTAAATCACATTTCATGGCAATCCATTCAGTAGTAGCTGGACATTTCCAACTGCCAGCCCTGGAGCCACGCCACTATCTTGGCAAAAACAAACAATACACTGGACTGGGGTGGTCTTTTGTAGTTTAGGCCTTTATAAAAATCAGTGTCCATCAAGGTTTCCATTGAAGGCAGGCCCAAAGATGATGCAGCCAGGCAGTTTCTAACAATCTGGGGCCTCATTTATAAAACTGTTTGCACACATATAAATGAAGGAATGTAAGTATGGGGATTTATGAAACATGGCATATGCCTCATATGATTCATAAATCACAAATCACACGGGCCAAGGCCATATTCTGCCCCCATTTTCAACCATAAATGGTCAATGCAAAGCACCTAATGAATGCTAATGCATAGAAATGCGCAGCCTGATCAGTGATTCTTTATGGTAAATCACAGCAACATATCATATTACATTATAGAGTATGTTCATAGTAATCAGACTGATTAAAGTTTGATAAGGGAACACTATTTATGTAAGTTTTGATATGATTTCTACAACCAGCGGTACTGTATATTTGGCTATTAGACATTTAGTAAGAAAATGTCTGTGAGAACTACTCAGTTTCCAACACCCGTCCGTTTGAGGTTAAATTCCTGGTTTCACATACTGACGGGCTCAGGGATTTGTTCGCTCCCAAGGAAGGAAATACTGACAACGGTGAGCTTGTGTTTGGTAAGAACATGCAGATCTTTTCTTGACCCTCTCTCTAAATCAGTTTTCCATATGGCAGAAGACAGAAGGGGGTCTGAATGAGACGCGCATTCATACAGATGTCAGCCTTTAAAAAGGGCCAGTACTTTACTGTTCCTCATGCATGTTCAGTTTTGTGCGAGGACAATAAACTAGAGCTGCTGACAAATCACATGTGCATCCAAAATGCTGCAGTAGACATTTAGAAATAGATGGAAATCTCACTAATCAACTGGATCCTTAAGTTGAAAAACTAAAATGTGTGGGAGGAACAAATTCAACACGTTCTTGTTGATTTATATATTTGCCCTTGAATAGTAGATCCATGTCTTACTCCAATAATTGCTGCTGCTGAACATACTGTGGTTTGAGTTGCACGACTCCATAGAAACGGTAATAGCAGAAGAAAAAAAAACATTACTTCAGACATAAAAGCGGGAGGTATTGTACAGACTGAATAATATCCCCAGAGCTCCAATTTTCATATTGACCTCACAGTGTCCCGTTGCACTTAACTTTCACTGTTGAGAACATTTTAACAGGCATACTTGGACCAGTAAAATGTAGGTGCACTGCAGGAAAAAGGAAACAGAAATTCAAACTGTGGACTACGCTTCAGTGAGTTAACGTCATGGAGAGGTAAGGAGTGAGAGTACGAGCCAAACTCCTCGGAGGTGAACCCTGTTCATCATCTATCTTCTGAGAATGTAGACCTTTCCGGTAGTTTTCAGTGCATGGAATTTCAGGCTGGCACTCAGGAGGAAATAATTAAATCCAGAGAGTGTGTGCACGCACGTCATCTTGTGTTGTGTTTTGATGTGTGAGCTTAGCAGTGTCTTCCAGAAGTGCTGCTGGCTCTGAGCGAAGAAAAAACAAAAACCCACTCTACATAATGACTATCTGTCTGTAAATTGTTACGAGGGGGATCTGTTTACACTTCAACATCAATGAGGGTAGTTCTGCAACACACACACTCATAACCTTAATCAGTCTGGAACAGAGCAGGAGCCGCTCAGCCCTGTGGGTCCTTCAGGACCACGTGTGTGTACACAAACCGACTACAGTCCATCCCCCGCTCCACTGAAATGCTGCTACCTTGTTCCACAGCTGAACTTTCTCCTCTGCTGCCTGGCAGACTGTAAAACGTATTGGGCCATTGTAAATGTACTGTAAAATGAGTTCTCTTTCCAGTCTTTAGAGAACCCCCTTTTCCTGAACAACCCTGTTATGTTACCGAGAGAAAAACTGAGTGGAAAGAAGACTTTAAAACAGAGGAATCTTTTTTTTTTCCTGGAGGAGGTTAGAAGAGAAAGTCCACTAACTTTCATTCCAACAACAGTTACACACACATCAGGGAGCTGCAGCTTAATTACATAATGGATGTTAACGAGCATTTTATTCTCAACCACTCAAGTCCTGCCAAACGTATACCTATTACATCTCTATTCAAAATGCATTTCTCTCTTTAAGTTGCCCCCTTTTCAAAGCTTTAAACACACATAAATTGGACATGTGTAATGTTTTTTTAATTTTACACTACGGTGAAATGTATTTCAGCGGAGTACCCTTGGCATTCTCTTTCCTAACCCTGCAGTAAGGACGACACCGCATAGGATTAAACGTAAAAAAGTGAAATAACGGATTACTGAAACTCTTATTCAGGAAAATACACAATTTCACAGCAAACTTTCCAATGCAAGGAAAGTGGAAAAACTTTTTTTTTGATCTGCTTGTATTTTGGAATAAATTACAATAAATGTGTTACAGTATTGTTGTTTTGGATATAAATCAAAAAATAGTTGACGCTGATTATTTTGATCACATTTATGCAGTGAAAAATATAACATTCAGTCTGTCTGTCTCAGATCGCGTGTCACGTTCCTTTGAGCATCTGCCTGTTCATGTGTGCTATTATCCTCTTTGAACCGGTGTGTGTCTGTCTGTGCATTATAAAACATCCCTTTGTGTTTACAGTGGCGGTGAGGAAGGAAAGCTGTTATCAGTGTTGTGTAACCCTGCTGCCGTCTGGCTCGTACAGCTTCTGCAGACACTGAACTAAGTCAGGGCTGTGGTGACCAAATGTTGTGACCTTAGGGCCCCTCGGTCAGCAAGAGAACTGAATGTGATCTGAGCACACACTGTGTCAGCTCATGTAAGAGAGAGGTCTAAATCTCCCCAACAATGGCCAAGGCAACTTATTTTGTATGTACGTATTCTATGAATTTAACTATAGGCTGATAGTGCATGAGCCAAACTAATACATCAAATAAACATTTCCCAATTTTCACACTTTAGGTTTGGTCCTATCACGGATTTTTAAGTAAATTGCAATGATGGGAAAAGTGTCATCTGTGACAAGCTTCACAGCGCCTGCTTGCTTGCGATTCATGCACAAACAGGTAACACTCACTGCTTGTAAAGCAGACAAATTGCTGTTTTCAGACAGTGCTTTGAAGATGCAGTAAGTCAAGACAGTATTTGTTCATCCCCTTACTTCTAAGACAGCTGTTTTGTGATTTATGGCCTCCTATAAAAAATAATCTCTTTGATCAACAACAGGGTAATCAATTAGAGAGCAATCATTACTTTCAGACCAGTGCACTCCAATTGGTACTGGGTTTTGTTGTCAGCAGTTTGAATGCATTGTATGCATTTTTTTTTCTTATTAGTTATACACCACTGAGTTCATGTGTGCATAGAAATGGTGAATACATTTAGGAGGAGATGAGCACATTTAGTTTTAAAATCAAATACAGAAGTCCTAATTTAAGAGCAGGAGAGTATGAGACTCTAAAATATGAAATCCTTCTTGAAATTTTAGATTAAAAATATAAAAGCTAGACTCACCAGTGACAAAAAGCTCTTCTTTCAATGCCTGCCTGGCAGCAGGAGAGAAGCAGCGTTTCTTTAGCCAGTCCGCGTCAAACACACTGGTGTGCTGGTCGGGCCACACAATGGACACCTGAAAAAAAAACATATTTATCCCAATAAGTTATGATGTTTGGGTCTTTTTCTATGTTTCCTAAAGTGAAAATACATGCCGTTTTTCACGTAAACAACCATTTTCATTGATTGTTCTGCCCCTTCAAGGTTAAGCTCCAGGTGTGCACTTTTGGTCTATAAAACTGAAAAAGAAATCTACTTGAAAACATTTCAAATGAGGATTTCCTATTTTACCATCTGGTTTTTAATACATGTGGGAGATTTTGACCAATGCCACCAACTAATCTTTACTACAGCCACAGGCTAAACCATTAAACCATTGCAAAGTCGCTTAAAGACATTTATTATAATAGATTATCCAATCCAGTTATCCAGGAGACTACAGGGAACTTAAATGGATTTCATTTTTTATAAACAACAGAAAATGGCACACAGTGGCTTGGCAGCGCTATCAGGGCACTTCAGGGGCCTCTGAAGGACACAGCTCACAAGAGGTGGTTCCTTTGGAGGATTTAAAGGTCAGATGGAGCGTGCACTTCAGCCAGAATTAGATTAGAATCTGATTCTGACCTCAAAGATCATCGCAGTTTATCACCCGGCAGTCAGCAAAAGTGTTCAGATTTATAGTGGAATTTTTTGGGTTGTGTTTGTCTTTGCATCATTTCTGTATTTGCATCTTGTCTGCTGTCTGCAGCTTGTGTTTTGTCCTTTGTCTGTTGTTGTATTTGTTTTTGATTTTCATATTTGTCTTTGATTTGGCTAAATTTCTGAAACTGCAGTACATTTTTCCTCATGGAAATATCTTCTGGCATTTGCCTGAAAATACAATCAGTCATTAAATGGAAGCAGCCTACCTTGTTGTCTTTGTTGACCTCCACAACATCGAGCCCCGTGTGGACATCAAGATCAACCGTCAACAGTTTGCGGGCCTGTGCAGACTGCAGGGTACACAGTGGACACTGGCAGTTGTCTCTCAGCCAGGTGAATGGGTACAGACTGCGGCCTCCGTCCTCCCACTCCACCTCCACCATCCTCTCCTCTTTCAGAGCCCGGACATTACTCACTGAGTGGTGAGCAAGAGGGAGGGAGGCAGACCCAAGTGTCTGCTGCCAACGAAGCTGCACTGAGGTCAGACAAGAGGGTAGAGGACCTGCAGCCTGCCCTGGTCTACCACAGGCCCTCAGAGCCTGGCGGGCCACGGCAGAGGTGCTCCTCTGCAGAGCAGGCAGAGCGAGACGTGCACATGTACTCATCCACATTTCTGATAGTTCCCTCTAGAAAACTGTCTCCAGATCAGAAAGGACCAACAACTCCCTGTAGTTAAAAAGAAAGGGAAAAATAAGAATAGGTGTGATAAGGACATTTCTATATCTTGTCACTAACACTCTCCTCACTTCAGAGTGACCTGTGCCCTCTTTAAACTAGTGGACACAGACTCAACCTTTACCCCAATTTATGAGTAGCTCTTATTGTTTAGGTTTACCAAAACACCAAAGCTAGCCATCAAGGTTGATCTGTTGCATACAACTTGTTGTTACACAACAAGTTGTATAACAAACCAAATTGATCAGTCTCCTATTAAAGCTTACATCACAATTGTCAGCAAAGAAATTGTCTGAATATCATATAATAAAATTAAGTATATCATGAGCCAATGTGAACATTTTTAAACAATCCACTGATTTCTTGAAACACATGCACAACATTTAAATTTAAAAGTCATATCTGTTCATCACACCATCTTAAAAGCAAAAACATGGTCCTACACCTGTTTAGAATCATGTCAGAATAACTGGATACAGTTCAAAATGGGAACTTTTTAGAAGAGGCTTTGGGGATTGTGACTAGTAATTGTGCCAAAAAAACCTGCACCTGTGTACAGTTTTGCTGAGCATCCAAATTAGGTATATCAAAACTAGGGCTGCAGCTGACTGTTTGAACTACAGCTGGGCTTTCAAACTGATCCATGAAAGAACCGGTGTGGCTGCATGTTTCAACCATGCAGGTGCACACCTCACTCAACTCATTAAATCGACTGAACTGTCTTCACTCAGTTGATTTTTTTTAGATCAGATGCCATCTTGCTTGGGGGGGACTAATTCTGTTCTATGCTCTGGTCAAATCCACCAACTGTTATTTTATCCCACAGAACAAATACTTGCAAGGTGACTAAAATGTCTTAACAATGACATACAACAATCTATTTAAGATGCAACAATCTGTTTTCTGTGCAATATAAAATACTTTCAGGAAAAATGTGCAATATAAACACCAATTATATTCATGTATGTATATCATGTCTTATTTTAAGTACCTCATACCACCCACTTCAAAACATCCGAACTATCCATTTAAGAAAAGGAAAAGCAGAACATTATTACATTTGAGTGTCTTTTTTTTCCCTTGGAAAATGACAGTTGCCAATTAGCTAATCAAGTTGTCCATTTTCAGAAAATGAATACTTACAACTCTTATTATTGCAGCAATAGTTAATTGATGTTAATTTCCTTAGTCAGCAAATCCAACACATGTCTATCTTGCTCTTTCCACCCACACTAAGTTCATTAAGCTGCTTAACTTTAACTGTTTGCATATATCAGTGCAAACACAGCAGCCTCCCTTCACTTATCTCCACTTAAAACTGCTTAATCATAAATAAATACATGCAGCTGTTGAATCTGTGAGCAGTTAGTGAGTGTGAGCTTGATTAGCACACACAACATAACAACATGCATTAAAACAAACAGAAAAACGGTGTAGTTCACTCACTGATAAATCTGTATTTAGCGAACCGTTGGTTGAACCGTTGAACCGTTGGTTGAACTGTCATAGTAGAAGCTAGCATTGTTGTTAGCCGGTTAGCTAGTTAAATAGCTTACATCCTACTTTCAGTTTTAAAGCTAACACAGAAGCTAACGCCCTATCACTGATTAATTATTTGCTGGTTTGTTTTAAAGTTTATAAATTAAAGTGCCATCAAATAACAGTTAAGTGTTTGACAGGGACGGACGTTACCTGTGATACGGCGGCTCCTCTTCACTGCACGAGCGTCGCCTCCGTCAACACAAACACCGGCTGCCTGCGTGTGTCTGTGTGAGTGAGAGAAAGTGGGTGAAAGGTTGACCGGGAGGCTGTACGGGATGACATAATCACTGCAAGTGCATGAACGTTGCTCTACTTTTCAGTCCCAGCGGACACTGTGCAGCCGTGAGCCAGCACGGATGTGTTTTAGTAAACTATAGTGGTAAAGTTCCAAAACACTAACCTACAAATAGGCAAATAAACGAGGAGAGCATTTCTCCTTTGTTAATTGCTGCGTTTAAACAAACGAGGGGGGATAAACTACTCAGTTTTTATGGGGGGACAGATTTATGGTTTTATGGGATCTGGGGGCCTCTAACACAGATTCAACATCTTTTTTTAGCCGAGAAAGCCTTACAAGATAGAAAATATACCCTCTCATGTTGGCTATGTCCCCTTTTTATTTATTTTGTTACACTTCTTATCTTAAGAGTCCATAGATAGGCTAAATAAAACCTGTATACTGATCATTTAAGATATTTACAATACAAAATAAATTTACAAATTTCATAAAATATTTTAAAAATATAAATATAATAATAGTAATAATAATAATAATAATAATATATAAAAAATATCAAATGTACATAAAAAATGGCCAGGCCTATAAAGTTTTAGGTGAATAATTATAGAATTATTTTTAACATTTATACATAACACATAAGTTAGAATAATAATACAATTAAATAATAACATTTAAATAATAAAAATGATAAAATAAAGGATACTTTACATTCAAATTATAATATATGAAAATAATAAAGTCTAATCATAACATAAATACAGCTGTAACAAACTTGACATTTTAATATTGGAATTCAATGCATTTTATCTGAAAACTTTCACTGCTCCTGGAATCTGTATCCGTAGCAAATGCTGCATTCACACCATACTGGATAGATTAGATGGTAAATATTCACATGTAAATCACTTATTCTTATAATAACTTTAGTTCAACATTAATGTTGCAAAATGTCATGTGAATATAATAGATATTTCACTCACGATCTAAAAATTAATGGCAATCATCCATTAGTTGTTGACGTTTTTCAGCCTAGATAAACCTGGTGGACCAACCTGAAGCCTGCTAGAAATTACATATAAATGTTATACAAATTCTAAACTAATTATTTCTTAATATCCCAGGGGACTGCGCAGTCTTGTACAGAGCTGAAACAATTTAATTAAACAGGCAATTAATCAATTAGTCAGACAACAGGAAATTATCTTAATAATCTGATGATTAATTAATTTAATTTTTCTTATTTATCAGGAAAAAATTCCATACATTTTCTGTCTGTAGGCGTTGTGAGGATTTAATTTAAACGATAAGGAGAAAGCACATTAATCTACATTGCTTTAAATGTGCAAAGCCGTGATAGCCGAGCTGGCTAATTAGCTGCTTTTATTTGTCATATATGACAATAAACTCTTTGGGTTTGGACTGATGCAGGGAATTTAAAGACACTACCTTGAAATCATATTGTGCATTTTTCATTATTTTCTGACTTGAATTAATCAAGAAACACATAATGAAAATAATATAAGTAGTTAAAGTTTTGTCTGCTGTCAGTTTGATACTTACGTCCTTTGCAGGCTTCAGGAAGTTGACCAGTACCCAGTATGACACCTGCTAACACCGGAGTATAGTTTTTAAAAGCTTCATTTTGCAATTATTAACCCAGGATCTGACACGGTTTCAAAGGGTAGCTGATGATTACAACTCAGTCACCTTTGCAACTAAAAGAGCACACGTGTTCATTCATAACAACACTGATTGTTGTGTCACTTTTATGGTATCAGATCAAACCAGACAGAGGTTTAAACATCAGTCCAAATATTAAACCGAATATTCTAACTGTAAACCTATAAGTAATGCATAAACTTTCATCTTGAAGTCACTGAAATGATTTATTTAATAGGTCAGCCTGGGTGAAGAACATTAACCTTATGCAACTCTGGAATGTATATCACAAAGGCAGTATAAGTAACAATATCATTTGATAGTTTGGGGTGATGGTTTAAGCAGAAGTTTTATAATAGCTTGACTGTTTAAAATCAATGCTACATTAATGGTTTTTCCTCTCGATGATGCCAACAATGTCTTTATCTAAATGAGAAAACCAGAAGCTCTAATTGCGCTCTCATGGAAACATACGATGTTTCCAATGTAGGCTAAAGGTTTCTGTTCGCTGCGCTTTAGGTCCATCATGTTGCCTCATCATGAACACGAGTGGGCTCAAAGTATCTATTGACTGTGTGGAACCACAAGTGAAACTGCCATTCTGTACTTTGCAGTGTTACATGATGTACATCATTTGGCACTTTTATATACAATATGGAGTTATGCAATGGTTGAAGAAGTACTCAGATGCCTTACTTAAGCAAAAGTACTTAAACATCACTGTGAAATGA
This sequence comes from Serranus cabrilla, assembly GCA_903364295.1. Lineage (NCBI taxonomy): Eukaryota > Metazoa > Chordata > Actinopteri > Perciformes > Serranidae > Serranus > Serranus cabrilla. Next base: position 736,665 of record CAFUXE010001019.1, on the reverse strand, counting down.
CTCCAGTACAAGCAGCGGTGGAATGTAAGTACTGTGCAATTTTGAGATACTTGTACTTTACTTGAGTTAACCATTTTATGAAATCTCATAACAGTATACTAAGTAGTTAAAATGAGCCATACCTTGAAAAAAGTAAAACACCACTTACATAAATGCATCAAAAAGCCATCTAAGTGGGTGCATTCTGCATAACAAGTACTTTTACTTTTTTTTTTTTTAATGCATAATCATTTTAATCATCATTATCATGTTTTTATGTTAAATCTCGACCTGTAAAGTAACTAAACCTGTCAGCTAAATGTAGTCGAGTAAAAAAACACAATATTTGCCTTTAAAATTTAGAGGATTAGAAGTGTAAAGTCGCTCAAAATTGTACTTAGGGAGAGTACGTGAGTAAATGCACTTGTATGGATACTCATGACTTTTTAATTCCTTTAACTGAAACCTTATTTATGACTCTCAAAGGCTGAAGAATCACAAAAAAATGTTTGTTTTTTAGCAGATTGGTGATGAATACAGGAGAAAAACAAGTTGTTTGTGAAGCTCACCGCACCACCGTCAACACAACTTCCTCACATCTCTGTTCCTCATATAAATACCAACAACCAGCTTCTTCCTTCAAAGCAGCCATAGGAGGGCTGTGTGTATAATTTACAGCAGACCTCAAAGCCTTGTAAAGCAAACACGGAGGGGAACTTTGTAATTATGAAGCACGTGGCAATACAGTATGCAGTCCCAGGGTGCAGTGCTACTGGCACTTTGTGGGGTCTGCTCAATACAAAAAACAGGGTCACCAAAGGGATTCTTAGCAAAATAAGGAATGATTGAAGTTACTTTTATGCCATTAGCTGGAAAAAATTCATGTTTCAACCCAAATTAAGCCTGTTTTTGTATGTAATATATCATAAAATTGATAAAACATGCTCTTGCAACAACACTTTACCTCAACACAAACTCTTTATTCAAGAAGACACAACACAATCCGCTCAGAATATTGTCGCACAGATTTAGTGTTTGACATCGAAGTCCATGAGTGCTGCCTGCAGTCTTATCTGTCACTGTACTACACCTCACCACATACCTTTAAACAAGTTAAACAAGAATAGATAAATGCAGCTCTTTTTCAATATACACAATGAATACATAAGTTGTTTTGTAATAAAGATATTAGCACTCACAGTATTTACTTACTTCTAATAATACACTGTACATTTTCCAAGAGTATACTGCCTGTGCACAAACAGCACAGTAAGAGGCCTTGCATTTTAAACCGTGTCACAACCTTTAGCACCAGAACAGTAAAGAATTGTGCAGTCTGCTAGCCTATAAAGCAAAAATAAAAGTACAACATCATGGGTGTCCATATGTAAACATTCATTGATATTCTGAGAAACATTCGTGTCAGAGAAGAGCTTTGGACCCGGCTACTGTGAGGTCCACCCCTGGTTTATTACTACAAGAGGAGTGATCCGAAATGTACAAAACTTTTGGGTCAAAAATCAAACACACTGCATTCACTAGTGAATATGGACACCTACACATACGCTCTCCAATGTGTCCAAACTTTTACTCGCTCCAAAACCCAGCCCTGCTCACAGAGGGCTGGGGGAGTTTGGGAAAACGCTTCATTTGACTACAGTACTAGTGTTTTGAAAACTGATCGTTCCCGTTCTCACTCTTTGGATTGGCTGACTCATGTTCGAAGCCGTTGTTTTATACACACACACACACACACACCCTTACACACACAATATTACCTGTGGCTGATTACAGGTACATTTAATGCCCTTTACCAAAAATGACCATGAAAAGAGGCATACAGAATTTATTGTAAAATATTACTGTAATCTGTATTGAATCATTATTGAACAAAGTTGTTTAACTATTGTGTGTTTGTACGGTGTAATGACCACTTCAATGATGATATATATTTGTCTAGACATTTTACCACACCGTTCGGCAGCTCTTTATTTCTTTCTGTACATAAAAAATCACTGGGTAGGATTTTATATCATCTTCTGCATCAATATAATGAAGTACTTTGTTAGGAATTTAGTTTGCTGGGTCAGCCAAAAAAATACATTCCTTTCTCATTTTTTATCCATTGACATTTTCCACAAGATCGTCATATAAAATTGCAATAAAAAAAGGATATTGCCCATTCCGCATTGTGTTTGTGATTGTTGGTGGCAGCCAAAGTCCAAATCACTTCTTTAAAAGGTCAAAACTTAAGTTTTTCTGACCACTAGCAACCCTAGAAACAGAGTTACGTCTTTTTCTATATTCAAAGGTGTTTCTATCTTTTCTCATTTTCTCATGTGTGCCATGAACAGATCTCACTGAACACTGCTTTCCTCACAGTAGTATTTTTATTTTTTGGAGAAAACCTTTATTTAGGAGTATGGACCACATTAGGACAGTATAAACCCAAATATTAAGGGTCTTGACACTTGAGATTGTGACATGTGGTGCCTCTGTAAAACAGGGCCATGAGTTCAGGTAATAATGCAGGATCCATTAGAGTTAATGCTGCACTGCTGAGTGGACATCATTTGCAAATAACCAAATGAGCAAGTTGACACGCAGTGAATATATGGGACCATTGGGCGCCTTAGGGCTTCCTTGACTCTTTGGACACATATCTAATAACCTGGACAATTTAAACCAAAACTACCTGCATGACTGACAAACACATATCAAGAGCAACAGCTCACAAACTGTTGTTTGTGACCCTTGAAGCAGTGTTTACCTGCAACTCCTCATTAGGGGTTTATGACGGCAAGCTATTAACAGTGAACAACTTCCCTTACAAAACTGTTAATTTGAAGGTTGAACTGTTGAGTATGTTACAAGAAAAAAAGATGTGAGAATATCAGAAAAAAGCACAATAGTTTTTTCCCCTTCCTATCCCATTAGCCCTATTTTTTGTTTTGACACATTGGAGCGAACCCAGGTTGGGAACAATGGTGGAAGACGTATTCAGATCATTTTAAATTGATCATGTTAAATCTGGACCTGAAAAGTAAAGAAAGCTGGCAGCTACATGTAGTGGAGTAAAAAGTACAATGTTAAAGTTACTTAAACGTGTACTTAAGTGCAGTACTTGAGTAAATGTTCTTAGTTACATCCCACCACTGCTTGGGAATCAGAGCTCTGGTGATAAAAGAGAAACTGTTTGGGTGATTTGGGTGAACTGGCCCTTTAAGTTTTTAATCCCTGATATGTTTTGCTCAGATTGTTTGACCCCTGCCTCTGCCTCATGGTCACACTACAAGAAAAAATAACGTGAAGGGACTACTTTCTCTCAAAACTTCATGTACTCATTCTTCAGTCTGCTCAGCCTCGTGCCGTGGCTGCGGATGATCAGAGACAGGAGCTCGTGCTTGTCCTTCAGCCCCAGAGAAATGTCCACCGTGTCCTTGAGGACGTCCCGTGTGTGCACTATCATGTTGAGAAAGTCGTCGTTGAGCCGGTGCTCCTCCTTCAGCTCGCTCTCCTGGCTCTGCTTGAATTTCACCTCCAGCTCCAGCAGAGATTTCTCCGAGTTTGTAAACGCCTCGCTTATCTGCGCCGTCTCCCTGCGCAAGTATTTCCCGTAGCCGTCCTCTCCGTCCAGGTCGTACGAGATGCTTTTCCCGATCCCCTCCAGCACCCGGGCCGAGTCCTCAATCTGCCTCTTGATGATGGTGAAATCGTCCCGTATGACCGCCTCCTGGTCCTCGTCGAGACCGCACTTTCTCTCGTCGGTCATTTTGAAAAGCATCTGGCACTTCTCCGGGTCGTCGTTGTCCTCGTAGTCCCCGTCCGGCACGAAATAATGATGAAAAGTGCCGTTGGACATCTCCGGTTGTAACGGTCCGCGGAAAAAGGCTCCACACGCCGGTAGTGATAACATCCCGGCACACAGGAGCAAGTGAAGGAGAGCCATGATGCCCAACAAAGCACTCACAAATGTTAAATATTAGACTTTTAAAATGGTATTTCAGCACAATGTAAGCCCGCTGGACTATTTAACTCCAACCTGGCGTGCAAACACAAGCATTTCACTCAGGTTTAAACGTCCAAACTGCGCAGTTTAAGTGACGCTTTTGTTGTAGCTTTCACGTCCTCCTCAATATCCTCTTTGTCCAAACAGATAAAAGTGGCGTGAAAATGTTTTGTCCTCCTTCAATCGAGCCTGCCAGCTTCCATCACTGCTAGTGAAGAAGAGGAGGAGAAAAAAAGCGAATGTATGAAAGTTTGTTTTCAGCGTGGAAACAAGTTGTACTCCCGAACTTCACTTGGTGCCTCAAACGCAACATCTGGATGTCTCAAGTGCCGCGCTTGGGTTTTTGGCTAATAATACCTCGGTGCTACTCTCAAATTACAGCCTCCCCGTCACTTTAAAAGGCTGCATTCAGTCCGGAGCAGACTACCAGCAGCAGCCAGGCTGTTAAAGCCTCACTGAGAGCTGCGTTAATTCACATTACCCTCACAAGTTGGTGAGGAAAGGTTATATGAGAGTATTGAGAAAAACACAAGTGACCACACTTATAAAAGTTGAAATGCAACCCAAAACAGCAGTCCTGTAATTTTAGCCCAGTACTTTTATAAAACGTATAATTTTCAAATACTTGACAAAATGCGGCTGAAATGTGGATTTAACTGTAATTTTTTAGACTTTTGTTGCATTTTTTGTATTGG